>JAMALA010000068.1:0-104716 GCA_023628255.1 Cystobasidium sp. 2NF920
TACCAATGCGGTCACCCCACTGCAGCATCTACGGCCGGACCTCCGTTCACCGCGCATCCTTTAGCATATCTTCGTGCTTAATGCAGCCGTCTGGTATGTCATCGGAGAACTTCGCGACATCAACCTTGACAGCATCCAGCTTGAAATCATCACCTCTTTTCAGCTCAGAATGGAAGCACGCATCGTAACTCTTTTGAAGATCTATCTTGCGCATAATCTGTCCGGTAGCTGGGTCGGGTATAGGGTCGAGATAGCAGCTATCCCTAAGTCTACCAGTCTTCGGATCAGTTACGAAACCCTGATACCATCTAACGTAGATCTCATAGTCTTTCTTGCTATTGATGAAGTGTGAAACTTGGTGTAGATCGTGACCCAGAGCGGCTACGAGACTGTCTCGGGATAGGTAATGGATCTCCCCTGTAGACTGGCCTTGCACAACGATAGCCTTAGCACGTCGGAAGACAGGCTGCGGCTTTTCAGGCGAACTACAGTCTGGTTAAAGAATTTGAGTCCAGATGGTGTCAACGAAGCGGACGTACTGGCAGAAGCATGGAGAGACGGTTTAGCTAAGTCGCAAGCGTACACGGAGGCCTATACTGTAGCCTCACCTCCGCACCCTCTGACCAGATCTTGACGACAGGTGCGACGACAGGCTTGCCATCGAGGTTAGTATATCTAGACGAGTGTGCAATACCCATAGCGGCTGAATATGAAGGCTGTGTACGGGCCAAGATAGTGTGTTGCGCTTCGAGCCAGCTCGAAAGGTTTAGTCAATGTCCGGTAAGTGCTGCTTTAGTTGGGTAAAGAGAAAGTGAGAGAGGCCAGGATAAAGCCCTCATGCAGGTCGACAGATGCGAGATGAAGGGAGAGTCTTCATCGCCATGCTAGACGGCCGGCTTGGTAGCGAATGTAGAGTGGCGACTCTGGCTTCGAGGTTCAGAAGAGGACGATTGTAGACTTAGGCATGGATAAACGGCAGACAGACGGTCGCCTGGCATTGCTTTTTTGACCAGGGATACAGTCCCTCGGGTGGTCAATCTTCTAATCTTTACACAATTCCACTCGCTCAAGTTTTGTCGATGCTGATACTGCCACTTGTGGGAGTTTGCGAGACCAGATGGTATGTAAGCCTCGTCTGTTGTGACTAAGTAATCTGCCGAAACTTCTTTCTACCATTGCTGAGTTCGTGAGAAAGTGCCTTATGTCGGTGCAAAGCGAAGCACACCGAATGCAACAGCAAGCCGGCTTCTTCGCTTTCCGTCAACTGTCTCAAAGGGAGCTCGCCAAATGGTCAGCTGAACAAGACACGCTGTTATGTTTGACGAAGACCAATACAGCATTCGAGACTGTGAGAAGGGCTGGTAGCTTACCTTCCAAACGATACAATACTCTCTTCCTTCAAGATCTGCACCCGCATCATCATCAAAACCACGTGCCTACTATTTACGATGAAAGGCTCGTCAAGCTCGCGGCTCTGGAGCTGTATCAAGGCGGCTGTCAATCACGCAGGCCATCAACGATCTTCAGAAGCTTCACCTCGTATGAGAAAGCCCGTCACTTCCTCTCCTATCCATGCTCAGCGATCTAATGCTGCCCGATCACGCCTTCCGCGGAGCTTCCACTTTTCTACAGCATCTCACGGAACGTCAGGTAGCAGCGGCAAAGATACCAGAAGCTCGATCTATGGAAGCGTGGCGCTGGCAGGCATTTCCGCTATTGCATTAGCTGTATATGCTCGTGATCCTCTACTTACGGAAGCCGGCAGAGAAGGCGAAGAAAAGAAGAAGACAAAGTACATCAGATTGAAAGATATTAAGAGTCATGGAGCCGACTCTCCGGATGGCATCTGGGTATCAAGAGGTGTGAGTGGAATTTACCCTCGATCTGTAGATTTGGCTTCTGACACTTGAGTCACAGATGTTCTGGCTCTCTGCATGTTCGCAAGTGGCGTGCTGAATTGTAGACTATGCAGGCACGAGCGTGTACGATATTACGGACTGGATAGATGGGCACCCTGGTGGATCAGTTATCATGAGAGCTGCAGGTGGAGCTCTCGAGCCTTACTGGTCTGTCTTTGCATTTCATCAGAGGGGTGATATAGTAGACATGCTACAGGAGTTCAAGATTGGCGAAGTACGGACGCACCGCGACCCAATCATCATCGCAGTCATGCCAGTGTCCTGACTTTCTTTTCTTCCAGGTCGATCCTCGAGATCTAGTCGATGGCAAGGTGCCGGCAGACGCGATAGAAGACCCCTTCGCTGACGATCCTCCAAGAGATCCCCGCCTTATCAAGCTCACCGAGAAGCCGTGTAATGCTGAGACGCCCAAAGACTCACTGATGTCCTGGATGACACCGATAGAGACCTTCTTTACTCGTAATCACTTGTATGTCTACTCCATACTCGCTTTTGATTGCTGGAGGCTGATGTGATCTCCTCAGATGGGTACCGAAATCTACGGGTGACGAGTGGCAGCTGCAGGTCGACCTGTCGGATGGCACGACCAAAACGTACACTTTGGCAGAACTGAAAAAGAAGTTCAAACCGCATACAATTACAGGTGAGAGACGTTGCCTGCAACCGCTTCCTGCCGGCCGCCACTGATCCGCATTGCAGCAACTCTACAATGTAGCGGAAACAGAAGATCGCATATGAGTCAAGCTTCGCGAGCCAGTAAGTCGCATCAGTTCTCTTCACCATTGGTCACATCGCTTATCCTCTGTCTTAGCTAATGGCCTACAATGGGATGCTGGTGCAATTTCGAATGCCGAATGGACAGGCGTCAGGCTGCGCGATGTTCTGAAAGACGCAGGATTGGATGTAGACAATCTCCCTGAGCACGCTAAGCATGCCCAATTCTACGGCGCGGAAGGATACGGAGCATCCATACCTATGTATAAGGCATGCGATCCGCGGGGAGACACCCTGCTGGCGTTCAGCATGAATGGAACAGATCTGCCAGCAGATCATGGTGCTCCGGTCCGAGCGTTGGGTGAGTTGCAGGCACAGTATCGAATGTAGTTGTCTGAAGCTAAGTAAGCTTGCCAGTGCCCGGTCACGTGGCAGCAAGAAGCGTCAAATGGCTTTCGAGGGTCAGCATAGCGGAAGAAGAATCGACATCACAGTGGCAACGGCGCGATTACAAGGCTTTCGGGCCTAATGTGGGCAACAATCCAAATTGGGAGAGCGCCAAAGCGATCCAAGAGCTGCCCGTCCAGTCTGCTATCACAAATATCGAAGAGCACTCACCACACACAGAAGAGGAGCGAGCTTTACTACGCAACTATGGCCTCGAAGAAGACTTCGTGGTCATCAAAGGCTATGCATTCTCAGGCGGCGGAAGAGCCATTCAGCGAGTCGATGTGAGCGTTGATGGCGGAAACAATTGGCGACAAGCGACGATTGAGAAGAACGAGTCGAAAGGGTCGCAGAATTGGAGTTGGGTGCAATGGAACACCATGGTGCCCAGGACGTTCGTCGGCCGAGAGATAGTCGTGAAAGCCGTTGATGATGCTTATAATACCCAAGTGAGTCATGCGGTCCGCACATTTGTGTAATTTCGCTGACGACAAGGGTCTACAGCCGGAGGACTTCAACGCGACTTGGAATTTCCGTGGCAACCTGGCTTCCTGCTGGCACAGAGTGCCCAGACCGACATTCAGAAACTGATGTCTAGGCCTGGAATGAAGCAGTCCGCGCTTAGTAGACCAAGTAGCCCCGAAGATTGAGATAGCTACCGGTCTCGATGCATGCTCTCAGGGGCTCAATTACCTGTCACATGTAGCATCAGGAACTACGTAACCTTTGAGCGATGGAATACTTTCGGAAGAGGAGCTGCCGGCTATAGGTTTGCAAGGCCAATTCAGGAGTATGAAACTAGCTTAACGCGTTCATAGAGGATTATATTGTCAACGGCATGGTGCGGCAGCTGTCTAGTGTAGGCAAAGCGATCGGGGCACGTGAATGGAAGCGCTGTGCTATACTATCGTTTATCGTTGTACTCATACCACTGCAACCTTCTCTGCACAAGCATGGCGAACCCTGCTAAGGATTTTGCCTCACTGGGCGTCTCGCCTTTCCTTGTGCGCTCGCTAGCCTCGATGTCGATACGAGCGCCAACTCAAGTGCAGGCAGCGTGCATTCCGCCTATTTTGCAAGGCAGAGACTGTATCGGGTCTGCACAGACAGGTTCAGGAAAGACGATAGCATTCGCTTTACCAATGCTTCAAGAGCTCGCAAAGGACCCGTACGGCATTTTTGGCCTCGTCCTCACGCCCACAAGGTATGGAGTCCACTTGGAGGATGATCGAGGAGAAAAAGCTGACTTCGGTGCATGTAACAGAGAACTGGCATTCCAGATTCACGAGCAATTCGTAGCGTTAGGCTCAGCCATCAACCTCAAGAGCTGCTGCATTGTAGGCGGCTTGGATCAAATGAAACAAGCTGTAGAGCTATCTTCAAGACCGCACATCGTCGTCGCCACTCCAGGCAGATTGTGCGACCTCATCAGATCAAGTAGTCAAGGCTCATGGAACCTAAGCAAAGTCAAGTTTCTGGTGCTTGATGAAGCAGATAGACTACTCAATCCTGGATTTGCGGAAGAACTGGGCTTTATATTAGGACAACTGCCTTCTCAGAGGCAGACACTGCTTTTTACCGCCACCATTACAGACGCTATTATGCACTTGCGAGAGAAGGAGCCGGTGAAAGGCAAGGAGAAACCTTTCTTGCATCTGACAGATGCTGAGTAAGTCTATATTATGTCCTACCGATGTATGACTTGCTGACGCCTGCTCTCTGGTAGAACGACAACGCCATCACAATTAGAACAGCAATACATCTTCATATCTTCCCAAGTTCGAGAATGCTACGCATATTACCTGCTTCATCATTTATGCGAACTCACTGGTGCCACGGCTCTCGTCAAGCAGAAGCCAAAGGCGCAGACCAACGGAGGACCCCGAAGTAGACAGCGAGGTCGCAAGCCGGAAGATGATGCAGAGGACGATGAAACCCCAGATTTACCTCAGACCATTCTTTTCGTATCACGGTGTCGGACTGCCGCACACCTATCTTTGATGTTGGACGAACTCGAAATCCCAAATACCCCACTCCATTCTCACCTCACACAGCGAGAACGTCTGGCCTCGCTGAACGACTTTCGCGCAGCTCGAAAGCCCCTCCTTATCGCAACCGATGTCGGCAGTCGAGGTCTTGATATTCCAGAAGTCGAGGTGGTCATCAATTGGGACGTACCTCGCGATCCTGCAGACTATGTCCATCGAGTTGGTCGTACTGCTCGTGCTGGCAAGAAGGGCACAAGTATAACGTTTGTAACGGAAGGAGACGTAGATTTGGTAGCGGCAGTCGAGGAGAAGACAGGTGCCACTATGCAGGAGCTAAGCCTACCGGAAGAGGAAGTACTAGAGCATCTCAATAAGGTTACAACTGCTAAGCGTTTTGCAACAATGGAGCTGCATGAAGAGAAGTTCGGCGAAAAGCAAGAGATCCGCAAGAAGAAACAAAGGTTGCTTGAGGGCAGATCAGATGACAAGAATAAGAGAAAGCAACGCAAGCAAGGCAAAACGGCAGACAAAGCCTGAGATGGTCACGGACAAGCGAGTTGTAAATTTGTTGTTGTCGTTAAACCCCTGATTGTGACCGTGTCTATGTGACACTTAGCTGTTCTTGTTGTTGTACAGTGCCATATTCCTACACTAAATCATACATGTTGCATGCTGTTTGCAAAGGAATCCAAGACTAGGAGATGCTTCATCGTAGACCCAAAGCAGCAGCTCTTTGAGGATTGATCATAGGTCCCGAGCCTGGCGCCGGCGGCGACGAAGCTGGTTGAGCGTTGAGGACTGGTCCAGAACCAAATTGCGTTGCTGTAGGTGACATTTGTCCGCCCATTTGTGGAAGTCCAGGTCCAGGCAGGGATCCAGAAGGGAATGAAGAAGGTCCGCCAAATCCTGAACTGTACGGTGGGAAGCCTTGACCCTGTGGTGGCATTTGCATGGGTGCTGCTTGACCTTGGGGAACGAAAGATGGTGGTGGTCCTCCCATCATCGGCATTGGTGCTCCAGGTGCGCTTCCGAATTGTCCAGGAGGTGGCCCTCTTTGCTGGAAGCCTTGTTGCGGAGGTCCTTGCATACCGAATGGCGGCGGTCCACCGAATTGACGAGGTGCTGTAAGGACAAAATAACAAAATCTTAGCTACCTGCAGCTTCAAATGACCTTACACAAGGATGAAGTGCTCACCTCCGTATCCAGGCGGCGGTCCTCCGCCCATACCAGGCCTCGGTCCTCCCGCACGCTCGAAGGCTTTCGTGATGTTATCTAAGAAGTCTTGTGTCTCATCGTGTCTCAAATCTGTGTTATAAGAGGGCGCCAGCGTCAGTCAATGTACCGGAGTGTCCTTGCAGCCTTTGTCTTCCTCGCACCTGCATAATAATCCCGGACGTTCACCAAATGATTACGGCCAGAGTTGTGGGCTTTCCGAACTGTTGGAAGTATCATGGTTTCAGTCAGTAATGGATTCTCGCGGACTTGGAAAGCTGAGTATGGCTCACCAGATACGGAGTCGTGAGTTAGACTGCCGACAATGCAAGAACGAAACGAGACGAGGTGATCAGCATACGCTCGCAGCAAGACCTCCGACAGACTGAACGATACTCACTATACATCGCAGTAGTCACAGTAGTATTTCTGTGTAATCGAGATACGTATTGTCAGCTGGTAGATCATTGTGATGCTGCCACCTTGACGAGCGCTTGAAGAACTTACAGGCATCTTGAGCGTATGCTGCGCGCAAGACTGGCAGTACTGCTTGACCTAAAGTAAGGTCCGGATAACTTGAAGCAACGCTTGCAGGAGTACTCCAGTATTGATGCTGACCTTGGTTTCAGGTGGTTTGCCGAGTTGTTCGCCTGCAGAGGTGCGGAACTTCAGCGAAGTCGAAGTCGATTGCGGCTTGCGGGCTTGCCACTGCATCAACACGATGAACGGATGTAGACAAACGGCAGCAGACGGTTCATTTTCGAGACAGTAGACCAAGAGATGATTTGTACGCCTACAACACCTGCATCGGATGGCACAACGAAATGACAACGAACTATGATTACTCAGAATCTTTTGGGGTTGGAAAGGATGCGTGTATTGGCTTATAATACAGCAAAGCTACTTGAGCGAGGTCCAAGGCCTTCACAGAAGACGGCTATGTTTGATGCTGATCCATCGTTATCTCAAACATCAAGCGTGGTGGGCTTGGGCTTTGAGTTGACTCTGACGGGTGTGTATCTATCTACGATATTGCAAGCTACCGCAACATAGGCATCGTCGTCGCCAGTTGGAGTTACGATGAAGCTGACTCTAGCACCTTCACGCGGTACCGACTTCATGAAGACGTCGAAGAAACATTCAAGTGGTTCCCCTCCAGGTGAATTATAGTAGGATGTGAAAGTTTCGTAGTGCTGCGCTTTCGAAGATCGGGGAGGCGGAGGCTCTTTGGGAGCGATGTTGACGACACCAATCCGATGAGTTCCTTCGCTACCGTCCCTCCATCTAGCCCACTCATGTCTTTCATCGCCTTCAGAGGAAATTTCAGCTGAAGTGGCATGGTGTTCAGATTCATTCGTGAAATGAACAACTGTTCCAACGAAGACAGCACCAGTGATTGCTGAATGAAATTCCTTTATTTTCCGCTCGACGGCTTTCTGCTGCCTTTTCTCCCTCCTCCGTTTGTCGGCCTGATATGCTTCGAATGGATCGGAGCGAGGCGATGACATCGTCAAGCGGCTGAACCAGGATGAAGCAACGCTAGACGAGGTCGGTGTACCTATGGATAGTGATAGAGGTGGTGTAGGCGAGCCAGCCCTTGAGATGTCCCTTGATCCGGAAGGCGAAAACTCGCTGTCGGTTGTCGCGGGGGTAGTCGAACACGTTGAAGAGGGGGAGTTGAGGCTAGCCTCGCTCAAATCGCTCAGGTTAGAGGGCGAGCGTGTGAGAGCGGTACCAATGCGCTTGCGGATAGAGATAGGCTTGGAGCCCGCCATGGTGTTTGTGATCGGATTGGTGAATTGTGCGTGTCTGCAGGAGGATAGAGGAGCGTCAGTAAAAGCTGAAGACCTATTTTCCTCTCCATCTCTCTCGCGGGAGGGCGTCTAGCAACAAATCCTTACCTAGTAAGCGTTACGTGAAGTTGTCAGTGCTGTTCCAAGTGTCTTTCTACCCAGGGCGGACACTCTTCTGCCTGGCCTAGATCTCGTTTGAAATCACACAGGAAAGCGATGTTGAAGTCACGTTTGTTGCGGTGTAAGGCTATGGAAGGTGTTGGAGACGACGGGGAGAAGCGATAATTTTGTAGAGTGTAGCAAGTTTGCGAGACTGTAAGAGGTAAGGAAGGAGGACAGAGGAAGCTATCAGCTTCCTGCTGTGTGCGCAGTTCGAGCTGCGATAAGCCAGAAAAGCAGACTAACAGAGATAGCAAGTCAATAGGACGAGCGTAATAGGCGGTGAAACGTGTAGCAAGAGTGAAAATTGTGGGGATGATATGTGGAACTTGAGAGAGAGCGATAAGGGCCTAGACTACGTTATCTTCTTCACCCCAGATCGTGGTGATGAGTTGTTCGGGGCACCCAACGTTTGTCTGGCGAGTTTCTCTCGGAGCTCGTCCCGGGATGGACGTGTGAAGCCAACTGGACAAAGTCCTCGTCGCGACAAAGACACTTTCTCACACTTTTGGCGATATGACATAAAGCGTGGAAGCCATGACAACAAGCGTTTCATCTCGCCATTGCGCATCATATGATGTCTTCTCTTTGGTGTCTATCGTATCAGCTTTTGCCACGCCATGATGTGCTCCCAGGGCACCGCCTAACAATCTCCATTGAGCCGTCATAGTGCAGCTCCTCGCGCAATCCAAGAATTGCATCACGCCAGTCCACCCCAGCTTCAGGGGAAGCGGAGTCGGCTTTACTGAATGCTTTGCTTGCAAACGCGTACGCGTATTTGCATCTTGTTCCTGCCTGGACCGTGTTTCGAAATTTGCAGGTCACTTGATAGCCTTGTCCGAAGAAAAGGTGGGTGATTTTTTGCGGGATGGAGGGATGCGTGCGCATAGGAGATGGCCAGCTGAGGTGTTGCACAAAGGGAACGACAGTCCCTGTGGTCCAAACGGCGGACTTGAGGAGGCATACCCTTTGTCCTTCAATCTTCCGAATGAGGGAGGTGGCAAATAGTGAAGCAGCAGGTTATTTGGTCGAGTTCGTTACCAGTCGAGATAAGCGAGAGCATTTCTTCCGCCATTGTCCGAGCTCGAGAACTCCAGGAGGTGGCCGTACCGGCACCGTACTGGCACCGTACTGCGATACCGGTAACTTGCAGAAAAATGCCGTGTAACGTCTAATATCTGCATTCTAGGTCGTATCGTGCGCTTTGCGGTACCAGTAGGTAGAACTGACTTAGTAGCTGGATTGCAGAAAAGTTGCTGGTTTGCCAGTCTCGTTTGGGGAATCTGCTCGAGGAAGACATTCTCTTGACCTGTGTCCCACGTACTAGGGTTCAGGTGAAAGCTTCTCGTCTTGCCATAGAGCAATGCGAGGCATATCTTCCGAAGGAGTAATGGTGCCTCGGAACATACCGGTACTGTTGAGTGGCATGGCAACTGTGCCATTGGTCACAAGCAACTTTTAGTCTTGGCTTAAAGACGAATCTTGGACCGTAATGGTTGAGCAGACAGGCTTACAATTTCCTTTCAGGTCCACGGCGATCAGCCCGCCGATACCTTCTTGCTCTTTGAGATATTCCACGACCTCCTCACTGGCTGACTGCACCGATTTCTTTTGATACTTCATTCGCGCAACTACGTCGAATGCGGCACAATTGCGAAGGAAGTAATCGCCATCTCCGGTGCCCGAAATTGCTACGCCGTTCTCGGAGCAGCTTGCTGAGCTGCCTTTGACATGGTCAATGAATCTTCTTAGAACGTTTGCTGGCTTTGAGATGGGCAGTCTCCAGGTTGTACAGTAGAAGCCAGAGCCGAAACTTGGAGTGTCCCCGATGCGACCGACTGACGGGCAAGCCAGTCAGTATGGGCTAGGGATATTGCCATAGACGCGACTCACTGTTCTTATTTGTTTTTCCTCCTGTAGATGTAGCGCAAGCTAGCATGCCTTGCTGATCAAGGGCTACTGCACCTATTGTGCCTTTGGGGAACTTTGCGAACTCGGCATCGCGCTCTGCTTGGCTCATAGCTTTTTCTTCATCGGTAAAGGGGTTCATGAGTCGCAGACCCCGCTTATGCTCATCCCACCGTTGTCTAAAGGCAAACATGAGCCAATCTCCTCCTGATATTTGCGTAAGTGGGCTTACTCGGTATCAAAGTAGTGCTCGTCGACAAGCTCCAGTCCGCTTTTCTTGGCTATGCGCTCTGCATCCTCACCACTGACGAAAGCGTGAGGACATTGCACAGGATCAAGATACAGCTCCTTCGCGAGAAGTATAGGATGCTTGATTGTCTTCAATAATGTGACAGCAGCACCTTTGCGATTCGCTGGTAGGTCTGAGCCCGCTGGCGGCCGGGAGACGGCTACGCTGGCTTCTAGCTCGTGCTTGCCTGCGATGTTGAAGACGGCGCCTTTACCAGCATTAAAGAGAGGATTGTCTGTCATCGTCACGGATCAGCTACCGCCCTGCCACACCTCTAGCACTTAAAGACCGGAGAGCTCACTCTCCAGAGTCACAATTGCAACGACTACAGCATCTAGAGCATTTCCGCCGGCTTTGAGTACCTCATTTCCAGCTTCCAGAGCTTCCTTCATGCCCTGTCGATAGACTGCCAGCTTTTCCGGAGGATAGCTATCATAGCACGGATCCGGCAATGTCAGATCACCGAGAACGCTTGATATGCAAAGCTTACCTACTCTTCTCGTGCAAACTGACCAGAGCCACCGTGTACGACCAGACGGGCTCGTGACGCTACATCGTAGCTCCCTATCGTAGCCTGACGGGTCCGACCGAAGCATGCCATTCTGATTGAAGGCTATATAAAGCGGGAAGGTGTATTCTCTGCCCAGTCAAGTCTGACTGATGCCGAAATCGTTGCGTAGGAATGTCCGGAAGGTCGTTACTTCAACTTTGGGGACTGCTGCTGTTTATAGCGAGGGCTGCTTGAGTCTCTAAACAAGTGCTGTATCTGTCGACGATTCTAAGCGGGGAAACAGTAGATCACCGTACTATAGCCGGGGATGGTCTGAGCACGCGACGTAGATTAAGGGTACTGGACGATAATGAAGGTGCTACTACCCACACAGCGTGTTTATTGGTATCTATTGGTATTGATACAGGAAGCTTTCGTCTGACAGGCGGGCACAAACGCTGCCGTTCGAACGGCAATCGAGAAGAGCGTGAGGCCACCGTGCGCCGCCTACACGTCTGCCTTTTCACCTACCAATTCAGATATCCCGACAGATTGCGACAAGCTTATCACGCAGCCCACGAGGGAGAGTCAAGACGCGGTGTAAGCTGTTCGTTAGAGGCCGTCTCGGAGACAAAGCGTGATCATGGTAAGCCTCGGTCTGAGTGCAAGTGCGCTGCGGATGGTCAATCAAGGTGCTAAACAAAGCTGCTCCCTCATTGTAGCTTTCAGTAGCTCTGCCTCTAGCAGGCATTGTCCTCTTCAATACTTTCATCGCTCTCATCGGCCAGTCCGCAATCAGCTCCTTCTTGTACAGCCTCATCTTCACCTACATCCTGCCATCAGATGTGCACAAGAAACAGAAAGCACTCAAGAAGGACATTGTGGATGGACGAAGAGAGCTACAGAGCATTTCAGCACAAGACGAGTTCTCGAGATGGGCGAAAGTCAGACGCAGGGTTGATAAGCAAGTCAACGAGCTCGAGGCCTTGAACACGTCCCTCACTTCGCATAGAGGTTCTTTCAATACCGTCATCAAGGTTCTCATCTTCGCGCTTACAACAGGCCTACAATGGTCCTTCTCAGCAAGATATTCTCGTGATGCGATAGTCTACCTTCCAAAAGACTGGTTCGGACCTCTTACGTGGTTCCTTGGACTTCCATTCGCGCCCGCTGGCGCTCTAAGCTGCGGTATCTACGTTATGCTGATCAAGCGTGTCGTTGGCTTATTGACTCGCATAACTTCTGATATCTATGCCGGTGTACGAGGTAGGTGTATGCTAGGGCTTACTGGGGCCTCGTTTCTCTCATCAAACGACTTCCGCTAACCAGCCTGTTACGTTTTACCTTATGCAGGCGAGCCCTCTGAAGAACCACCAGTGGCAGTACCTGTAGCCGCACATACTACGAACTCTGGTGCAGCTCCAACGAAGGGGAAGAAGATGCAGTAATCGCGCAAATAATGTGTTCGAAGTGTACGAATAGAACGAAACTAAACAAAGAAAGAAGCGTAACAGTAAAAGCAGCCCTTCATGCAGATTGGACTTGCCGTCTGTTATTTTGCAACTGCTCATTATTGTCTACAACATTCTGCCCAAGCTTGCTACAATGTGTCAGTATGACACCTACGTCCTGCTTACACCTTCGTCAACTCAAGACCGGCGACTACCATCCGGAACTAGCGATACGGATGGAGTCTATCTTCTTCATAACTTCTCCGATAGATCGTCCTAATTCCTCGGCAACATTCGCTTGCTTTTGCTGTGGTAGATTGGCGTATGATTCGCATAAATCGCCATCAATGATGGCTTTTTGTGGTACGTAGTAGCCTCTGTACGCTAGATGATCACGTCCAACGAGAGAAGAAGACTCTCCACGCATATGCATCTCTAGCGTCTGGAAGAAATCGACATCTTCGCGCGATTGAAGTGGGACAAGCATGCCAAGTGTTCCCATTAACCCTGTGTAGACGATGACTTCGCGTCCACCGGGCACAAGAGGTGTCTTGTGTATTGATGTGATTATATCGCCGACCTGCAAAGTCGCCGTTAGCGAATGTTATACCTCTGATTGTGTGAGTCAAGCCTGAGCTTACATTGAAGTGGGCGTGAACCTCAACCTTGTGCGAGGCTCCGTTGTACTTCGCCTTGTCATGAATAAGGGTCACTCCCGTAGGATCGCCATCTACAGCATCGGAAACGCCATCTGGCAACCGCAGGACATATGCGTTACCAAACTTGTCTCCTCCAGCTACTGTCTCATAGTCGAGCATGCACGATGCAGTCGTCCACCGTTGCTGTGTGTCGTCCGCGAAGATAATCAAGCGGTTCTCTGGCGCTTTATACACTGCAAATTGACACGAGTCTTGCTGATCGCCAATGATGATTCTAGTTCCGTAGACGTTGAGCGAAGTGATAGCATTCGTAAGATTCTGCAAAATGCGGACGACGTATCAGCATCACATCCAGATTGATGCAGAGGCACGAAACGGTCTTACCTTATTTTCTGTCTTGCGCAGCAGCTTCTTTCGACCAAGATCATACAGTCTCAAGCACTTGCCGATACCAGCTAAGAGTCTCCCTTGGAAAGCTACGAGAGCGGTGGGCACATCATCGACTTCCGTGCGATGCATAAGCGTCAAGGACCGGCCATCTGGACTGATCTCATACGTGTGCAGGAATGCTTGACGACACGCGCGAGGAGCGAGATATGTTTCTTTCGCTGTACCAACTATCAGGTATGGTTGATTGTTTTGGGAAGCAAAAGGAACTATCGTAACCGAGAAAGCAGCTTCGTTGTCTTCCAAGTCCACCTTCGTCACCAGAGACGATTCTGGCGCTACCGTCGTGTCGTAGACACCGATGCAGCTGGCCCAGTTTCCTGCGTCAGCACGCGGATGGCCGAACTGTTCAGCAGGCAATTGCAGTACTTCCTGATTTATATTGCTGGCTTTCATACTCGACAGCTTGGCTTGTTGTGCGCTTGGCGAGAGTACACGATGATCTGCTTCGGCAACGTAAAACAACTTGTTATTAGGATGGGTAGCGATCTTGCGTGGGGTATATGTAAGAGGCAAGGAGGTCTGCTGGACTTTGACGTCTAGTTTTGGAAGAGTGAAGATGCTGTAGCCAGCTTGCCGTTAGTATTGAACGAGCCGATCAATAGAACTGGCTACCACTTACCGAAGAACGTTCTCGGTGATGGCAATGATACCATCCGGGCACAGCTCAGCATTGAAGCCGCTGGAGTAGTCAAGAGCATCGAATAGGAGGGGAGCGAATTGCAGATGGCCTTGTAGAGGGTAATTGAGCCAGCTGCGAGAAGACATGGCGAGCACGCTTGTCTCGCCACCGACAGACATCCTTGTTAAGCTGATGTGTCTAGAACCCAAGAAGCGCGTCCGTGTGTCTGTCAGCTCGCCGTTGGCGGCGTCGAGGACAGTGCGTAGCAGGACACCCGTTTGCAGGCCGATATTGACGAATGTAGTGGGATGAATTTTGTCTATTGAGGTGTCGAGCATTTGAACCATGCATAGTGACGTGGGAGGAGCAGTCAAAGCTTGAATAGAAAGTGTTTCCATTGTGTTCTCGAAGTCAAGAGACAGAATTCGGACGGTAGAGTCCTCGCATCCAACAGCCTGTAATGGATATGTCAGTCTTAGGGCAATGATACGCCACTTCATGCTGTCTGACTCACAAGATATGGCGTTATAAGTCGGCCTTCCGGTAGATCTGCCATCGTGATGCTGGTAATACCGACACCCATGTCCTTCGTTTCCGAAAATTCGGTAAGTTGTCCTTCTTGTAAGAGATAGTATGCCAACTCTCCTGTCGATAAGGCTACTACGATCTGTCTAGCATTGCTGGCAACAGCGACGGCTTGCGTTCCGCGCTTGACGGGTGTTGGCGTCTTTCTTCCGTCTGGGTGAATAAGTTCGAGACCTCGTGGGTGTATCTGTACAAGAGTGTTGTCCGCTAACAGCTGGATGCCTAGCGTCCGGACATCCGCTCTAATGCCAGTATTATCGACCGTCTCTATGCTCTCGCCGACTGCAAAAGTCAACGTAGCATTCGGCGCGGATAAGACGACATATGAATCGTACTCGTCTTCATGCTTGGCTTTCGTGCTCCATATACCGGTAGGGCGGAAGGACAGTTCTTGCTGAGCAATTTCTGCTACTTCCAGACCGTGTCGTAGAGTCCGTAGGGACGAGCGAGCCCCTCTTCCGCAAGCAGTATAAATCTGAGGTGTGTCCGCTCCCAGGAGATTGAGTACGCGGGCATCGGTTATGGGTGATAAGGAATCTAGCTCATCTACAAGGACAATATTTTGGAGTGCATGTGGGGTGAAAGTAGGCATTGGTAGATCGCCGTCAATCATGCCGTTGTCTGGGTAATTCGTTGATGCAACTTCGTCTCCGTCTTCTCCTAGAGATTCGAACTGGTACACTTGGCTGAAAACCGAAATGTCAGCCTGCAAGGAATACTGTTGCTGGGATAGGTCAGAAGTGACTCACTGATTGCCAAACTCGCTGGCAATAAACAGGTAACCACTCTTCAAGATACACATCGAGATAGCCGTTGGTACTGTATCGAAGTATTTAATCTTGAGAGCGATCAATTCGTTCTCCTCTCGCTCCATCGTAACCTTGAAGATATCTCCATCCTCATTCTGCAGCAGGAAGAAGAAGTCTCCTCTCATCTTGTGCATAGCGTATGAAGTGATAATGAGCTTTCTTTCTGGATCTGCGAGCGGGTTTTCTCTTCGAGGAATTGGCACTCTATGTTCTGGTACGCCTTGATGTTTGTAGATGATATGGTCTTCTGTGCATACAATGACACCGGATGGGCCATCGTAATGATCTGAGTTGGCGGACTGTCCTCCAGGTACTGGGATAAGCATGTTTGCACGGGGATCTGTCGGCTCTGACCATTTTCGAACAACGTGATTCAGACCCAGGTCGAGCTCGTAGTACGTGAGCATCTTGTCTGCATTATCGAAAGCTTCTCCCGTTGAATCTTGATCTGCTTCTGAATAGTCTACCTCTAGAGCTGCAAAAAGCGGATTTTCAAAACCGACATCGACGCCGACTATTGAATGGATGATCGAATGTGCTTTGTGAGCTTCCAGGGGCGAGGAGATGGTAAGGTTGGCAGCTGCGTCTCGATTAAGGATGTAGACGCTGAGAGGGCGAGGATCAAGGTCAGCTGTAGATCTTAGGTATTGCTATAAGCCTTACAATTTGCTCTTCTCGAGGGCTCCGATCATGGCGCTTCGACCTTTTGGATCCACCGCTAGATGCTGACCAGGAACGATACGTCTGCTTCCAGATTTACCATATGTCTCTTCGTGTAGCTTCTTCCATTGATTTGTCTTGACATCGAGCTCGAGTACCACAATCCTGCCAGAGTCGCTGCCGACAATCAGGAAATCTGCATGAAGTACATGTACAACATTGTTTAGCCAAAGCTTGATTCAATTGAAGGCCCGATTGGCTGCAGAAGCATGAACTATCTCACCTTTGGTACCACCAGTAAGTCTGAACGGCTGTATCGACCTGATTGTTCCAAAGACTTCAGACGCCATGACGCTCCCCATCTTGCCTGTATCCTTGTCGAGCCGGAGGAGCTCCAAGCGAGAGCTGCCTCGGACGACACATATTTCCTGCTGTCGAGTACCAGTGAAGTTACCAACGACTGCTTGAGTAATGCTCGAAGCAGGCAGGAGGGTGAGATTGTAGAGATGCATGGTGGTCGATTGAAGATTTGCCTGCAAGCCTTTAGAGGCAGGAGCAAGTCGAGCGAAGGGACAGCAGGAAGAGCGTAGAGTCTTCTCGTGTGCTGTATCAGAGTCCTTCCTCTTCTAGACCGCTTGACTGCTTCGTCTTGGGAACGAGCTTTTGATTGCAATCAGACCAAGCTGTCGCCTCCAACTTCGCCTCTACAAAGCTCTGCGCTTTGCCGCTTGATCAGACGACAACCCTCTGATGGCGCTCAACTCGCATGGACGGGCGAGCTCAGACTTATAAAACGCTTGACATGGTTATACAGCTACCCGCGCACATTCGGATCGCTTCGCAGCGTACGGCCTAGAAGACTGAGCTGCAGGCTTCTCGCCTGAGACATCCCAGCAAACATGGCAGACATCGTCAATGCGAATTCCACAAATGCTATGGGTGGGGTCATGCAGAGACTATTGCATTCCTCGGCAGTCAAGCTGATTTACTTACACAGACCGAGACATCGGACTCTTCGCTTCTTGGAGTGTCTCCTCCTCCAAGCCTGGTTTCGAAGTAGAGCAACTTACCGATCCCTCTACTACAACTTTCTGGCAGTGCGTCGATTGTACAGCACTCAGATTTCAGGACTCAGACTAATTATCCATTCCATCATTCAGAAGTGAAGGCCCGCAACCGCATCACATCAACATAACTTTCCCACGGCGAATGGCGATAGCTGTAAGACAGCTCTGAAGTACTGAAAAGCAGGCTGCACTGACGAGCATCAACAGCAAATATCCATCTTTGTTGACATCGGACTAGATGACTCATATACGCCGCAAAAGATCTCTATACGCGCGGGAACTTTTCATGGAGATTTGCAGGAGGTGAAGTTCGTCGAGCTAGACAATCCACGCGGCTGGGTACACTTTCCTCTCGGCAGCTTAGCAGAGACGGATGGAACCAACGCGGATGACCTTGATTACAGTGATCCTGAAGCGTGAGCGTCGTTCCAGCTCCTACATGAGCAGACCTGGCTGATGTCGCGTGTTGTCCGTAGTCATGCCATCAAAGCTAACATCATCCAGCTTGCTATTCTCGGGAATCATCTAAATGGCAAGGATACTCATGTTCGCCATGTAAGGATCTTTGCGCCTAGACGGTAAGCTGGTACCATCCAACAATACCTTCACGCATTTCTGACGTCCTGTACAGTCGCCTAACATTGTTAGCAGAAGACGACCTTTCCGCTGCCGGAATCGGCGAGTGGAAGACTGAAAGTATGAGAATGCACCAGGCGATCAGGTAGAGGCTTGATCACGGCAGGCAACTATGCGTAAGACATTGAGGGCATGCGGCCGGGAGACAAGACACCTGCTTATACACAAGGACCTGCTTGCAGTAAACAGCTCTGCCAGCATTGTAAACGGGCACATGTTGGTCAATCACGGTGGACTGGGGATACTGGTACTTTTTAGATATCAAGAACATCGCTTTCACCGAGAATACTCGCACGGCTCGCTCGTCTTACCGATGAGGACCTTCGTGGTCTCAACATACGTATATGTAGCTGCATCGTTACGAGACCGCCTCAATCGTCTGTCTGCACATGTTCGTGGCAAGCTCAGACTGTCCTCGCAGCAACAACGCAGCGCAGCAACGAGATAAACAGGCTATGCTCTTACTGCTGTATATGTGGCAATACTGTGCATCTAGCGTATCAGAGGCTTTATGCGCAGGGGTTTCACCTAATTAGAAAGGGACCTGAGTGTCCGGCGTAGAGAGTCCAGATATGCACTGAGATTCCCTTGCAGAGACAGCCTTCGAATACAAAATTAAAGCAGCCTTAATAACCACAGCCAAGAACAAGACGACCCGACAACAAGAGCCGTTCATCAATGGCTTTGCCGGCACCCTTGGTGAACTCTGTGATGCAAGCACTCATCTCTTTCGAAATTGCGCAGTAAAAGCGCAGTCCCAGACAAGATAAAGTCTGCGGCTGTCCCCCGTTTGCTGTGTCTGTGGCGTTTGCTTTTACTTGGAGGGCGAGGAGATTGTACGAGTCAAACTTGGGACACGAGCTGCAGCTCAAGGGCCACACTCTTTCCTCCGCTTCATCCCAAGCAAGTTAGTCTCCGCCCTATCTATCAAAGTCTAACGCCTCGCACCCATTGTAGCATGTCGTCACACCTCCTCATCGCGGTACCGCGTAATACCCACGCCGTCGCTACCTATGCCCATCCCACATGTCCTCGAGCGGAATACACAGCGAGCACTCTAGAAACAAGTGTCGGGCCTCTAAGTCTAGGGCCCGGAGACCGAGTGGTCTTAGATAAGGACGATTATGTGGTATTGTACAAGCCAAGGGGAGGGTATACAGTTTCCATTGACAAAGACACAGGAAAATGTCACATTGAAGGGTTTGTCAAAATATTCGTTCTCAACGGTAGCTGGAAGAGGGACTCGGGTAAGCAGTGACAGCTGAAATCCTTTCCGCCTTTGAAGAGCACATAATATCAATTGTGTAAACTCTCTTCGAAAGACCAATTTGCGCTTATACATCACTAGTATGTCACACATGCAATATAGAGCTCTCTTGTCCGTTAAGTTTCTCCTGTGAAGGCCATTATGCTGGCAGGTCCAAAGCTATCGCTGAACACACTTTATCCTTCGTACTCTGTAGAAGACGGGCGACTTTCGATTTAGTATATGTGAGGCAACCCTGGATTGACCTCCTTGTCGGGCTGGATGAGAGGCTCAGATCGCGGCGGCTGAAACAGAAGCGTGTATCGGGATTGTTCGTGCGCTGCTAAACATATGCGGAATGCCAGCTCATCGTGTCCAAACCACGAATGGTCGAACATGAGATGAGTAGCGGCTCGTTCCCATCTGCGTTGGTCAGGTGCTGTGACAACACACAGCCCTGCATCCATTCATCTGGAACCATCGATAGCGTCCGCACGAGTTAGTCACCCCTTGACTCTCTTGCCATCACTTGCGTGCAGCTTCCACCGCTTGCCAGAACTCACTACTTCGCTTCAGCGTGGCATGGCATGCCATGCCTGAAGTAAAGCTTCCAAAGTGGTATGCGAAGCGGTCTTTTGGCCAATTCCTTACTCACCTTTCGTATGGCGACTTATCCAGTGGTTTCTGGTGGTATGGGAATGAGCTGGTCTCCAAAGATCGGACTATTGTGAGGTTCTTGTAGTAGTTAGGCGATCGATCCTCGTTGTCTTAGCTCGAACTCGATTTCCAGCACCATTAGAGTCGCAAATCGCTACAACTATGGCTCCAGCACCTGGCAGAGAAGTCAATCACGATGAATTGACGTTGTTTACCGGCGATGAAGCAGTCTCTGATCTAGGGGTAATGCTGAGCTCGAATGCCCTGAGGGTACGGAGAGTGATGGGACCATGTCACATCGTAGCTCCTACTGGCTTGACATGGCTACGTAAGACAGCCCTGCGCGTGCCTGGCGTTACTGTTATAGGTCCAGTCGCCAGACCGAGCGATTTTCAGTGGCCGCGGGCTATCGATAGTTCTGCGCAAATACGACATAGCTCCTCTCGGGGGTTAATGCCGGGTAAAGCGTTGGGGACCGTTGGGGCTTTGGAAATACTAGCACAAGGACGAACACGCGCACATCCAGGACCCGGCCTCGTTGCCTGGATTTTGAGTACGATCGAACGACACCGCAACACTCAGTGACGGAAGTGTGATGGACATTCAGGGTAGGAGACAGAAGCATATCAGGGGTGAAAGCTATATTCTATCACCTGACAACTTGCCTGGAAACTTGAATTGTGGGCAGTGGTATCGACAGGATGAAGCTTTCTCGAGAGCAGGATCGCCAATCCTAGCACTGCGAAGCAGCAAGTATGAGCACCTCATTAGTGGATGGCTAATCTCGATGTTCGTATGCTATAAAACAGTGTTACCAGTTCCAGGCGCTTCATTGACAATCCCGTAACCGGTATGTGACACGCCCGTCTTCGAATCTCCGCCGGCGCCAGTAAGCAGCACGCGCATGAGCTACCTTTGGGTATGCAGAACTAACGACGCACAGTGCATCCCCTCAAGGCTTTGCCGAGTGCTGGCTTGCTTGCTTGAATGACACACGAAAACCGGCATGGCAGTGCTTGACACAGGCCTTAGGGCTCGATACCACATGGAAGGTGTCTGCATTAGTCTGCATTGTTGACATGCTATAAGTATTCGCATGAGTCGCTGAACACTCTACCTGGGAGGTTGTTCTGACGATGTTCCGCTAAATGCTTTCCGTTCAGGAAGGGGAGGGATCAAATTGACGTTTCCGCCTTCTGTACCCGAGGCCGTATAGCTAGGCTTGCACACATAATTCTGTACTTCGAGCGTATAGCTTGCATGAGGGATTCGGGGTCGAATTCCTTGCCGTTGCCATCTGTGCCGGTGTTCGTAGGAAAGCTTTCGATCATTCCTAGTATACTCGATATGTGCGGCAGAGCCCTGCAGGATAGATTCAGAGCATGCACTTTCACAAGCAACGTGAAGTCTCACTTCTGCTTCTTCGCATCCTGCTGAGCTATCGTTGCCCAGAAGCGCGCCTGTCCAGCGTAATAGTATAGCTCTTCGAATGTCTCGAATCCTTTTTCTTGACCCAGTGCACGGCCTTCGAAGACGCCATGAGCTTTACCATGGTCGAAGCCTGCTTCATATCCTGATGTATAGAAACTGGAGGCATCCCGTTAGTAACATAACTTGCAGAAAGGTATGAGTGCCTGCATGATCAGCCTGGTCCACCCAACTCACGCAGCTTCAAGCTTGTTCAGGTCTTCGATGTTATCATTTTCAGGTTGAACAAGATGTGTACTTGACATTGTCACATATCAATGCGAGGCGTCGAGTAGCTTAAATAGCATGTTGCTGCAGAGAGAACCAAAGTAAAGCATGACATGAAATAGCTTCGGCGACGTTGATTCATGTGATCGGAACTGATGACTGATTGAACACGATAGCCGACGAGCATTTGCAGCTTTCTGATATTGACCCTACTGCTTGGTACATCGTCATGACGCAGAAGGATAAGGAAGCCATTGAGCACGAGCAGAAGCCAGTCAATGGCGAAGAAGTCGAGCATGACGATGGATCTCCGAAGCTCTCCAAGCGGGCTCAGGAAGCCTTGAAGAGCTCGAATCCACTTACAGAGAGTCTACTCGCCAAAGTATTGGGCAACCAGGTAATGTAGTAAGCAATCACGTAGTTGAAGGACCATATTGACTATCTCTTGGATGTGAAGTACGCACCTGAGAATCCCGAAGGTCTGCTTAATGCTGGTGTAGCCGAGAATGTGCGTTTGACGGGTTCACATGTGGCAAAATGCGCATAACTGATGACGATGCTTTGCATTCACAGTCCTTAATGGCAGAATGGCTTCTGGAACACTATAACAAGAATCTCAACCTCACCTTCACTGACCTGACCTACGGTGACGCTCTGGCTGGAAGTAAACGCTTGTATGGAGTGCTGTCAAAGCTATTCGAGCAGTATTTCCATGCTATCAAGCCAGTCAAGGGCGAACATATGGTTTGCGGAACTGGAGTTTCTGCTGTATTGGATCAGCTTACGGATAAGCTGTGTGACGTGGGAGAGAGCGTCTTGATCGCGCGGCCCTACTATAGTATGCGATCTTTTTCCCAGTCGACAGCTCTAAGGAACCAGGCTGATCTTCTTGTATGACAATTTACAGATGGCTTCGATGCCGACGTCTCCGCACGGTCACAAGCTGCTATGCAAGGTGTCGAGATCCCAGCAGATGTAGACCCAGCAAGTCCCGAGACATTGGCATATTTCGAGGCGAAGCTGCAAGAGCTCCGAAAGAGCGGGAAGAACATACCTCGAGCCGTTATATTCTGCAATCCCAACAATCCACTAGGTAAACTGAAGCTTAATACAGTGTCTGAGAATACAATCGCTCATCACAGTCGTATTGCAGGGTTCATCTATCCCAGGGAAACTATTCTCGAATATTGCCGGTTCTGTCAGCGAAATAATCTACACTTGTAGGAATTGCTCGCATCCAAAGGTACTGAACCTAGCTTATGGTTTATTCCTTCTTTCTCCTTGACAGGATATCGGACGAGATTTACGCTCTTTCCATGTACAAGAATCAAAGTAAGCAGGTCAATTCTCCTTGGTATGGTCACCCGCAACTGACATCACGCCATGTCATTGTCAGCCAACACAACCTCGCCCGCATTCCAGTCTCTGCTGTCCATCGATGTCATGAAAGAAGCGCAATGTGACCCAGGCCGAGTGCATGTCGTATACGGGTGGGTCACCATCAATTTGCTGGGTCGTTGCTACAACACTTCAGCTGACACAGTACTGTTCTCTCAGAATGTCGAAGGACTTTGGCTCGAACGGCCTAAGAGTTGGCGTGTTGGTGTCTCAGCATAACAAGCAGCTCATCAAATCGTTCAATAGTACCGCTATGTTCATGAAGATATCCTCACCGGCAGTACGTTGCCTATCCCAGATTTCGCATAATCTTCATATCGCTAAATTGTGCCGCCAATGCTCTCCAGGATGTGTTGTGGACTTCCATAATTGGCGACGAGAAGATACTGACTGAGTACCTGGACAAAGCACAATCATTGGCGTCGGATACCCTCAACTTCACACTCAAGTGGCTAGAAAAGCTCAATATCAAGCACTCGAATCCAGTCGCAGGCCATTTCATCTGGATCGATCTACGAGCATACTTGCCTCAAAAGGACTCAAAGGGTAAGGAGCTCAAGGACGACAACGAGAAGGAATGGCAACTTTTCAGTCGCTTGCTGGATCAAGGGAACGTATATCTAGCACCAGGCGTTATCTATCATTCTACCATACCTGGATTCTTCAGATTGACTTTTACACTGCGACGAGAATATCTCAAGGTTGGTATGGAACGGATAGAAAATATACTCAAGCAGGTAAAGGCAGAGAATGAGGCTGCTTAGATAGATGACAAAAAGTGTGTAGATCGACGACGAAGGATAGAAGGGCAGAGCACTCTACATTTATGTAGCATCCAAGATGGAGGCAGGGAACAGCAAATCGTCATTACCGAGCGTGCTTCCTACGACCCTGCACGGGGTGTCATTAGATATGCAGTGCTTGTACCCTTCCTCTTGAATATTTGAGAAGTATGAGGAAAGAGTGCTTGCGCTTGTGTACATGCTTGTAATGATGCTTTTGTTTGCCGACTCAAATTTCTCGTGGGCGGTCTCACGATGACGTCTAAAAGAGGACGAGCGGACTCGCCCCTCAATGGGTATTACCACAACTACAATCTAGTATGCTACATACGCAAAATGAAAGAGATCTAATCAGATTTATTACCATAGCTTTTCTCACATACCATATACCCTGGCACCTTACATGACGCCGTTCTTGCGTGATTCTCCGTCCACCCACTGTCCCTAATTACCATTTAAAGTCGACAGAATACACGACGAGGTTCTGAAGTCACCTTCGCTGCTATACTGCCCTCGCTCTCGCCTGAAGTATTGATGCTGCATGTCTTTGTTGCGTTTGACGATGAGAGCCTGGTGAGCTTTCGGTGTGACAAGCGCAACATCGGTACCTAAGGTGATCCAAGACCGACTCCTTCTTATCGGAATATGTTGCATTGCATGTGCTGGTTCTTGGAGTCCAAGCGGGAGTCTGTTCGCCTATGTTATGTTGGCCGCGAGGGATTCGAATATACGACGCCCGGTAGGCTGGGCGAACGGCCTCGCCGATGAGTGACTCGGGTAGTATACTTGATGTGCACAGCATATACGAGGTCGACATCTTCGTACTGGTACGTTCAGGACGCCATGGCCGAAATTTCGCCACAACGTCTCGCTAACCTTCTATTCGGTGATCTCACTGCTTTCACGCTTTGACTTTTGAAGCGATGCACCGTATTTCTTCAGGATCTCGTATGTGGTCATGCCAAGACTGTTTGCAGGGATAGCATAGAAGATTCTGACTCCTACTCCCCGCATGAATCCTTTCGGACCGCTCGATTGCCACAGGTGCTTGAAGACGTCTTTTAGCGTACCTTCCCTACTTTCTTTTAGACCATCACTAGTGATTTTACCACCACTCGTCTGCCAACGTGTCTGAACGATGTCTACTGGATTCGTGAGCACGACTGAGAGGGCGCAAGCACCCATCGAACAGACCGTATACTTGAGCGTAGTGAGGGAAAGAATGGGATGCTCTTGTGCTTTGCGCGGGCCGGGCGAAGCTACATAGCCAGGGATGAACTTCGTCTTGAGGGCTTCGTATGTAAGCCAGTAGATGCAGACTGCGGAATGTTGAATCTTGTCAGCATTGACATATGAGTGGATGACAAGCAACATGGAAACGAACCATAGGGACCAAACTGTGCAAGCGAGAAGAAATATCCTCGCCAGACGCCTCTATAGCCTTCCTCCTTCCAAATCCTTTTGATGAGTACAGGTGCAGATTTTGTGGTCTCTTTGCCGGTCTGCAGCCTTTGCTTGAGAACGTCCATGGGCGTCCAGATTGCGCCAGAGGCCACTACATCACCAAGGGACAGATTAAGGCAATCAGCACCCTTTCATGAAGTGTATGCCTGAAGTCAGCCATATCGACTTGGCTTACCTTCTGCTCCAAGAGCTGCGGTCACGATAAGAGGCGCTTGAGCAAGCAACGAAGGCGGCTTCCCATCCGGCCTTTCTTTAATCAAGTATTTCGAAAGCTTGGATTTGCATGCTTCGTATGCTGTGAGGTAGAAACAAGATCCCGGAACACTGCAACGCGTATCGAAATTTAGCTAAGTGAGCAGGCCCAGCTGGCAATTCAATAAATTTGGCTTACTTGAAAGCTAAAGCTACGGGTAAGCCTGCATATAAACCAGTCCAGGGCTTGGGTATAAGCTGCCTCAAAGGCGGCATAGTTTTGCCTTCATAAGTCTGTATGCGCACTCGCAGCGTGTCGACTAGATGTGACGGTACTCGTTAGCTGCATCCTGACGAGGAAGCAATAGCATGTATTTGCTCACGTGGATGAGTAGCAAGTCGAGACACGAGAGCACTCCCTGAGGAGGCCAATATCGTCGTCAAATCCAGTCCAGACATCTTTAAGCTCTTTGCGAGTGTATTAAACGATTTATGCAGAAATATCGATGATCGAGTCGACAGCTGATAACGTCGAGGAAGTCTTTAGCACTAATGCAGTCTAGGATAAGTCTTGCTGGTCGTAAGCGAGCGTGTCAAATCTCAAACGAGAAAACTATGCAAGTATGGCGCAAAAAGGCAAGAAGGTGAAGGAGGTGTTGCAGATTCAAGCCTCCGTCATCGACTGAACCGTCGATCGGAACAGGTGCGAAGCAACCCTGCATTGCTCGCAGCCCTTCATATTAAGCTAACAACCCTCAAGACCCTACCAACCCTCAAGACCCCAGAAATTCTGGAATCCACAAAACCACTTCCTTAACCCTTAACCCAGCTCCCACCCACATTTGCAGACAACCGAATCGTCACTGACACATTCTGGATGATGTTCTTTTCTTAATGCCAAAATCTGTTAACGCACCCAAAGTCGCTGGTTGGATCCTGCTTTTGGATAACCGGAAGGCATCTGCATTTGCCAGAGATAGCGAAGAAGTTGATCCTGTCGCCGCGAAGATTAGAGAAGAAAGTGTTTCCCTCTTAATCTGGAGGCAAGGCTCACCATCGATAGCAGCGAGGTCCAGCGGGTGCATCGTATCTGGGAGAACATAAGATATTGTACATAAGCGAAAGCCGACTAAATGAAGCAACACCGATGCTGAACACACCTCCACGACAGAGAAGAGTCGCCTAGACCAGTAACACCGCTACCTTCCAAATTGGCAGCATTTACACTGACATAACCGCCTTGAGAGATGACAGCGAGGCAATTGGGAATAGAAGCGCAGGTGGTCTTTCCTTGAGCTAGCGAATTCTGATTCTAATGTTGGTTACAGAAAGGAGTGAACCGATGTGAACGCCACATATACATCGGTTCGAGGTTGGACGAGGTCAGCTGATGCAGTATGTTCATAAATGAACAGGCAGCAACTCACTCCATAACCTTGGATCTCGTTTAGAGCACCAGCTAGGTCGACACCGGTAGGTCCAGCAGGGATGACATAGTTTTGAAAGCCCGCACCACCACCTCTAGGCTGCATCTCGATATTGTCGGACGAGCCGCCTACGATGACTGCAGGCAAGGCAGAAACGCTTGCGAGGCCAACTGCTAAGAGAGTGAAGGAGAGTAGCTTCATCTCGTGATTGTGTTCGTTAACTTCCGAGCTCGGTACCGGCCAGGACAAGGATGCTGGTGTTGAAGTAGCAAGATCAAAAGCAAAGCAAAGCAGAGCAGAGCAGAGCACAGGCTACTGCACACGAATTCAACCTCGACACTCGACAGTACTAATTTAGCTTTTGCTAATCTTTCCAGTTACTGTGGGTCGAGTCTAGACTCAAGAAGCTGCAAGGTGACCAAGCGAGATTGCGACGTGACGGGTCTGTTTGTCGCTTTGCGCATCCGGAAAGAGTCCAGCATGTTTGACGATCCAACACGTATGCAGGTAACTTGGTGTTATCGAAAATTCGTCTGACCTATTACAATGTGCGTAGTTGTGTTGGAAGGGAGCTTCAAACGTTCATAGAAGTATAGCTCGATGTTCAGCGAGGTCTCAACCTTAACATAATCAGCAGAGATCCGCCAGTAATATCATCGAGTATCACAGCTTGGAACTCATCCAAGCATCCAATCTAACGCAGAGCAAGAAGGTCCTGTATTGCTTTTCATATCATCATCATATCATCATAAAAAGGAAAGAGGTGAACATGAAAGGTGGGAGCTAAGGTAGGTAGGTGTAAGGTATGAAGTAGTGGGTCGGACATGTGCGTCTGGGCAGAATCCAATGACTTCTATATTGATTTAGATGTGTGTAAGGGTGTTTTCGAGGATTTTTAGCTGGTATTGATTTGTCCGTTCAACTGGAAATCAAACCTCTACAAAACGTATCAAAGCTAGATGATGAATGCGGGTCGACATTCTACGGAGTAATCTAGAAGAATGCCAATACACCAACCTAGAATACGACTGTAGAAACGCTTTAGAAACACTTTCGGTGAACGATGGATGGACCGCTCTCGTCGTATTCTGTATTTCACGAAGACCGTTAGTGAAACGTAAAAACATGATGTAAATGGATATAGATAACGCACCCTGCTTTGAGATCCACATCTGCTGGAAGGTGGACAAAGAGGCGAGAATGGAACCACCGATCCAGACGGAGTACTTTCGCTCGGGGGGAGCGACAATCTTGACCTTCATGGATGAAGGAGCAAGGGCGGTGATCTGTAAGATGGTAATCAACGTCAGCATTGGATGATCACCAGTCTAGGCGAGAATGGAAGAAGCCTCGCTGGCGCTCGGCTCAAGTGATACCCACCTCCTTCTGCATTCTGTCGGAGATACCAGAGTACATGGTTGTACCACCGGACATGACAATGTTTCCGTAGAGGTCCTTTCTGATATCCAAATCGCACTTCATGATAGAGTTGTATGTAGTCTCGTGAATACCGACTTGTTCCTGTCCAAGGAGAGCAGGCTGGAAGAGAGCTTCAGGGCATCTGAATCGCTCATTGCCAATGGTGATGACTTGTCCGTCTGGGAGCTCGTAGCTCTTCTCTAGAGCAGAAGATTGAGCGGCAGTCTGCATCTCCTGCTCGAAGTCAAGGGCGACGTAGCAGAGCTTCTCCTTGATGTCACGGACGATTTCTCGCTCGGCGGTGGTGGTGAAACCATATCCTCGCTCCATGAGAATCTTGATGAGGTCTGCAGATTTCAACAGCAATCGACAGTCGATTAGTGCATGTCCCACACATTGTACTAATCCTTCTCTTCCTTGCATCCCACTCACAGTCAGTCAAATCACGACCAGCAAGATCCAATCGCTGGATAGCGTGGGGAAGTGCGTAACCTTCATAGATGGGTACGGTGTGGGTAACACCATCACCAGAGTCGAGAACGATACCGGTGGTTCGTCCTGAAGCGTAAAGCGAAAGCACGGCCTGAATGGCGACGTAGAAAGCGGGTGCGTTGAAGGTCTCGAACATGATTTGAGTCCTAACGGTCAAAATGGCAAATGAGGTCAGCAACGTGATCTCTGAGAAAGGCAGAAGCAGTGTCAATGTATGCACGTACATCTTCTCTCTGTTGACCTTGGGATTGAGGGGAGCCTCAGTCAAGAGGACGGGGTGCTCCTCTGGTGCGACACGGAGCTCGTTGTAGAAGGTGTGATGCCAGATCTGCAGAAGAGCAAGCCGTCGCAAAAGTCAGCAAAAGCTGCCAGAAGGAGATGTTCTGTAGTGATGTAATGCGCACCTTCTCCATATCGTCCCAGTTTGTAACGATACCGTGCTCGATGGGGTACTTCAAGGTGAGGATACCACGCTTGGATTGCGCCTCATCACCGACGTAAGAGTCCTTTTGTCTGGAGGAGAGCGATAGCACTTAGCAGATGAAGGCGCATTGCAATTATATGAATGCTTCAACTCACCCCATACCGACCATAACACCCTGATGACGGGGTCGGCCGACAATGGAGGGGAAGACCTGTGCAGGGCAAAAGGCATTAGGACCATTGAACAATCGCGGTGACAGAGGAGAACGAGCAAGCGACTTACAGCTCGAGGAGCGTCATCACCGGCGAAACCTGTTCAATTAACAGTACAGAGTAATGTTTGAATGGGGAATTGCAATGGGCGGTCCGAGCGGGAGGCAGGCAGAGGCGAGCGATTGAAGTTGAGGTGTGAGGGCAATTGGAGGCGGTGTTTGAATTGGGGGGACAGCGAGGATGGGGAGTGCGCAAAAGATAAAGGCAAGACAGTCAGCAGGGGGTATAGCATGTAGTCTGTCACAAGCAGCTACTCACCGGCCTTGCACATTCCACTGCAGCCATCGTCAAGTCAATGAAAAGTGCGCATGGAGGGGGGAACGTCAGCATTGAGGAGTGAGCGAGCATGCGGGAAGGGCATAGAAATGGGAGACGATGATGATGATGATGGATAACATACGAGCCATTGTCGATAACGAGGGCAGCGACTTCGTCTGTGATTGATAGTGGAAACAGGGTGTCAATGTCAGTTATTGCTATCGCACCAGCATCGCCCTCCCATCTGCAACTCTGCTCCATCGCATGCATCCAAGTGGCCCTCTCCTCAGCCAATCAATCCAGGCACTAGATACGAGGACAGCGGGCACACCCGCACAGAGGGAGGGCTGCGATAGGCATGTCCACCATGCACTCACCTTCCATTGTGATGTACTGAGTGTTGAAGTGGGTCTAGGTGAAGATGGTCCAAATCGCTGTGTTGGTGCGGTGCGGTGGAAGAAGCGCGAACACGCGGTCGATTTCAAGTGAGCAGCAGCAGCAGAGCAGGATGGATGCTGGGTGATCGAGCAAAAGGGAACATGGACAATGAAAGCAAGGCAATAAGACTGGATGCTTTACACTACTACCCTGTATCTGCTCGATTCCTCAAATGTCACTTGGTTGCCTGTCTATCGATAGCACCAGCACTGGTCTTACAAGCATGCCTTACGCTCTCCGCTTTCAACACGTCATATTCATGCAAATGGGCGCGCTTCTCTACGACTGTACTCTCTTCAAGTGTGAACTAATCTGCTACACCCCAGACCACCATTGGTCCTGTTAGATCTGCGCACTCGCATGTCCATCTCCTCTTGGGTCACTGCCTGCAGCCCAGACAAGACGGCCAGTCACCTTATCTACTGTACGCTGAATAATCTGACCTCGGCCGAACATGCCTCGTGCGTGGCCTATAACGTTTATACAAGTGTCAGTCACTGTACATCCAAGTGGGGCGGCTGTCGTGATGTAGGCTTACCTGTACTGTGCTCGACGCGATGGCCCATTTCGCCCAGCTTTTGAACGACTTCGGGCTGCAACAAATGGTATACTGGTCAGTCACCGCTTCCCAAGGTACTGTTCCGACCCATGAGCAGTAGCGGTACTACTGCCCCTGCTCTGCTATGCGTGGACCTACATCGAACCCTTCCTCGAAGTAGACTTCCGAGTTGATATCACCCGCACCAGCTTGATCCGAAGACTGAATATGAAAACCAGGAAGATGGAAGTAGGTAGTATCGAATAGTCAGTTTACTGACTAGTACTTACGAAATGGTCACTTACAGCATCGGGCAAGCCTGCTGAGATGCAGATTCGAGGTGCATCCAATGCATTTTGTGGATGGAAGCCTTGGTGGACTACATGGCCGATTAGAAAGATCAGACTTGCTCAGAATGGCTAAAGAACATGTAGGATGAGATTCCGCAAGGGCGACTCACGCATATTGCTGTATACAGGGCAGGATGAATAGTTGTCAGCTAGATTGACTGATGCGAACAAGTTTGGACTTACAGCATAACTTGTACATGGCCTTGAGGCTGCATGAATCCTCCTAGAGAAGCACAAGTACTCCGTCAGTACTGTTCGAACGCTAAGTTGTCGCACTTCGATTTCAGAAAGTCAGAAAACTTACCCATCACACCATACGCCATGAAGAGCTCGTCACCCCTGGTGATCATAGCGGGTATAATAGTATGATAAGGTCTCTTACCACCTTCCAATACATTAGGGTGTCCTTCTTCAAGCGTAAACCCAGACCCTCTATTTTGGAGTGTAAATCCACATCCTTTAGGTACTATATACGTACCGAATCCAGCATAATTTGAAAAGATGAAACTGCATGCGTTGCCGTCTTTGTCGGCTGTCGTGAGATACACTGTGTCACTGCTTGCTAAGGGCGATCCTTTGCGGACGTCGGCTGTTGCTTCTTTGGGATTGAATAGTTGTGCTCGTTTGCGAAGGTAGTCCTGCCGCATCATTAAGTCTCAGCATCAGCGATTTTCCCTCTTCTAAAGGCTTCTTTGCCAACTTACCTTGTTCAGAACCTCCTTTAAAGGCACGTATCCATGCTGCATATCACTAACAAAAGCTCTAGTATCTGCAAACGCTAATCTGAGCGCTTCAATCAGAGCATGGCAGTATTCGACACCCATATAATCGACCTTGTTCATGTCTACTAAACCTAGTTCTTGCATTTGCTCAAGTATACCAAGTGCGATGAGAGGTGTCAAACCTTGACCATTCGGTGGGCATTCATGTAGAGTGAATGAATCGTGGTAAGTGTATGAGATAGGTTCTACTACTTCGCTGACGTGGGCAGAAAGGTCTGATAACTCAAGAAGGCCACCCTTCTCCTTGAGGACTATGCTTTCGAAAGGTATCAGCTCCGAGTATCAGCTTATAAACTGTCAAGACAAGACGCACCATCAACTATGGCTTGAGCGATTCTTCCCTCGTAGAAACCTTGCTTTCCTTTTTCGCCAATATCTCGGAATGTTTGGGCAAGCGTGGGATTCTGGAAGATCTGTCCTACTTCGGGTGCCTTTCCATTGCTGCAAAGCAATTCGGCTCCGTTAGGTGAAGCTGACTTGAGCTTTTTCTCGCCTCCTCTCCAAAGTTTGGACCTATTCAGAAGTCCAGCATCATCAATATTAGGGCTGGGTAGTGACACAGCTGGAAGACTGGGCAGAAACAACTCACGCTAATTCCTGCACTGGAACTCCCTCTTCGGCCAGTCGTATTGCAGGATCAAGAATGTCTTTCATGCTTAGCTTGCCGGAGCCGAAATTCTCAACTGTTTCTACGAATCCAGCAACAGCGCCTGGCACAGTTACGCTAGAGCGATGTGTACGTCAGTACTCCGCAATCAAAGCCTATTTCGGAGATTGCGTACGAATGTGGGCTGGATAGAGGACTGTATGCAAGGTGATGGGTCAGTTACAGCGTCTACGGAGCAGGTAGACGAGGTCATACATTTCACGACCCTTGATACCTAGCTCTCTAGCTTTCGCAAGATTTAAAGCTTTAGGAGATCTTCCTGAACCATTGATACCCTTCATGGTATTGCTTTTGGCATCCCAGTAGAGGCAGAAGATATCGCCTCCGACACCGCAGTTGAGAGGTTCGGTGACGTTCAGTGCGGCAGCACTGTGAGCCGGATAATACATAGTAAGTATGCACATCGCGAAACGCCTGGAGATAATGTTCCAACCCACGTTGCCACAGCGGCGTCAGCGGCATTACCGCCTTTGCGAAGAATCTATTCAAGCAGAAGTCGACGGAGCGAAGTGAATGTTAGGCCTTTAATGATATGTGCGACTTGACATTCCCAAAGTAGCAGCATTTAGACTGGAGAAATCCGGCTTCGGCGACTTCACTGATAACCGATCAATCCGTCCGACGAGCTGACGGTGCTCCGCAAGGTCTATGATGGAGTCAAGAACACAAACACACCTCGAGACCAGCTTCTACAGCCAGTGGCTGGGAGCAAGCTACCATTCCTTTGGCTATCATCGCAAGTCAATTCGTCGGGTAGCCGCATAGCTGCATTCCACAGTGTGAATTTCGCTCACTTCCATGCACCACGCTCCTGCGAGAAGCAAAGGTGAACTTGTTATAGTCAGGGTTGGAAGCTTCGGCGTCGATATGAGCCCATTTGAGTGTTTCCTTGAGTGATGGCATGGTGTTATCCGAGTCTAGCTAGATGCCTGCTGTTGTAGAATGACGGGGAGAAGCAAGCCAGAAAGCAAATGTCGCCGTTTCCCGCCTGTCTTATCAGCTGAGTCCGCAAACAGGCGTCCGCGACCTTCGATTGCCTTTCTGATCGCCACTCACACAGTTTCAATACTCGCTAGCTTGGTGCTAAGTACAGCTGGTTTGCCCTCTTTATAGGCTCGTCTCGCATCTGGACACTTTCTCTTCGCTTGTAAGTCCGTGCTTCCGATTCCGTAAGCGACTTCTGTTGACGGCTGCTGTTGTGTAGATCTAGTGCAAAATTTCTTGCAGCTACTCTACATACGTGCATTATGCAAGTTGAAGCCTCCACATCAAGCAGCTCAAGTAGCAACCCAGCTAGCGCAGCAGAGGCTGCTCTCCCCTCTTTCGCCCGTGGTGTCGTAGCTCTGTTGGCAATATGGCCTGCACTACGTCTAGCAGTGACACACAACTGGAAACCATCGCAGACAGCAGTACAGGATCCAGAATTCCCACCTGAGAACGGAGGACAGAAACGAACAAGACTAGCAGAGGAACTTGTTGACGCCTACTTCTCCACATATACATCTCCCAATACACTTGGCAAAGTTCCAGAAAGCGAAGAAATCGAAGATTTCCTGCTTGATTTCTTCGAGTATGAATATGGCGTCAAGTTAGAAGACATGAGCGAGGTACAAGTTCGTAAAGACATTGAAGAACTTTGGAAGGAATGTATAGATAGAGCAAGTGGACAAAGTACAAGTCAAGCTCTACTGGAGAAATTCGAAAGAATGGCAGATAAGGCTAAGAGTGATGATGCGGATCCATCAAAAGCTTTCAGAGGCACGACGACAGGAAACGAGGATGACGACGAGGAGTCTGGTACAGATGGAGATGATAGTGATGAACAAATGGAGGGAGCTGATCAGTCGAGAAGTTCTGCGAGCCATCCTAATGGCCATCATCACCGCGAAGAGCCAGAAGTAGACGAAGATGGTTTCACGACAGTCACAAAGAGCAGCAAAGGCAGACATTGACACGGAGCAGAGAAGCCCTTATGTTCTCCTGGTGCATTATATATTGCAGTAATCGATTTTAATTCTGATGGGAAGGCACACGAAACCCCTGACATATTTTCACAGGCCCAGTTGCTTTTCGCGGCCGATAATCCTGGCCAGCAGCGCCTTGATACCGAGCTTGAATTACCACGTAACAGTTCGGCTTTTGTTTGTGGAACGTTTCCACCACTGATTCTGCAGTTGCCGAACAGCCTGAACCAGCATCAAACGGGCGAGCTGGACGTCCTCTACGTCCAGGCGCTATAGAGGCATATCTTGAACAGATTGCCTAACGAGAGGGATCATCAGATTTCACAACACCGAAACCGTTACCTAGGAGTATGACGAGCTTGGCAAAGCTTTCCCTTGCTTTGCAAAGCATGTCACAGAATTGCTTTTGTTGCACTTACACTATATGATGTAACCTGCACTAAATCACGTGCGCGGCGGGCCACTCCATTTCGGCAACCAAGATCAAGATGAGGAGCCCGTACGCGCAAGAGGCAGTGCACTAACCATTCCTGCTTTCGACCAACCTGACCTCGCCGTCCACGCAACAGCTCAAGCCTCTCAGATCATGTCGCACACGTCGCAGCTACCTTCGTCTACACATGCTGGCGCTCCTCAAGGGATTGCGATCGGTGTCTTCCCTCAGTATGCTATGCCGCAGCCCACTGTGCTCGTCCTGCGTGAGAAGGTCTTCAGTCTGTCTGGAGATAGCTTTGAGTGAGTTGATGATGATCAGCTGCCATGCGGTGTCTGCCATCCGGTAGAGCTTACAATTGGGACTATTAGCGTCAAGGATTCCAACGGTGTTGTGGTGTTGAAAGTACAGGGCAAGACGCTGAGCCTTCATGACACTAAGAGTGGGTCATCACTGAAGACAAGACTGGCATAATTCCCATTCTTGAAGTCATCCCCACTGACGTACTCTTCCATTGTACAGCCTTCGAAGATACCAATGGAAACGTGCTATTCAAGCTCAAGGCGAAGACCTTCAGCATGCGAGGCAGCCATGAGGCTACGAAGGCTGACGGAAGCACAGCTTTTACAATCCAAGGACATTTCAAGTGTGAGTCATATCGCAATCGCATCAATATATGGCATGCTAACTGTTCGACCCTTTTTCGATTTTCGATGATATCCTCTCAAACTTAAACAGTTGTGGGCAGCAAGATGACAGCCAACTTCACCAACACAGCAGACGGAAAGCCCCTATCAATCGAATGCAAGGGTAATTGGCTAGACGCAACATGCGATATGGTTCTTGTTCAGACCGGTCAGAGGGTCGCCACGGTCAGTAGGGACATCATGAGCATGAAGGATTGGTCCCACGACAAGCAGACGTACTTTGTTCGAGTTGAGCCCGGCGTGGATTTGGCTCTTATGGCCGCGCTTGCTGTTGCATTCGACGAGAGAAATAACGAGAGTAACAACTAAAAACAGAATATGACAATGGTTGACAAACATGCAATATACGTGTAGCCAAATACGGCCTTAGTCTGTACCAGTAGCATAGCAGTCCGAGCTGATGCTCGCTCGCTATTCTTGGGTATCGCCCGAAAGCCTGGATCGATGTATCGCGACATTATGCCTGCAGGACAGCACCCTGGTCAGTAAACTTAGATCGTGCAACTTAGGAATCGCTTGACCTACGAGGTATCTCAACAATTTTCTATCTTTTGCATCTCTTTCTAGGTATTCCTTTTCAATCAACTTCTCAATAGACATCTTGATAGCGAGGGCCTTCGGTGAGAACCGCCTAGACAGTTGGGAGATGACTTCATTTGTCAATTCTGGTGTGGACAGCTGCTTGCGACTCTTCATCGTCCTGACAATAGCAGCTTCAATGACCTGACTTCGTTCAGCCTCCAACCGGGTATCCGTCTCTTTGGTCTCTTCCACATTCTCGACGCGACTTGCAATGGTAGCGATCTTCAGACGAACGACGGGCGCTGTGAACGCATGATTGAAAGTGAAAGTGTCGGTAGGGGAGACAGTGCGTACTGCTGGCTCCTTCTTCAGTATTTTGTACTTAGCGCACGCTAAGGACTGTAATGTACGCTTGAGGTTGGCCTCGGACAAGCCAGTCGCAGCAGCCAGATGCTATGGGCGCAAACACTTTTCAGAGACGCCTAAAGAGAACAACTCTTAAGATTCACTCACCTCGTATGTCAGGCTCTGGCCCTTTTCTAGATCCGCGAAGCAGTTGAGCACAACAAAGCCATGGGTCGCGACATTGACATCCTTCACGCCTTTGTCGAAGCGTATGCGTACGTCAACCGACCCATGCTCGGCGTGCCATGCAAGTTTGCGACCCGTATGCTTCGTCTCAAAGTATCTCTCGAAGGACTTGGCGATCTTGATAAACTCCGGCGGCAGGTTGCATGGCACATCGGGGTTCGAAGGCCAGAATGAAGCTGTGCAGACCTTAACGGATAGATCTGTAGTTGTCCGCCTCTCGCCTCCCAATCCTTGAAGGTATGTACGATATCCTCTATTCAGGTCTTCGCTAGCAGTAACATCCTTGAGCATACCTTCCAACTTAGCTACGAATGAAGCACCGCATTCCAGCTTAAGCTTTTGTAGCATTCCGCGCTCTGCATCGTCGGACACTGATCTATCCGACAGCAAACGTTTTGCCAGGTGGCGTTTGTAGTAGTCTTCGAAGACATCCTTGTCGTTCAGATATCGGAAGAGCGTGACTGTTTTGTCCAGGACTGCATCTACTTCCGCCTCATTTTTCTAAGACAAAGTAAAGTCAGTATGCTTTGTCATGTGATGAGCGAGAGTATACCCGAACGCACCCCTTTCAGACCCTTCTTTAGGTTATCATCGAGATATATCGAGATATACTCGGGAGCCTTCTTGACCTGATTGACGAACGTCAAAAAGGCATCGTTGATTGCATTCTGGAATATTCGGTCCTTCTCGAATGACTCGACTAAGATCTTGTCCATCTTATCTTTGAGCTCGAGTACTGTGTTAACCCATTCTAAAGCGAGCCCAAGTGCATGTGCAGCGGTGCCTGCGACGGGAGCAGCCGCAGAGGTAGCTTGCTCCTTGCCCTTTCCTTTCGTGTCTGCGGGAGCGTCTTCGTCCATATTCTCACCCGAAGCTCCCGCGGCGGGTTTCGTGGATGCTTGCGCTGTTCCAAGAGTATCGACTATCTTCTGACCTTGCTCTACGATCCATACTCTCATAGCCCTAGCCATAACGGAGCGGCCTTCTCCGACTCGCCCAAATATGCGATACATCCTTGCAAGGTCGGTATATCTATTTTCGGCTAGCAAAGTAGCAAGACCAGCGTTCGGATGATCAACGACAGCTTGGAGGTTCTGAGATATAAGGACGTGATCCAACAGCGAGAATAGTAGGGGTTCGGTTGTCGGATGTAAATACTGCTGTATGCGGTCCTTCTCTTCCTTTAAGCGTCTATCAACGCGTTCCAGGTATTCCGGCGCTGATAAACGTTCAACATTCGTTTCCGCTTCTAATGTATAGTATTCTCTCGTGGACTCGAGGAACTTTTCCTGCCACCATGACTTGTATATTGGTTCTCCTTCGCCTTTCCTGTCATCATTTGACACCTCTCTGAGCTCGCACATCATGTCTGTCACAGCTCTGAGCAAGTCCTGGCTGAATTGCTCTCCGTCTCGCTCAATTCGGATCATTGCGAGGGAGACATTTAGCAAATTCTCTTGTATTGGTATTTTGGGATGTCGTATTAGATGGATAAGGAATAGATGGAGGCCTAGTGTATATACGGAAGCTTTGCCTTCAGGTTCGGTGTATGTTTTGTCCTAATAATCGGAATCCCGTTTGTCAGCAGATGTCTGGTAGACTCGCACGCAAGGATATCTTGCTTACTAGATATTTATTCACGTCTCGTATCTTGCCCATGCTAATCTTATGGTCCTGCCATGTCGTCTTTATAGCATTCAAGAATGTCTCGCCTTCCATGGCCTGAGCCATTCGTCCCTGCCCATAGCTTGCTGTACCCGAGCTGGACGACGCTACAGCAGGTACTTCATGCAAGCTCGTTGTTCTGTTTCGCGCACTTGAAGAACTACCTGAGGAACCACCCGCTGTTGAAGCGGTCGCTGCTGCTGTTAAGACTGACGATGTAGGAAATGCTGGCTCTATGCGTTCTTTAGCTTGTCGTTCGAGATGAGCAACCACCAAATCTGCGATTCCATCATAGAGCTTCTTGTGCTTGCGATGCAGACAAAGCTGGTATGTATTGTAGCCCAGATTGTCGATCAAGCGAGCGTACCCACGTTCAGGCGGACAAACGATTGTAAGTGACAGCGAGATCATGATAGCAGAAGGAGACTCACATTGTATGCATTTCGGTAGCTGTCGCCATAAAGCAGCGTAGAAAGAATTAGCGGCTGTCCTCGATGCTGTATAGTCAACTCGGTCATGAGACATTCCAACTCACTGCGTCTCGAAGGATAGACTCGATACATTCCTTTGCTGAATCTGCACAATAGCGTGCGATAGCTTCTTGAAGGTCTCTTCCAGGAAATCGTCTGTTATGGCGTGCTGTTGTACCACTTCACTGTCAGTCTTCCGCCTCGATATACTCTTTTCTTCTGGCTATGGAGTGTCACGCACTCTGGGTGGAGGTCGGACTTTCTTGGTCACTCTACGTGACGGCGCAGGCGTGGCCATACTGCCAGACGCCGTAGGTGGACAAGTAAACGTGCAAAGGCCAGAATCAATTGGAGTGTCCGGAGTCAAAGAGGCTGCAGTCTGCAGATACGACAGAAGCGGCAGCAAGCCGTGGTGGCAAATATTAGCAATCCTCCTCGCAGAAATGCGTCTGTTGCCCGCATCAACGCTCTCGGAGCGATATCACTTGCAGTCGTTATCATGATCACAACTCGCTCATATTGCTAACGTTTTACAGTGTTAGTACAGCATCGCTGTTCGACGGCTCCCGCACGGCACGTTTGCCACCTGGCTCATTACAGTTTGGCGCGAGCTGGCTGCGTATATACGCGAGTCACTCCCGGCAATGCCTTCTCGTCGCTGGATCCAGCTTCTGGGCTGGCAGTTTCGTCACCCAGCAGCAGAACATTGACGGTGATGTCATCTCGGTACCTTCTGGAGTATGGAGCAGGAATTGATAGAAGAGCAGAGACATGCTCTCTTTGAGCGCCTCCGAGTGCGTTGCTACGATTTCGAGGAAGCAGGTCAGCGTCCATGGTATAGACTTGGACACAGCTTCATAACTTACCGGACCAGATGTGTACCTAAATTTTGATCTTCGAAAGTGAAGCGCTTTCCTTTTTCCTTGTCTTCTTTCGGCTTATGCGGACTTGCGAGTGAAGCAGCTCTCACAGCCTCACTCTCCTCCAGACGTCCGAGTACCTCGCTCCTAGTCTTGTCACCTTTTAAGCCGTCCAGATGACCTGCTACTAGAGCAACCACTTCTTCTGAGGAGAGACAGTCATACAAGCCATCTGTAGCCAGAACGATGAAGCGCTTGCCAACACTTGTAGCGGTACTGGCAGGAGAGTTTGGTGTGTCCGAGGCAGGCGCCAACGGTGTTGTATTGCCGTTCTGAGTCGGAACTGGCACCGTTGCAGCGTCCGCGGACGATGGTGCCGGGCTTGCCAGACTTGTCACCGATACGACCGGATCCGCGGTCACATAAGGAGGCGTTTTGTAGAGCGAAGGAGGCGCCGTCCGACTTGTCGAAGGCTTGAACGCTGCAATAAGCTTCTCTTGCATGGTAAGGGGGCTGCGCAAATTTCAAATGTTAGCTTAGGTGAATCTAGACGGCTAAGACAAGAAGCTTACAATTTGTACTTTCCGTCACCGAACGAGCGTGTAGGCTCCAGGCCGCCCAACACTCTACCCCGCATGATGACAGTCTCTTCTTCATTCTTAGGATGTTCCTTCTTCATCCGCTCAACTTCTTTGAGATTTCTGCCAGTCTGGTCTTCACTCAGAACCTCGACCTTCCACTTCTTGGTGTCCGGGTCGAAGGTTCCCATCACCGCTCTTGAGTCGCCCGCCAGCGCTACATACAAGTTTGAGGATGAAGTGTCAAGGAGAGCGGAGATGGCACATGAGCCGCTGAGCGCGGGCTGTAGAAGACTAAGGCCATGTCTGCGCTGTTCTTCCGTCAACTGCAAAGGCGAGCCTTTGCTTCCTGCTTCGAGTGATTTCAGGTAGTCCATCGGCGGTTGTATCAGGTCCCTATCCGCAAGGTTGAAAGCCGTGCGAAGAGCTTGAGGCAATAGCGTAGGCTTGATATCAGTACTGACACTCGCTTGTGCTTGTCGTTCCTGGCTGGCGATAGCCGTTGGCATCTCTGGCTTCTTCGTCCCCGTTTGCCACAGCCAGTTCCACCAGCTGTCGCCATTCACATTCAGGCTCTTGTACCCGCCCCTCAGCACTTCGAATAGTTCTCTAGCAATGTACTTCTCCAAATTCTCTGCCATGAGTCTGCTCGTCCAGAATCCTGAATGGCCGTCAAATACGCTTGCTAGGATGTAATCTGTTCCTTCATGTTCAAAGATAGTAAACGATTGCGCATCTTCGCAAGTCGGATTGGAGGCTACAGAATTGATGTCATAACGGTAAAGTGGATTGCCAGGCCGTGTTACAGAGTATGTCCGTTCATTCGCAGTCAGCAGCTCGCTGACTTTCGCCGGCGCTAGCATTTGTATCGTTCGGAGCTGTAGTCCAGATGAAGTCTGAATTGGCAGGGTGAAAGACTTGGAGGAAGGAGAAAGGGTCGACAAAGAAGCAGAGGTAGAAGGTTCTCTGGTACGGATGTTGTAGAACAGCAACGCCGACAGCCCTAGGCCGCCGGAGATTATGAGGGCAAGATCGGTATTGCGGCGTCGAGCTACTGACGGTGGTCCTTTAGGTTTGGCTGCGGATGAAGCGGAAGCTGGAGGTGTAGCTGACGAAGATGTGGATGCTGATGTAGTAGGCTTGGAGGTGCTGGCGCTGCTGCTGCTACCGTTGCTTGAACTGCCGCTTCCCCCCGCTGGAGCTGCTTGGACGGATGGCCCAGACTGATGCTGCTTTGATGTGGAGGCGAAGGACCGATACGCCTTCGTATAGAGCCGTGCACGATGATGTGCTTTCCACGAGCGCACTACTGTGCCTACACCTCGTACTGCATCAGGCCGCATGTTGCGGAGGCTTTGAACTGAAACAAAGAAGTGCAAGCTCATGCGGGTGGGCAATACCGTCATCAAGTATTGGCTGATCAAGTGGGCTAGCTTGAAAGTCCTGAAGCCACACCACCTGTTCACCCGCGAGATCTACAGCTATCGTACATTGGCTCGCAATTCGGCCTCTCGGCGCGTAGCTTTGTACTGGCAAGCCGCCCTCGCTTGAAACATGTATTGCTAATGAGGCTACTATATTCCTCTATGGTTTGAATTATAGCGATATGCGACGACAATCCACAACATCATCAAGCTTTATCTCTTTAATATCGGGTTGATCCCCTTCTGCTGGGTTATCCAGGTCTTCGCCAAAGTATTTCGGATAACGAGGCTCTTCTTCGACTTCGTCATCGTATTCACCGTGCTCGTCTTCTCCGACGGCTTCTTCCCGGCTCAGAGGTCTGCAAGATGGATGTAGCTTGAGCCTGATGGCAGAGCTATGCGGTGACGACTCCAGTGACAGGACAATACCATAATAGAGAGACAATGTAGGCATGAACGATGACGGCGAGAGCTCCAGTATCTACGAAGGCGAGTTTGATCGGCATTGAGTGACTCGGATTTGGGTGTAGCCGTTTGACGGTGCTCACCTTGACTGCTACCTTTTCACCATCACCCGGCGCTGTGACTTTCTGGAAGGATTCAAACATACCGCTTTCTAATTGTTCGACGGTGGGCCATCCAGGCCACCCAGCTGTGTCCAGTCTTGCAACATGCTTTTCGAGGTTTGCAGGCGTCGTTTCTCCATTCGGTGCCCTATCGGTGCCATTCTGCTTCTTGTTGTTAGCCTTCCCTCGCGAACCCAGAGAGCCGTAGTATCCGGAATATGCATTGAAGTACTCTGAAGCATCAAGCGCCGCTTTGGGAGAAGGAGCTCTTTGAGTACTGGGAACAACTTCAGGGAGTGACTTTTTCTGTTTTGACCTAGTAGCAGACTGCGGATGAGCAGAATATGGAATTTGCGGAGGTGCTACGAAGTTTGGTACGGGCACACCGGGAACGAAGTCTTCCGCTTCTACGTCTACCGATGTTACTATGACATTGGATGGCAGATCGGAACGTGTCGAAGGTGGCGGTGGAGGTGGACGCTTCGTGACGCCGTTCGGGAAGAAGTTTTGCAACTTTTTCGTTGACGCAGCCGCAGTGCTTACGGCTGTCGAGCTGTTCGTGTCGACGCTTGACACATCAGCGAGAATAGCGCTGCTATCAGGTGTGACGTCCATGGACATGGCGTCCCCATCTGTGTATACTATCTTCTTGTTCGTCTGCCTCCGTCCATTAAGCAGGTCTCGTCTAAGTGACTTGGCCTTCTTGCTGTTGCCTGAAGCCAGCGATAACATTTTCAGATCCTCTCGCTGAGACTCGCTCATGGGCACTGGGGTAGATGTAGTGGAAAGAGGTGCCGCAATGGACTGCGGGGCAGAAGTAGGAAGGATGGTTGACACGCTCAAGGAGATCGACTGATCTGCCTGAGCCGCCGGCAACACGTCCTTGGCATCGCCCGCGGTCTGCTCGGCGGCTCGAACAGGCACTTTAGGTAGATCCTGCGAGCTCTTTGGTCTGCTTGAGCCAGTCTCACTTTGCACCTTCCCAGCTGCCTTCTGTAGCTCCTTTTTGCGGATGCGCTTGCGCAGGTTTCTCGCTCGGGTGGCCGCCCTACCTTGACCGGGGGGCACCTGACTTGGCGCTGAAGACGTGTTTCCCAGTGGCTTCGGCGCCTGCTTCTGTCTATCCTGACCTGTAGATTTGGTCTTGCGTGGGAGTGAGGACGTTGACGAGGATGACTCCGAGCTGGACGAAGAAGAAGATGATGAAGACGAACTCGAGGACGATGATGAGGAGGAGGAAGAAGAGGACGAGGAGGAGGAAGACGATGAGCTGGAAGAAGAGGATGATAACGAGGATGAAGACAGGCTCATTGACGAAGAGCTATCGGAAATATTTCCGCGGTCCGAAGAAAGGGCTGCATCTGTTAGAATGGACGCTGATGTTGACGCGACAGGCTTTGCGATTTGTGGCTGTGTACTATCAAGAGCATTGAGGATGAAGTCTTGAGGCAAGATATCGAGCTTAGATATCGAAGAAAGCTTCCGCCGTTTTGTAGGCTGCGATGTTTGCCTTGACGGTTCTCTTGAAGGCTTTGCTCGCCGATGTATCCTAGGAACGACAAATGTCAGCACCACCTTAGTCTCGTATACGATGTTACCCACTCTATCAAGTCCTTATTCTGATGGTGATGGAAATGTTAATGGCGAAATGCATTAGCAGGCAGCAAGTGACGAGACCTAGAAACACGCCACTGACTGGATCAAGAGTATCTGACGACAAGCTGTCCAAGACCTTGAAGCCTGGAATAAGCGGCGTTAGTGAACGTTGCACAGGTGCCTTCCAGCAAGTAGCTTACCCTCTATGAAGAGCTCAAGCTCGTCTGGACGTTGCAAGCCAAGCTGTCTCGCAAACGCTCTTCGGCATTCTTTGACAGTCTTCTCCGAGTCTGTGTCGTATTGCAGCCATGCCCTGGCAGTCTCGCCGTCTGAGGTCGCATCCTTGTCGACGACGACCTTGATGCGATGCTTCATGGTGTACTATGATGTGCTCGACAACGCTTCTTCGTCTTCACCGCATGTCTGCTGCTGTTCTGAACTTTTCGAAAGAGTCGTGATCAAGACAAGAGACCAGCGTGTCCGATAATCTGCTTTTCACATTCCGCCCAAGTCGTAAGCAAGCGTGCAAGCGCAATGGACGGCATCGAAGAACTCACGAAAGACCGCACAAGCCAGTCGAACGATGTATGCCATTACACGCTGTACTTTCCGACTCCTCACGCGAGCACAAGCACATCCACTTCGATCGAGTCGACGCAAGCAACTACAGCTGCCATTCTAGAATACGCACAAGAGCTATGCGATTCGGTGCAGCCGGATGGTGGATATATATGGCAAAGAGAAGGCTTCAGCTTGCGTCCCTCCAGCGAAAAGCTGCCTTCGTCTGTGGCTTCCGTAGCTTTCTGCCTGCAAGGCTCTACGACTGTGGGAGAATCAGTCGAAGACGAGTGGTGGATTGTCTGGCTTCTAAGGGAGATATCGAAGAAATGGAAAGACGCTGTCATTGAGATTCATGACAACGATGGCCAGTTTCTGCTCATCGAAGCCGCCGAGGTACTTCCGAGTTGGCTTAATCCAGATAATGCCGACAATAGAGTGAGTGTGTCTGCTTCAGGTGCTAGTATAGCCATACTAACTTGTACTGTATTGTAGATATGGATCAAGTCAGGAGATTTACATCTCATTCCGCTGAATGCGTCTCAAGAACCGGAAGGCCGAATGAGTCTCGCCACAGCCATAACTACGATGTTTGATCCCAGCAAATCCGCAAACACCAAAGCTGCTTCCGCAATAAGCAATGCCATCTGGTCGCGTGCACAGGACACCTATAACGCTGTTAAGACCGAACACTCGCACCGGACCATCGCCTACTTGCCAGACGAGATCATCCGAATACTGCAAAGTGATCCTGCCATTATCACGAAGGCGGTCACAACATTTTATGAGCGCGACGCCGCGCAACTGAAGGTAAGTTGAGGGATCACTAGGCAAGCTACGACGTGGATATTCCCGTTCTAAATGCTGCTATTCTTCCTATTCCTACGCACCAGGCGTGCCAGTATATGCGACGCTTTAGACCATCTCCGGCTCATTATGCAACCGTGCGAATGAGTCGTCCTCTCTATGCGCAACTTGCATCGCAGCGCTTCTACCCTCCTAAGCCATTCGAGCGAGCAGGATGGTTGACAGTCACAGCTAGCGATGATCCCACTTCTGCTGAGAGTATCGAGAGTCGGCGGCGAGATACTGGTATGAAGCTTGCTTGCGGTTTCGAGATGCTTTACCAGGAGGAGAAGAGCTCGCTTGCAAGGCAAAGAGGATCGAGCGGTAGCAAGGTCCAGATCGAAAGAGGCGGCAAGACCGGAACGTCTACTTCGCCCAGTCACCTTTCGCAAAACCAAGCCTATCTCAAATATCTTGTAGCGCTCTCCGATGCTGGTTATTTCCAAGGTGAGACGGCAGGCTCGTCTTTGTATGCAAAGCTAGAAGCTCGGGCAAAGACATACTGGCTAAACATGCAAGACGAGAAGGCCGCAAATGGGGAGAACCTCGCCGAAAAGATGGATGAGATAACCGAGAGCGCATCTGCTCAAAAGTTGCCTCTGCCGGAAACGCTTCAGGAGGATCCGGATACTTGGCTGTATATCGACGAGTCGCGGCTGGAGCAAATGCTGCAAGGCAAGCCTAACAAAGCACCGGAGTTGGATGGCGCACCATCGCTTTCCCATGCACCAATGTCACAGGATGAGAGAGAGGAGAAGATGGCCAAGGAACAAGCTCAGCGCCTGCAAGGCATGGCTGCAAAGTTTTCATCCTTCCTAGAAGGCGAGGGCGCTCTTGAAGGTGCTATGTTCGAGGATGAGAATTTTTCTGAGGAGGAGGACGACAGCGAAGGTGAAGATGAGGACATGGTCGCTGGACCAAGTATGCAGGCTGAAGATAAAGAGGAAAGACTAGCGAAGCTCGTTCCCGGCCTTGCAGATAGCGAATGGGGCACCGCCGCTGCGACTGCAGCACGACTCGCTGCTAAGCGCAAGGAAGACACTCAACAGGCGACCAAAGGAATGCAGGCCGATCATGAGGACATGCTCAAGTCAAGCACTACTTCGAAGGGCCCATCCAAGGCAGATATGGAATCGGCAGGTCTGACACCGTCCGAAAAGTACGACGGTGATGACTGGGACGATGAGGTGTACGAAGAAGAGGAGGTTTCAGGACAGCAAGAGGTGGAGAACAAGCCTCGACTCTTGAACAAGGCGGCGGCCCAAGAGCTCGAAGACGAGGAAGATGCCGAACTCGAATTTGGCGACAACGAGCGTGACGATTTCCTCAAATTTGCTCGTGAAGCCTTAGGTCTGACTGAAGACCAATATGCAGACATCCTTAGAAGTCGAGAGAAACGCGGGGCCTACGTGCCGCAAGTCACTTCCGGAGACAGTCCAGACTTACCACACAAGCAGAAATTCCGCAAGCCAGAGGCGCAGAAGCTGGCGAAACCGGACGGAGAAAGTGCGCCTAAGCCCGCCGCCAGCGCTAAACAACAGCCAAATTCGCGGCTGGATAGCTTCGAGACAATGATGGCAGCCATGGATGCTGAACTCTCGAAAGCTCGACAAGCTAGTAAGCCCACGGCAGGCACCTCGGTACCGCGCGCAACAACGACAACTCGCATGACTCTAGACAATGAGCAATCAAATCTGAGTGACGATGATGAGGACTTCGATTTTGGAGACCTGGACGCAGAGCTTGCGGAAGCCTTGAAGCGGGACGAGAGTGATGCGGCGCCAACTGACTATACCCTAATCAAGAACTTCCTGGAGAGCTTCAAGAGTCAGAATGGACTGGCTGGGCCAGTCAGTAATATGTTTGGACGGTTGGACAAGGACTTCTCGTTGCCCAGAGACGGATAAACCAGCAGATCTCGTGCAACTCAGGCCTTTCGCCCAAAGCGAGAATATCGTAGAGTGTTGTTGTAGTAATACCCCTGCTAAACCAAAGTCCAAATCCCGTAATGCCTAAAGCTACAAAACTTGATATCGGCGTACACTTCTACGCTGCCGAAACACTTTAAGATCGAAACCGAATGGAATAAAGATACAGTGTTTTTAATATACGACAAATTCGCTACAATGGGGCACAGCGCACCCGCTCAGTCAGATACCTCTCGGCTATGACAGGATCTCCGTCTAGCCTGCAATGATGCGGGCAGGATACTATTCGCGCGAGAGAGCGTTCGCTTGATTGTGTTACTTGTACTTCTGTGCAGTGGGGACGTCGAGTCTACATGTGTACCGTCTTCATGGGTGGATCTTCGACGTGGTGAGGGATAGCATGCGACATCGTGCTCGTCATCTGACATGGCGCGTGCAGAGGATGTGCGTTCAGACACGATATCCCAGCCTGAAGACCCGCCATCACTCAAGTTTCCTTCGTGACCGGCAGGATGCGGGCTGGACGATGAAGCATTCGCTTCCTTATTGGATAAGTGCGTATCGTGTTTGATGAGCGAGCGTGCATAATCCAAATCTCGATATATAGCCTCTATAGCTGTAGCAACACCGTTTTCTTGCTTGATATCCTGGCCTAGCCGTCGAGCGCTCTCTATCAGAATCTGGTCTTGTGTGCAAGAGACTAAGGCTGCGGCCAAGGCTGGACTGGTCATCTTGCGGAGCGCAATACCTACTCGAAGTGTCTCCACGCGCTCTGCCCAGAAGGCCTGATCTCCGAAGAATGGTTTGATAATCGTGGGTATGCCAGCACGTAGTGATGCTCCAGTGGTACCGGCCCCTCTGTTTCACGTCGTCAGCATAGTAAGAGCCGATCACTCAAGCAAGTCTACATACCCATGATGGCAGACTGCATCTACTCTGGGAAACAACCAGTCATGTGGGATGCTTGCAATGTTGAAGACATTCTCCGGTAGAGTGCCCAAATCTTCACGATCCTTTGCCATTTTCTCTGCCTTTGCTTCCGAGGTATCCTGTGCGGAGGCGATTCGATCCGACCACCCTTTGGAAATGATAGCCCAGACGCCCGCTTCTTCGACTGCTTCCAAAACTATACTGGTAAGGGCAGCGGGATCTGAGACCACGATAGAGCCAAACCCAATGTACACAAGTTTCTTTTCAGCAGCGCGTGCGCGAGACATGAAGTCTAGCAATTCCTCGGGTGGCTCCCAGTTCTTCCCGGATACGTCGGCATTGTCAAGATACCAGTAGCCAGTGACGTGAATGTACTCCATCCAGTCCATTGGCGGTGGGACTGATTCATTCAGACATCAGTTCCGCATTCTGCAGCAACTCTGCGCTCTGCGCACTTACCAAGTGTTGGACTGAAATTGTATAAGAAGGGGGCTTTGTGAAGCTCCAGCTTCTCAGCTGTCGTAGCGTGCAAGCCTAGCACGGACTTGCGCCAGCGATTTACTTGTCCAGAAATCTGGAAGCATGTCAGCGAGTGCAGTCTGTGCGTGATAGGGACATAGCTCACTGCAAGCCAGAACACCTGATCGAACTGTCGGAAATGATTTTCACGTTCAGCCCGATGATCAGCACACGGCGTTTATATATCTGATACGTACTATGGTGTAAGTCTACGCGTTCCCCAAAGTCGTTAGCCACGTTGTGATTCCAAGGTGCAAATTTCGCTTACCATATAGTTATAACCACCACCCATTTTTGTATCTGGAACCGCAAAGGCATGAGGATACGCTCGCGTTCGAGTCCAAGCTGCTAGCAGGTCAGCGAAAGTAACGCCGGCAACAAGCGAAGGCACTCACGCATAGTGAATGCACGAAAGAATGGTATTTGTAAAGCTTCGGCGATATGAACACCTGCCATAGTGCTTGGACTTTCAATAAGGAGGTCAGTGCCTTGACAGGCTTCCCACGAGGAGACGAGAAGATCATCAAGCCAGCCGCGGAATTTTGCTACACCCTCTCGGAGGAATGATACAGTGAACATGCCGTTCTCGACACATATTCTAGTCGCCGATGGTGAAGTAGGTAAGCCCGCTGACGGCACGAGTAAGAACTGGTGATCCTCCTTACCGCATTAATTCCGCCGGATCGCCGCCAACTGATCTGAACTCGATACCGTAGGACTCGACCCAGGATCTGTACTCTGGATGAGATGCTATCCTACAGCGGTGTCCCTCCTTCATGAGACCGCGGCATAGAGCAATATATGGCTGGACGTCTCCTCGTGATCCGACAGTTAGACATGTAACTACCAAGGAATCAGCTGCAGAAGTCGTACACGACAGGTGTGGTTCGTTTGCTTACTATGCAATGGCTGAGGCGGTTGAAATGTTACGAAAGAGGATGTTGCCGAGCTGAACATGATCTGTGACATATCGGATCGAGTGCTTGGCGATAGCGGGAGCTTTTGCAGAGCTTCGAGATCCTGGAGCTCCTGCTTCTGTCCCTGCAGACCAGATCCTACAATCTGTCCCTCCTTTGCCAGGCGGAGCTGATGCATGATGACCATCAATAGGTCGTCTCGTTTTCTAGCGGACCCCAACTCGAAGAAAAGCTCTTCATGGCCCCGAATGACGAGAACCAGGCCACTGAAATCGAATCGAAGCGGCTTAGCCTTTTGCACAGCTATCACTTCGTGAAGCGGAAGAATCATCTGTGCAACCTATTAGCGCGAAGGAACAATATGGATTCGATCAGACTCGTACCTTGGTTTTCGTCAAGATAGATTGTGATTTGAAACACAGATACGATGTGGTCACGTAAAGCGTGCCGTACACGGGAACACCGCGGGACAAGTAGCATCTTTGCTCTGGTGAGAAAGGCCACGTGAGCGAGTAGGAATCGCAAAAATCAGGGTCCGAACTTACGATATACGACTTCCTCCCGCTCGCCAAGACCAAAAGTGCTCTTCAGGAATTCTTTCTCTTTGCTCAGCAGGTCCATCTCCGTTGTAATCTCGACTTCATCTTCACTGGAAAAGTCCCGCCCTTCCGCTGGGTAGTCAGACGCTTCTTTCTTTCCGAGATGACCCCAATATGTGAATGGAAGACGGCCAGCAAAGGGTAGCTTGGCCGGGACTCCCAGTACCCTCCGCGGCTGTTTGCGTATCCACGTCGACCAAGCGTGTTGATGCATGTCGCTGAGAATGCTGGGCTGCGGTAATTCTGATGTACCGGGGGGATAAGTATAGCTTTCCAACAGGGTAGGATGGCTTTCATGCTCAGCATGCCGAAGTGCTCCTTCGGATGGTGGGTCGCCGTCTTCCGAACTTCGAGGTGACGGCGATCTGGGGTAGCTTATGCGTGAACTATTGCTGGCATTGCGCGGATGTTGCCGTACTTTGCTCCTATTTGATAGGTCTTGCGGCGTGTTTGACGAAGACCGAGCATGCTCCATCACGAACTGCTTAGCCCGAACGACAAACTCTTGTACAGCTTCGGCTACCTCGTGTGGGTCTCCGGCGAACGAGAAATAGTATTCGTCTGGCGTAATGCTTCCGTCAATTTGCATTTCAGTGGCTTCGATGCGCATGGTTGCCTTGGCAAATTCGAGGTTTTCCGCAACGTCAACCTTCGCTATCGTGTCTAGCGGAATGACGAGCTAGGGTGTATATCAGTACTAGTCCGACTCGTATCCTTGCACACTTCTCACCTTTACACTCTCTTCTGCGCTTTGACTGCGAAACGCCACTTTCCGTAGTATTTTGATCCATTCCTGCTGGCTTTTCGCTGACTCCGTGGCGAATCTGTATACCTTATGCGGCGTGATTATTTTGAAGCGGTCAGCATGAGTCGGCGAAGGCTCTATGCTGGTTACGTAGTGGAGGGGAATATGGTCGACGGGAAAGTATGGGTTGGCGGACGATGAGTACCAACTCAAAACATCATCTTTGAGTATGAACCAGTATTTCGACTGCATGATTGACTTGGGAAACCGCCGGTACATCGTCCCTGACCGTATGACCTGACCTTCCTTTCCTCTCAGATAGGCATAAAAGCATAGATGTCGTTCGGTTAGGTAGAGAAAGCCCTGCAGCAGGATCGAGCGGAATAGCCAACTGGGGTACTCAGCCAGAACTGCCTCGGCTGAGGGTAGTTTGAAGACCTCTTGAAGCTTCTGGGCAAGAATAGCTCGTCGAGACTCCTCGTCGTCCATAGTGTCGTATTGTTCCGCTGACAGATCGACAACGATAGATTGGGGCGGACTTGGCGACGAAGGGCTAGCACCGCTATCGTCTTCATTGATGGACCTAGCTTCTGCCTCCAACGGTGCTTGGTGATGTGTGCGGGATGATGCAGAGACCGGAGAAGCCATCATATCCGATTCTGCCGTACCAGGACGAGACGCCTGGGCGGGCTCTTCCGAGAGCATTTGCATGGAAGCATGGTGTACAAGTGACTTGTGGGGCTTGAGTATGGAGTGCGCTGATATGCTGGACAGGGAAGGTAGCTTAGATGCTTTTGGCCACACGCGGCGCCCCGGCAAGCGGTGATGAATTGCATCAATGGAGGACGACATGCATCTTTGCTTGGCTTTCCGGCGGGCTGTTTTGTAATGCATGGAAGTGAAGCAGTTGGTTTAAGAAGAACAGTCATGAGATACGCAGAGGAGAGAAGGGCAGATCAAGTCAGCCAGGTGTGCATGTATGACACATTGAGTTTTCACGTGCTGAGTGGATGCGTGTGACACGACCGCCGACCGCAACCGAGTGACCGAGCGATAGCGCCGTCAGCAATCGGACTTACCTCGCGAGTGGTCAGCTACCGTAGCTCGCATGTGATGCTCACTATCACTCTCCTCGTCACTACTATGCGTCGAAGAACCCTCCTGTAGGTTCTGGCTAGTCCTGCTCTGGCTGACTAGCAAGTGGTCTTCCTGCTGGCCAGGTGCGTTTTCTTCAATGGCGTCCTCCTCCTCCTCTCGAGCTGCGTCCAGACCGATGGCATTGATCATTCTGTAGCCAAGATGACACGACGAAGTTGTAATTGCATCGCACAGGATTGTTTCCCATATTGTAGTAGAAGCATTGCGGTGCAGATGTGTTTCACGCGACACGTGATCGGGCGGCAGGGTGATGTGGGCGGATTGTAAGGATGTCAACTTATTTCTTGCCTATTACGACCCCGTACCAACCTTAGATGTGCACTCACTGCATCAGAGAATGGGACCCCATTCCTACGATACCCGCTTTGCTGGAGTAGCCTGCCCAGGAGCCCATCATGAAAGAAGGGGAGCCACCTGTCAAGGGCCGAACGCCAGAGGCGGATCGTGAGGGTGGATAAGTCGAACCAGTTGACCTATTACCTTCCATGCTCTTGGTCCTTTGCCTTCTCCTCCGGAGATCAGGACTCATGCTACTATGTGCCACTGGCTCGTCAGCCTGATCGGGGCTTTGATGTTGGACTCGAGTGTCCGTAGGGACAGCATCTTGGGTGTCTTGCTCTGAGGTCTCCAGACTCAATCTATTGATCTCCGGACTCTTCACTTTGTTACCCAGAGGGCTGCTGGGCCGACTCAGGAAGGGTGATGGTCCATCGCCAGCTCCGCTCGCGAGCGGAGGACCATTGTAAGAACGCCCTGGAGTGCGTCCAGTACGCTCTTCGCGTGTCTTCATGTCATTTGAAGCACTTTCTATTCTCAGGATGACGCGAAATCGATGTTGGTGATTGACGTTGCAGAGACATGCAAGTCAGGCCAAGGCCAGACAGTCAAAGCAGCCCGATCAGCCCCAGCTGTATCACGAGATCCACAAAGGCTTATCTACGTGAAAGAAGCGCGCTTGCACAAATCCGTCCGTTGCTACAGATTATACAACAACATTCTTCCACGAGAGCTTGCTACCGGTCATCCTCTCTATCGTCAGTATCCGGCCGGCTACTGATTTGTCGGACCTGTAGGAATGCATCAATGTCAGCTGGAACACACGCAAGTGCCGAAAGTCAGAACGCACCATGTCCTTCAGCGCTTCAGGAAAGTTGGCATACTCGGCGCCACGTACAATGAGGGCGTACGATGCTACGGACAGCGTGTTTCAGCCTGTCTCAGGATTTATCCGTGATGAAGCACGTAACTTACTAGCTTCAAGTTTACGCAAACTGGCTTGAGATACTTTGATTTTATCAAACATTGACTATGTAGACAGAAATTGCGATGTCAGCCAAGCTCGATGTCCATGCGGTCGCTATTTGACCCGGCGTTGCAAACACGTACCCTGACCTTTGGAGCAAGCGGATCTAGACCTGCGATTGATCATGGCGTAAGTGCTCTTCTCAACGGGCAGCAGTCTTCTGCTTCTACTTACCTGCTATACATTCTCTCACGAATTCGGCCATTGCTTTCGAGTTTGAGGCTAGATCGTTCGGGTCGCCAGACTTTCCCACACTATTGATGCCGTATCTGCGCACAAGGAGTCAGACAAAACGCGAATACGGTAACAAGGATACAAGAAGAGCTGTACCTCATGACCTCGCCCGTCAGATCGGCTACGCCTAGCAGAAAGTCTTCCGTAGTGACCGGAAGCGGTACGCCTTCTTGAACTTGCTCAAGCGTCATCAACGTATAATGTGTCGATAAGAAATGCATAAACGTTGCAGCTTCGATCTGTTGAAACATTGAAATACAATGTCAGCGTCGTGTCGAATGGGTTTGGGCTTGATGTTATATCAGCAGCAACATACATATTCTTGTATGGCCGGAGAGATTTGCCGTTGATATCTGAAACGGCAGCGTCATGACAGTGAACGATCAGTATTGACTGATAGGTACCGGGATCACTAAGACAGTGTAGACGCACCGCCAGTAGCGTTCCCCTTCCAAATCCGCTTGCAGCGTAGAAAACAGATTCGCAAGATCTTTCAGCTTCGGCTCAGCTTCTTTCAGGACAGCTTCAGGCTTGCGTTGCGTTACACGATGCAAGTGAAAGATGAGCTTCTTGCTGAGTGCTGTAATGTCGCGTGAAGTCTTAATGATACGCTCTCTGCGATCATAATGCTCGTCCAGCTCCGCCGAGTACGCATGAAACGCTTGAATTAGCTCCGAGGGCGTGTCTGCCATGACGACGTCGCCTTGACTACATATCACATTAGTATATCCCGAGATGACAGTGAAGCTGCAGGCTTGCTGACCTTGTAGATGTCATCTTGATGCTGTTGGACAAGATGCAAAATGTCGTTGCATCTCGACGTGATCGAGACATTCAGCAAGCCGACGTGCGTCCCATCTCTGTTGCGTTTTGGGAAGTATACAATATCACACGCAAACAGCTACATAATCAAGCATCTACAGATAGTTCACTAGTCACTGACAACATGCGCCGGAACGTGATTGATATTCTAGTACCCCTGTAAAGCTTCCTGACATGTCCTTCTTCGTCTTTCCATATATCAACTTCGCGATAGGCAATACCATGCCTGTACTGGTACCTTGCGTCGTGCAGAAGTACATAGACATCGCCTGGTTTGAGCAATACTGCTTGCGGTTGACTTCCGTTCAAGGGTAAGAAGTCCATCACGGTCGCATTGCACAGAGATATTCCAATGATAGGGTGTGCGTAGCGGTGCGGAAGGTCTACCTGCTCAATCTGTTACGTTAGCGAAAGTCATATGTCTAGTGCAAATTCCGTGCTTACGTGGGGAGTGATTCCCTGACCAGGCGCGTATAAATTCAGTATGGTCTGAAGTGGCTGCTTCTCGTTGAACGCAATGTCAAAGTCTTCCGGCGATAGGTGAGCTTGGAGCAGCTGAGGTAGCTGTGCAACCATGTCTGCAAGGTATGTTGGGCAGTTTTCGATGTCACTTGCTGACTCGCTTGACCGAGGAAACAGCATAGCTTGAGGGTGTCGAGATGTGACTGCTTTCTCGTCCAAGATACGCCGCAGGAGAACCTCTTGCATCTCGAGCGGTATGAGATCCCGAATCAGGTAAAAGCCTTTTATATCGGGCTGCTTTATAGAGGCTACCGTTCTTTCGACATCGCTTTCGATACTTGTGGTTGCAGGAACCTGTTCATGCAGCTGGTCATATGCAGATGGGAAGACATCACGATGATGCACTCTCTCGTTTTGTTGATCTTCTGCTTCTTCGTCTGATCCGAACAAGCTGTCGTTGCTCATACGTGTCGCTCATGAAAATCCGCCGAGTACTGTCATGTGGCAGGAGGACAAGAGCCGCTCCTGGAAACGCTATGGCCTACAGAAAGCGTAACCAGATGTTGACTGTGGCGATCAATTCTATGCTACAACATTGGTAAAGTACAAGAAAAACTTTCACTACCTCCTACGTATGACTTAATCATATTGGGTTGAGTCCTACTATCTTTCTAAGTTTCTCCATGGTAATCAGGGAAATGACGGTCTGAGGCCACAAACGAATCCAGCAGCCAAAAAAGCCCTTGTATAGCGCAAAAGGTCCCTCGTGCCGCAGTAGGAGAGCGGTGGCATGTATCGCATTCTTGTACTGTCTCTTACTATCGTTCATCATTCTGACTTTGATAGTGTCAACTGTATGCACATACACACATCAGCAAGTGGTCTAGAACACGGAGTTGTCAGGAGAAATGTGTAGTAAAGGCCGGCCTACCTGGCGCTGACGTGACACTACACACAAAGCCAGCTATTCCAGAGCATATCAAATGCGTCCGGAAGCCTTCTGGAAATTGCTTCGGCATTTCACGCTTGAAGAATTGCTTGGTGCCATCGTAACTTCCTAGTTGTGAAGACGTCAAGATACCAGCTCTGTAAGGAACGTTCATTAGCACTGGTGGACCACATTGCCTACGAGGGCAGTGTAGCCTACCTAAATACAGTCGGTACAACTCCACGCCAGTAACCTGCTATCCCTTGCCGACGGTATATATCCAGTGTGTGCTCAGTGAGCGTCATGGTATTACCGGCAGCTTGCAATCGGACTTTGACCTGTGTGAGCGAACAAACCAGGTTTCGGCTAGACACTAGCCATATACAATGTAGCTGAACGCACTAGATCAGCAGGATTAGCTACCGCCGCACCCAGGCATCCGGATCCCTGCAGTAGTGTCCGTCAGTAAGCCCGTCTGGCAGCCTTAGATGAAATCGGAGCATACCATTCCAGCTAACAGCTTAACAGTCATGCTATGCGGATCTATCCGTGGATTTGCACTTGTTATACTAGTCTTGAACAGATCGTACATTCCCATGCGTATACTCGAGCTGCGAACGAGTTCTGTAGAATTAGCCAACATTCATCTCGGCTATATCTCCTTGAGTAGTCATGTGACATACTAAGACATTTCGCGTGCCATTGAAGCCTGGTCGGGAAATGATCAGCTTAATGTCGACATACTACCTAAAGGCCTAGTAACGCTCACCGTTAATCCTTTGTACAAGCTCAAGACACCTTCCTCCCGTACCATACGTGCCAAAGTAGCTGGAAAGCTTGGCGAAAATCTTTCTTGCGCTTGTTTGATGTAGAGTTGTTGGCGGACCTATAAGATGGGTCAAATGGAGGACACAAGAAAGACCTAAGCATGGCTATTCATCTGGTGAGGCGTAAGAGGCAAGAAACGAGCATGCATACCTTTGTGAGATCCGCTGGATTGGTGACCATTGATCCTACAGCATTAGCGATGCCTATAGACACGCTTATTAGCACGGAATTCAAAAAAGTGGAAGCAGCAGAGAGTATCATACCTGCACATAGCATCTTCAAAGCCAGCTCATGCGCCGGATGGTACGCATCTTCTCGATCAAGCCCAACAGCCGTCATGGTGGAGAGAGCGAGGGACCAGCAGGGCCGTTTCGTGCTTCTTCAGAGGCCCGGCAAGAATGATGAAGGAGCGTGTTTGGCCTCGTCTCTTCCAGGCAGGCTGTAAAACTGGCCCCTATGCAATTGAAGCTGAGATGATTCAATGCTTTGCCTGGTCTGGTGGAGTAAAGAAAGTCTGTGGCCCCAGGTTTGCTTTGCTTGCCCGGCATGAGTACAGCCGGCAAAGTTTCCGATCATCCTTTCGTTTGCCGGACATTGCATGCAAGAGCTTGCCGAATTGATAGCTTCTTCGTTGGATTCCTGACGACATGAAAGAGTACGGCCTTTGACAGAATCCATCAAACTTTACAACGAAGTAACAGCTGCTCACTGATGGTTGTAAGTGTCTCACAACACGGCCCAGGTACAGCATGAAGATCAGCGGCGAAATGCACGTGCTCCTTAACACGTCTCGTCATATCCGCTTTTTCCACAACACTCCGCTACTCATGCTTCGTCTGTACATAGGTCAGCGAGTGCGACAAGCATAATGATAGTTTGTGGACTCCGAGCAGTGCTTGCTTGCGTAATTGACATTAGCACCTGTGCCTGTCGCCAAGCTCAGCGATGGCACATTGTGCGTGCGTCTCATTCCGGTCGCCACCTCTGCTACATACACGGATTGTGCAGGAGTGCAGCAGTCGCACGGACACGCCTTTGTAGCAAGTTCTATCTAGCACCAATAGATAGTCAGTAAGAGGTTTTAAAGGTCACAGCCCTCGCTCAGCTTGGGTCCTGTTACACTCCAGAAATTTCTCTCGACCAGGTCGTGAGCGAAGCTCAGTATCGACACTACGATTGTCTGGTTATTACCTGTACGTGCTACGTGCGTTGCTTCGCACCTGTAATGAGCATAGTGGGTGGGACCTTCTACTCACAACCATGACTTCGGCTCGGCCCAAGGATTTCTCAACCTCTCGGGCGAAACATCTCCGTACAGTACATGCTAGACTCGGCGATTATATGTCCTCGAGGCGACTTTCAGAGTCTCTGCGACTTACAACAACCGTATTGGAGCTAAAGCAAGACAGACCCTTCTGATAGGTCTGCGACGGCCGGAGGGTTACTCCTCTACTCATATGACCAACTCTACCGAAGCGGATATTATAGGCGAGATGATTACAACGCCGGTTTCCCTTGAATGTCTTCGATTTGAACGATTTGATCCTTGAATTTTTCTCTAGACCGCTTTACGGCCGTGCACTTGCGTGTGAGAATTAAGCATGTGTTGTACAGTACAATGTAACGTATCCTTTTCTTATTGATGAGTGTCTGGTAAAAGTCGTCAGCCCGTCCTTCATTTCTAATGTCGCCGATTGATTTATTCTTCGTTAAGCTTCGAGCTCTTTCCCTTATCATCGGTTTGGCGGCATTAGTGGATCTCTGTGCTAGCTGCTTTATTCCTGACAGTATAAGATAACTTGTCGCGTGTGAGTTTTTCCGCAACGATGCGTAGTGGTGGATAGGAGAGAACCAATCCTGCCTTACTTGATCCAGTGGCATAGGATTTCATAAAGAGCGGAGTAGGCCACCATCTGATAAAAATGATTGAGAATCAGTAGGTAATTATTTTTTCCAGTAACCCGCCAAAAGCGGAAAATGAAAATAGGGGGATTAGCCATTGAAGAAGGTAAGGCATGAATGAGTACGGTAGGTACCGTCACAAGGGTTTGACAGGCTGGATATCTGAACCAGAGGTAAAGCGGATGCATGTTGATAGCATTGTTATTGTGCCTATTTCGTAGAGATTGTCTGTCCGTTGTCCATAGCTGCTATTGAAGCGAGCGTGATCTTGAAAGGGTAGCCCGCCGCAGGTACTTGTAGCTTTTCCCTTTGAAACAGGCAAGGCCAGAGAGACGTGCAAAAGAGCAGGACCATGTATCACTTCTTCGTGGTAATACAGTATCGACAGAGTACCTGAGTGAACTGCCATCATTACTCGTCAGTCTGTGCAGATTCCGAACCCACTTCATTGCACGGCGCGATCGGAGAGAGCGAAGTAGCGATTGAGGAGGAGGAGCTTTCTCTCTTTTGAGTTAGTCGGAGTAGAGTAGAAGATAGAAGAAGAAGGAGGAGTGGTCACCGTCAAGCAACACTGTCGCTACGAAGGAAGAAAGGGAGACTTGCGTGAGTGAGTGTGTGCGTGTGCCAGAGAAGTCCGCAATTCCACTGTACACGGGCGTCAAAGGCGTGCAGGTGAAAGAGACAAGACACCGAGAGTGCGAATGACACAGGACGGCAGAATACGCAAGAGAGCAGTGATCCGGGAGTTATTCAGTACACCATCATCATCAAGAAGCAGTCATTCAGCATATCCATCCGCATCACCTACACCTTGAAGGAGGGCCATTTGCACGGCCTCTTGCATATCACTCACCCGTATCTCACCCATTTTCGGAGCAAGCAACAGAGAAAGCACGCAACTACAAGGACAAGGAAGGGAAGCAAGAGCAAGACAGACCTTCAAGAGTAGTTCGTGTCACATATAGCCGCGTCGGTCCCCTTGCTGCTTGCCCCGGACTCCGAAACAGCCCATATCAGTACTGGCCAGCAGCAGGAGTGCTTCAACTTCACGAACATGGCAGCTGCAGCGACAGCAGCGGTGAACAGCGGTGTGAACAGTAGTAGTACTACAGCAGCAAGTCAGCCAACCTTACCGGGACACAATCCAAGATCGTATTCCTCATCTCAACAGCCCACGTTCCCTGATGCTTCATTGAAGCAGTCGCTCTTCCAACAGCAGCAGCAGTATCCGCATATGCAGCAGCAATACAACCACCATCTTCAGCAGCAGCAACAGCAACAGCATGGAGGTGCAATGCAAGGACATGCTGCGTCTCCTCCATCGGGCGAACACGTGCAGACGGCGCCTACTTCATCGTCATCCTCCGTGTCCTCAGCCTACCTCGTAAACGCGTCCTCAACAGGCTCATCCTCGTCGTTCCCCACCGCTGCTGGAGGCCCTCGTCTCGCCGCTGGTGCTGCTCCTCAGGCCGGACATGCCGGACTATCCATCAATACTTCCTACACGACAGGCAACAGCAGCAATGAGCATCCCAGGACATCCTCGTCGAACTCGATGATGAATGACAATGCCGCCGCTGGACCGTCTTCATCCTCGTCTATGGGTTCAAATGCCGCAGGCGGACCTGCTCTACCATCACTGCCTACGAACGGTAGCAGTACCAGTCACAACAGCAACTACCAAGCTCAGCCTCAGCACAATCATGCATTATCATCATCTTCACTATCAGCGAATATGTCCAACATTCACAATAACAATGCTCAACCTGCCTTTGTAAATCGCACGGCATCACCTCTGTCTTACGCTTTACAGAACTTCCCATCATCATCCAATACTTCAATGTCCGCGTCAACTTCAGCAGCAGGTCCAGGTCCACAAGCATCAACATCGACTTCTACCGCGTATCCGTCCAATTATACCTCAACGCCCTCATTCCAGTCACAATCGCAGCAATCACAACCCCCAACACTAGGACCTGGGCATGCAAATGGTACAACGTCAGGACAGACGTTTGCTGAGAAGGTCGAACTGTTCTCATCCGTCTCTGTCTCTGATCATCGTCATCTGTTCCACGCATACATTTACGACTACCTCTTTCGACAAGGTTACGAACGTACAGCCAGGGCATTCCTGCTAGATGCTCCTAACGTACCTACGAAGAAGAGCAAAGATGCAGATAGAAAAGGAAAGCGGAAAGCAGATCACCAGAATGGTGATGCTTCTTCTTCCACTGCTCCTGATATGCAGAAGAGCGGTAGCACCGCTTCTGTCAGTCGCAACAAGAGGAAGAGAAGTGAGAATGAAGAACTGGACTTGAGTGGGACACAAGAGGATGACGATGAGAGTGTCCAGAATGATCTCGTTCAAAATGGTTCTCACTCTACCGGCGGTAGTGGTAGCAGACCTAAGAAACGTCCCACATCAATGACAAATCTGTCGTTGTCGAACATGCCCATCTCACTACTTGAAGAAGGAGAGGACGACCCTGCTACCAACGTTGAGGGCTCTACGCTTACAGGAAGAAGTAGAAATGATTCAGGACAGGAATTAGCCAAGCCTTCAACTTCAAGCTCAGATGATTCAGTTTCAACTGCTTCTTCTCATTTCTTCAGTAGTAACGGAGGCTTAATCGGAGGTTCAAGCATGAAAGATACGTCCAGCAACGCGAGCAACTCGACTCAAGCTACTTCTGTGAATACCACTACTTCAACTGGCGTGCAGAGTGTGGAGTCACATGCTGCTACAAAAGGTACAGAAGAAGGCGATGATGAGAACGTAGGAAGAGACGACAACACCAATACAGGAGATGACAACGATACGACGATGAATAGCGTAAATTCACCAATGGGGTCAAGAGACAACCTCTTCTCGCCTAGTTTGTTCTCACCTGCGCTGCCAAATCAGTCGCCTGACAAGAGCGAGGTGATGAAGGATGTGACAGCGGAAGACTTCGCCACTGGATCAAAACCAACAGCGAAACAGGAAGTCGAAGATGAGGATCTACCTTTCCCTGATATACAGATCGAGTCCAATTGGGGCTTCTTGTATGAATGGTGGGAGGTCTTCTGGGATGTTTGGAGAGCAAAGGGAGCTAAGGGAGCGGGTTCGCTGGCTGCTAAAGCCTATGAGCGGACTTTGCACGCATTCGTAAGCTTTCGACTTTCTGCAGGACGCTCATGTTTTCGCATGTTTTCGATAAGAAAGCTAACTCGTGTCTGCCTCCAGCCTCAACCTACTCTGAATGGTATTCCGATAGGGACTGTTCAGCCTGGTATCGGTGGATTACCGGTCTATGCAGGACAGCAAGAGCAAGTAACGCAGCAGCAGGCAATGCACCAAGTCCCGGTGCCTCAACAACGAGCCGCGCCAATGCAGCAACAATCTTCGAACCAAGCTCAAGACCAAGTTCAGCAAGTGACTGGTCCTTTAGCACCTAAGATGGCCCCTGCGTCCATTTCCACTCGCCAGAACTCAGTCGCTTTACCTTCATCAGTAGCTTCGAACGCATCGCAGTTACCGGAGGAGAAGATGCACGTTCAACCACCTCAGCCTGCTGCTGCTCCGGTCGCTCCGCCCCCGCTGCGACGCATGGAATCTGATTCCATATTGCAAATGCAGTCTAATGCAGCGAAAGAGGAGATTCGTCAAGGAGTAGAAAGGAATAGTGAGCCTACGGGTCTTGCATCACCTCCTCGAAGCGGACGAAATGCACAGGGTCAAGCCCCGTTACGGACTGCCCCTGCTCAATTACAGGCTCAGCCTGCTCAGAGACCTGTTCAACAATCTCGTGTTCAAATACAGAGCAGACCCCCTTCTACTAGTGTACAGAGTCCAGCTGTGCAAGCTGCACCCCAACTACCTTCAAACGAAACGCACCAGCAGCAGCCGAGAATGCCGGAAATGCAACAGCAACAAGGCCCCCCTCAGTTGAGACCTGCCACTGTCCCATTCCAGCAGCAGCAACAACAACAGCAGCAGCCTACAGGTGGTCAGCATGTATCTATGCAGGGTAGCCATCCGCAACAAGCTCAAATGCAGCAGCAGCAGCAACAACAACCACAGCACATGCAGGCCTCTGTGCATCAACAGAACGGCCAACAGTCTCAAATGGCGCCTCCGCAGGCTCAAATGCAGCCGCAAGCTATTCAACCTCAGCCGCCGGCAGCAGTGCAAGGTGGTATACCTCCTCAAGTCGCGCTGGCAGTGGCCAACGCGCCGCCGCAAGGTCGACCTGGAGTTCCGCCGGCCGGCAGAAGACTCGCTGTGTCCGGGTGAGTACATTTTAGATTCAATGCCTCACAGTCTGAAAGATCAACATGTCTGAATTTTTGTCTTTACAGTCCTCCTGCAGGATATGCGGGACAACCCATTCAAGCTACCCAAGTGCAAGTGTCGGCAATGCAGGTTCGCCCTGGCATGCAGCCAAACGGAATACCTGGTCAAATAGCAATGCAGGCTGGTCAACCCATGCGAGTCGTTGCCGGACTGCCAGGTCAGCCCCATCCGGGGCAGCATGTTGCGATACAACCTGCTCACCCCGATGCGAGGGTGCCTGCAGCCCATATGCATCCTCATCTGCAACACCAACACCTACAAGGCCAGCTTAATCCCATTTATGTTCAAGGGGTTGCCCCGCAGCAGGTTGTGTATCAAGGACAGCATCCTCAACATATGCCTGGTCAGCCTCAAATGCAGCAACGCATGGCTCCACATCCACAGATGCAAGCGCAAATGGCGCAACAGCATCCAGGGATGCCTACGTACGCAGCACGGCCTGCGATAGTCCAGGCTGCTCCAGGGCAGCCTTTACAGGCCATGCAGGCTCAGCCAGTGATGATGAATCATCAGCATGCAGCTCCCCAAGTGCCAGTGCTGCAACAAAGGCAAAGACCTCCGAGCGTAGCTGGTCATCAAATGCAACAGCAAGATGTGGAGATGAGCAGTCCCGTACCCGGCGCTATGAGAGCACCAAGCCGGACGTCTGGTTCACCCTTCCTACAATTCGCTAATCCGACAGCTACGCCGCAATACTCTGGTACAGCGCAGCCAATTGATCTTCAGCAAGCACAGTACGCACGTCCAGGTCAGCCATCACAACCAGTTCCACAGATGCAGTCAGGCCAGTCGCTGCATGTGGAACAGGAAGCTATGAGAAGACAGGGCATGGTGTCACCCGCGCCTGGCAGGGAATCGGCTCAGATGCAGATGTATCAACAACAACAGCAACAGCAGGCTCGAGTGCAAGAGATGCAGAGACAAGCTAACGGTCAAATGATGCCGGCTCAACAGCCAGGCATGCCTGCACAACAGCCCCAGCAGCCTTCTGGATCGCAACAAGGTCAGCCCATTCCTCAACAAATGCAGCAGTACAAGAACTCTATGCACAACAATCACATGCAGCAAGCAAGGCAAATGTCACAGGTCAATGGCCAATCGCCTTATGATATGTCATACTCGCCTCGGACTGCCTCAATGTCACAAAGTATCCAGCAGCCACATCATCAGCAGCAGCAGGGTGTACAGCCGCCTAGCAGTCCTTTCCCCATGCAGCAACCGAACACGCAGATTGCAGCTCAGCAGGCAATGCAGCAGCAGCAACAGCAAACCGGACAGCAACAGCAACCCTTGCAGCATCAACACCAGCTGCAACAGCAAAATCATCAGCAACAACAGATGCAACTTCGTCAGCAGCAGCAGCTTGCACAGTCACAGCAAGGACACATGCAGGGTCCGCCGCAGCAAAATCAGCAGCAGCAGCAGCCGCCTCAGCAGCCTGTTCAAATGCAGCAACATCCAGCTGGTCAGCCGATCTTCAAGTCGCCATTGCCGAATCATGTGCAACAACAGCAGCAACAACAAGGTGTCAGTCAATCACCTCAGCCTCACGACTATGCCTACAATGGTGCTGCACAACTCAGCCAGCATCCTCCCGGCATGCAGGAAGATTATAGTAACTCGCCGCAGGTATTACAGCAGCATTCTCAGCAGCAGCAGCAAGCGTCCGAACCGAACGGCGGATTCCAGCAGATACCTGAGCAGCAGCAAGCTCGACAGCATGCCATGCCGATGAGGCAAGCCTCCCAACACCAGGTTGAGTCGGGCCCTATGCCTCCGCCACAAGCGCCTGCAGGACGTAGAAACGCGATGGCACCGGTGCCAAATGGCCAGCAGCAAATGCCTCGTGCACCTACGCCAGCTAGTGCGGCAGCTACACCTACCGCCAATGGCATGCTACAAGGTTCGCCTGACCCCCAGCATTTGCCGTTGACTCCGCATACTCCACGCACACCTAATGCGCAGACATTGTCAAGTGGGGCATCAGCACCTGGTTCGGCGAACAGCGCAAAGGCTGCTGCACCAATCGCTGGCAAGAACCGCAAACGTACCAACACAGACACGAGTGTCAAGGATAAGAAGGTGAGCTATGGAACTGCTGTTTGCGAGTTCACTTGTCCATCATTGCTGACTCTTATTCGTAGCCACCCCGCATTACCAAGGCAAGAGAAAAAGCTGAGGCTAAAGCGCAAGCTGAACGGGCCAAAGAGGCTCAAATTGCTAGCAAGAGCACACCGCAGTCGCAGCCTACGCCGCTACCTTCAGTCGATGACGGAGGTCTCTATAAAGCGCCTTTACATCAACCACAGCAACAATTCTATGCTCAGCAGAATGGCATGCACCCGCAAGCACCCACGCCTACACAGCAGGCATCAACACCGCAGCAAGCGCCAACGCCACAGCAGCAGATGCAACAGCAGCAACAACAGCCGGTGCAGCAAGCTGGCATGATGCAGCAGAACGGCAATATCGATGTTCCGCAATTCTCGCCCAACATTGATTTCTCCTTCACGGATTTGGGCGACTTGACGCAATTCGGTATCGAGAACGTCTCGACAAACGGCTTCAACACCAGTTCTGTGAGTTTGAGTGAACTGTCATACTATCATCGAGCAATTGACTGACACATACCTTGTATCTAATTAGCTACTCGGCGACGATGGAAGCTTGAATTTCGACGATTTCCTCGTCAGCGGCTGGCAAAGCACATCATAGTTGATGCTCTAAGGCGCTTGCGAGGTATCACACGCCGTTTGCTGCGGTCTGCTCGGTTTCATTTGCTCGTGGCAGTCGCAGCGCACTCGAAGGCTAGACCCAAGACCTACCATGGCTTGCGCAATATCCCATGTGAAGACGAAGCCTCAAATAGGCTGTCTGAAAACCCAAAACCCGCAGACTGTGCGGTCATACCAAGATCAAAAGAATGCTCACATACTTTAAGAGGTCTTACTCGCATCAGTATTTGGATCGTGAAGTTGCAGTTTCTTCGGTCCCCACATGGACATTCTTGATCCGTGCCGTTCGATTCCTACAAAAATGAACACCAACGATGTGTCAGTTCGAAGTAAGAAGGCGCAATGTGCATCCTCAGTAGCTAGAAAGTAGCAGCAACAGCTAATCATACAGTATTATGCACTATCCCAATCCCGAATTTCTCTTCCTTGTTCTTTCTCGCCTTGCTTTACTTTATTGGACGATACCCTTCTGCAGAAGGGTTTATAAGTAGCAGTTTTTCCAGACCGATTTTAGTTGGTTCTATTAGTTGGGGGTTATATATTGAGAAACAAAAGTCACTTTGTAGACTGGAAAAAGAGACGGTGGTCACATTGTGACCATTGCCATTTTATCAACAAGTGTACGCGCTTCGGAACATCTGAGTGCGAGTTTATCTTCCATGTTTACATTTTCTTCTAGTTGGGCTGTCTTTCCATAAGGTGTTACAGTATCTTTAGCTTAGGTCTTCTCTCTTTCAAAGCGTGTTCTTATTAGCTTCTTTTCACAATAACATGTCTATATGACGATCTTTTTTCGGGTACAATCTCCTGTCGGTGAACCACATGGTATTGCTTGCTGTTCGCCTCGCTGAGCTACACTAATTGTTTAAAGCTTGCTCGTTGCCTATCCATCGCTCTACTAATACACGCCTACGCTTATATTGCCTCTCTGCTAACCTTACAGAGTGCTATGTACGGACGATAGTCAGCATAAGCAGTACGCCGGAGAGTACTCCGGTATTGCACTCACAGATTGTATTCGTAGTCAGACTCTGACGATTGAGCCATCCACAAGATCACGGCGCTGTGCGGAGTAAAGAGTCGGAAGTCAGCGCCAGGCCCTACTATGGCAGTCCAGATGCTGCACGTACCTCAGCATAGTTAGCGAGCTCTGGAGAACATTGGCTACACCCCACCACTTTACGAAGCTCCACTGATCTGAATAAGCAGGAAGCACGTATTTCAAGAGTAAAGTCGTGATACTTCCAGCCAGTCCACCCGCCATGAGAGCGAATCCAAGGAATAAGAACAGCCTAGCTTTCCAAGCTACACTATCAGAGCTTGAGAATCCGCCTTCGGACATAAGACGTTGTTTATCTATCAGATTGACGATGATCATTCCGAACGTGCTGAAGAGAGGTGATAGCCAGTCTGGGAAAGCTACCCTGACTGGAACGGTATCGAAGGGAGCGTCGGCGGGCGGACCTGCTCGTGCGGAGAGGAGACATGCATCGAAGAAGAACCACCAGCCGATAGTGAACTGTTGTTGTAGGCGTGAAGGGTAGCGAAGAAGGATAGCAAGTCAGCTTCATGTTGCTATCAGTCAAGTGAAAGTGCTTGGCTGCATCTTATCGTGCATGACGAGCTCGGCAATCAGCGTGACACGCACCAAAGCACCACTAGTATAGACTCCAATTTCTCGTTTGCGATGGCCTATAGGAAGGTACAATGTGATTTAGAATCATGCATTGTAAGACTATCGTGCAAGTGTGTCACCGCTCACCCAGTCCAATATCGGGCAATGAAACGAGGCAGACCCGCCTTGGGTCGTAGTGTGACCTGGGAACTGACATGGCTATTGTGGCCCCTTACAAAGATAGCTATAAGCGGCAGGAGTGCTGTGTTATGCTATGATGGGACGCCTGGTGCTACCAGTTGCAGTTGTCCTAAGGCAGCGTGATCAAGGTCGGCCACTCTTCAAAGGCGCCTCGCGCTATCCGAGTTGATCTTGCGTGTGTACCTTCCAATCTCACTGAACACACTCACCTATATATTGGACGAGTCTGATTCTCCAACATGGGTCAGACAGGATCAGCGTATGTTTATCCACTTGATGCTGACTATCCCGTCCTTCCATACTGACTGTTCGGCCCTTTGGGCGTGTCGCGCGCAGACTGCTCCAGGAGATGGAGCAGAGCTCAAATTGTAGGCTATTCGACATCACAAGCATTACCTGAGTAAGACATACTGATTATTTGACGTTTCCCATGTCTCAATCGCGCCCTCATTGTTCGCTCTGTTCGGTTCCACATTTCATGAACACGAATTGACACTATGCAGTCAGTGCAGCCGAAATACAACGGCTCAAGCGTCGTTTCATGAAATTAGATAAAGACGGTTCCGGTTCTATCGACAAAGAAGAGTTCTTGCAAATACCTCAGATCGCGAATAATCCTTTAGCGAGTCGCATGATTGCAATCTTCGATGAAGAGTGAGTTGGTTGAAATCCGCGTGGCGGTCGTCATGAAGCGTGTACCATTCTCTCCATATTCCATCTCCTCATGGGCGCACAACAGAATAGCTCCTCAGACTGTTGGACAGGATACTGGCTTGCCATACTGGCCAACATTCAGGACGTACTGTCGCCCTGAACGACTACCAAGTCGTATACCCACTCCTTCGTAATGTTCGGACCTCCTTGCGACAGCACGCCAATTCCGTCTCGTTTCCACTTCGCTCTACCCAAGAACTTCCATGACGTCGTCATATTCCAGAAGCTGACTTGTCATTCCCTTCCTGCTTCTAGTGGCGGCGGTACCGTCGACTTCCAAGAGTTTGTAGCTGGGTTAAGCGCCTTCAGTAACAGGGGAGAACGGGAAGAGAAGCTAAGGTGTAAGCATATACTGCTATACGAGCTTTCCCGCTACATGGCTAATGATTACTTACGTCAATGACGCTACTCTCCACAGTCGCCTTCAAAGTCTACGATATGGACAGGGACGGCTTCATTTCAAACGGAGAATTATTCCTAGTCTTGAAGATGATGGTAGGGAACAACTTGAAAGATCAACAACTGCAACAGATTGTGGATAAGACTATAATGGAAGCTGATCAAGATGGCGATGGGAAGATCAACTTTGAAGAATTCAAAGCGATGGTCGCCAATACTGATATCGCTAAACAAATGACGCTAGATGGTGGGTGTTTTGGCCGCTCCAAATCGTATTTATGGTCAGCAATATACTGATGTTGAACGCTTCTCGCAATCTCACCTTGTGCAACAGATCTGTTCTAAGAGAACTCGAGACTGTAGGCCGATCCAGCCCGTTTCAAGCCTCGTCATTCAGCAATACCCTTACTCTGGACTGCTTGCCGAGGATTTTCGTTTATCAACAATCTTCTGAGGTTCCTCAATACCTCATGCTTGTACCGGCCTGCAAGGAACCTGTAGCACCAGAACACTTGTAAATCAACGAGTGAGCCGCGTAATGATCTAGAATCTTGCACGCGCTGCTCGTTGCCTATTCCTGCAGTGCTTGAGCGGAAAGTGCCGTAAGCACGGCTGCCATGCCATTGGAAGGCCTAGCAGGCACAGCTGCAAGCTTGTGGGCACAGCCTACAGTGTCTGCTGGTCGACACCGCTCGCAGGACCCCGTCAGGAAAGAGGAGATATAGGTACATGCCTCTCTGCCTCTTTGCCCTGCTCACACAACGCTACTCAATAGCCCGCAAGATAATCAGCGTACATCTGCTAGCGTACCTATGCTATCGTTACTTCTTCCATTTACAGATACTGTTTGGCTACGCTCTTCCGACGATGTCTCGCCAAACACCAATGCCTGGCAGTTATCCCGATTCGCCGCAACTTGGACCGGTAGTCGTAAACTTTGAAACCACAATAGCGAACGTCGCTGCTGCACCTACAACTACACCTCCACCAGGCTGGCGCCCGAGTCCAGTTTCGATGCAACTGCCTGGCATAGGCGAAGCGACTGTCACGGTCAACTTCGACAATTCGGTAGTCCTGTTCTTCCACTTTTTGGATTTGGAGGCCTCTGCACGTTATGTCATCAACTATCGTCTTACCGGCGGCAGGCCCTCGTCTGCTGCAACTCTGCTGAGCAGCTCTACACTTCTTCTTATCGCCGCAATGACTCGCGCACTCCTGACTCAGATGCGTGCACGGACCAACGGATCAACTGATGTACAATGGTCCGTTACTGCAGCGACTGTAGTCTATCTGTCGCTGGGACAGAGAGCTCAGTAGCGGTGCCGTCCGGAATGGCGCTGTTACGGGGAACGACCTTTTAGGTTTGTGAACTTTCCTAGCTTACCTTATTAGACCAACTCGAAAGTTAGGGTCACGGCCACCACGTCAATTTTTGGGAGACGCCTTGCGGTGATCACGCGCCACCTGTCTAACACCCTAGTCTAACTGAGGCTTCGCTACAGTTAGATTTGTGCCAGCTCCATCACTCTCGCATCCGCGGTGTGCCATACATCGCCGTTCGTCCTCTGCACCGTGCATGAAACAGCCCATTCTGCGTTGCCACCAAAACCAGCTCGGATTGTAAGCGCAAAAACTGAAAAGGTGATATGCGAGCTGTTCTGCCTCTTTCCTCCCACTTTATAGTACACAAGCACACGGAACAAATCGCTTGGCCTCTGATGAGGGCTATCTAGAGCAAGATATTATAGCATTCGTCACAGACCCGTACGTCAGTTGCAGTCCACTTTGCGTTTAGCACCTACCGTTTGAGGATCCTTCAGATCTCCAGAGATATCAAGCATGCATCCAGCAACACGCCTTCGTCGGACCTACCTGGTTATCGATGGCATAGCAAGAGCAGTAGCCGGGATGTCCGGCCACGTTGCAGCCCCTGGAGCAGCGACACTTAGTGTGCGTACACCGCCTTCCACCTGGCTGGTGCGGAGGCGACTAACGCTTGGAACGACCGAAGGACAGACTGTGGAAACCGACCTTAAAGTAACAGTGGAAGGAGATCTTTCAGCATTCATCACGATGGACTTTCCAGGCATAGGTAGTGTTGCCTGTTTGATCGAGTCTGGCCTGTGGATATCAGGACGTCCAGAACAAGCGGACTTGGATGCTCTTGTGGATTCCGTATCGCTGAGGGCCCTACATCTCTCCTGCTGCGGCTTCATGAGCAGACTTAGGGCTTGGCTCCCGGCGCTCCCTCCTGGAAACCACCAAGTTACTACCGTCAGTCAGGTCTTTGCTACTGTGAGCCGATCTGCGTGTGCAGAGTTCATCATAGAGCTCAGAAGAGCAGCTTGAACGATGTCTCATCGACATCGACCTGCTTCGAGTATGCACGCACGCGCCATGAAGATATGTCCGCCTAGATTGCGGCATTTACCTCTATGCAGTTTGTGAAAGCACCGCTCAACCCTGTTGACGCGCCAAAACAGGCGACAGTCTTCCCCGTATGCAATTATCGCTGAAGCTTCGATAGCCAGTAGCTGTGTTAGTGCTTCAACAATGTCAGCCGAAGGCCGCTAGATCCAGCGACGACTTGGAGCGATATCGTAGTGAACAGACTCGAGCTAAAGCTTGCTGAATCGAGTATTGCTTTACTGACCCATGTACCGTTACAAAACGGATTCCTAGATCTTCGCTCCTGTACGTGGTATATGTTAACGCGTCTTGCAATATCGGTCTTAGATGAAATTCAAAGTAAATGCTGGCGAAAGGAGCGTAATTATTAAGTGTTCAGAGAGATTCGAAAGATTGTTTCGCATCTGAGCCTCGCAATCCTGGTGACTTGCGTGCGGTATTCCGGACTTGCCGCACTCTTCCACATGTGTGCGTGTACTTAGGTTCTCTGCTTAGTGATGAAGCAAAGATTAGCGTTGTATTATTAGCGACCCATAAAGCAGGAGAATAGGAGTGATCAAGTGACAGTAAAATGTAAAGTCCGTCCGCCGAATAAGTCCGTAAAGCTTTCTTGAACTATAACAAGGTTGTACAGGAGCCAAGTCGGAGGAGCAAAGAGTGACAGATTGCAATTGGATGGTATGGGTTGCTAGTTAATCTGATAACACTTCGGAGTAATGTGTGCATCCATTCATCCATGCCATCCATTCATTCATCTGATTTCCATGGCGGCTGATCGACATGCGAAATAATAGGCCGAAAGAACGCCGCACCGAGCACGCAGTGTGTTCAAGATCAGAGAAGAAATTGGATGCACATGATGAGCCAGCAAGGCCTCGTCAGCTGTCAATTATTGTCTGAGCAAAAGCAGACATGCTCTTGTCTTGATACTGACTGAATCGACTTCCATCTCAAGATGGTCACAATGTACATCAAGGGCGGCGATGGTCCTTCGTCTATCGACAGTCCCGAAGCTGCAGCCGCGTCGTCCTCGTCGTCGCCGCAGTCTTCTTCTGGCGCTGGTCTCGCAGCAACGACGATGCCAGCAGCATCGGCAACTTCACAGCAAGATCATGGCAGCAGCAGCGACAGCAGCAGGAACAATGGCAGCTTACACGACAGTGACAGGACACCTGTAGACGAAGAGCGAGAGAATGATGATGATCACTCTTCTTTCCCACCTGCTTCGAGGGAACTCTCGCCTAGCAAAACCGCACTCGACCGCCGTCACACTTCACAGTCAGCAGGATCACCACCGTCGAAGGGAATCACAGAAACTGAATTAGAGGATGGCAAATTCTCGTCCCCTGAGAAGGCACAGAGTATACTAAGATGGTGAGCTTAGCCTAGAGCACTTCCATATACTGCGACCTTCCACACTGACCTCTTCATTGTCCTCGGCAATCATGTAGTCTCGTCGGTATGAACAAGCCGGCGCCACCGATTCCTCCCAAGATGAATGAAGAACTGAGTCCATTATATACTGCCAACATATTCTCCAAGCTTACTTTCTCATGGATAACTCCCTTAATGGCATTGGGCTATCAACGTCAATTAGCAAAAGAAGATTTATGGGCATTAGACGTCCAGCATCAATCTGAACATCTTGCCGATTCCGTCATTCATCATTGGGAAAGACGTTTGAAAACATCGAAAGAATGGAACGCCAAACTCGAGGATGGTTCCTTTAAACCTTCTATCCTACGTAAAGGAGCTTGGAGACTTAGATCGACAATTGGATTAGGTAGAGCAGATGGTAAACAAGATATACCAGAATTATACTGGGCTGTCTCGGATACTTTTAAACTTCAATGGTGGTCTGCTGGTATTCTCAAAGTGATAGCAGACACACTCTCAGTCACTTCAATCTTGGTAACGAGAAGAATCATCACATATGCAACTGGAAGATATGCTTCTGCAAGAGGAATACCCGGTTTCACACCTGAACCAGTAGGACATGGTATCGGATGGGCATTCTTACTTTTCTTTATGCTATTAGGAAGTTCAGTATGCTTGAATTTCTTCTTCTACAATTCAATGCAAGTAGGAGTCTTCTCGAGAGGTGCTCTGATAGCTGCATTATATAGAAGAGCAATGACCTTATCTGGCAAAGCAAGAGCTACAATTTCAAATGGTCGATTGATCAATCATATCTCTACCGATATATCAAGAATCGACTTCGCTGCTGGTTTCTTCCACATGTCATGGACTGCACCTGTCCAACTTATCGTCGTCATCATCATTCTCATCGTTCAATTAGGAGCTACATCCCTTACAGGTGTAGCTTTCCTGCTTGTCATGGCACCTCTACAAGGATTAGCAATGAAGAGACTTCTCATGTTACGACGCAAGACTATGATATGGACAGATAAAAGAGTGAAGCTCATCCAAGAATTACTAGGTGGAATGAGAGTAATCAAGTTCTTCGCCTGGGAAGTACCTTATTTAAACAAAATCCACGAATTAAGAAGACAAGAATTGAAGAAGGTCAGAAGTCTATTGATTATAAGATCTTTAACTATGGCTGTTGCTATGGCTTTGCCTACCTTAGCTACTGTTATTGCATTCTTCGCATACGCATATACAGGTGGAAATTCTCAAGATCCAGCTACGATCTTCACTTCTTTGACACTATTCAATTTGTTGAGAATGCCTTTGATGATGTTACCTGTTGCACTAGCTACTGCTACAGACGCTAAAAATGCCTTCACAAGATTAAAAGAGGTGTTTGTAGCCGATCAGTTGGAATCTACGTATACTGTAGACAAGAAATTGGATGCTGCCTTGGTCATCAAGAATGGTACATTCATGTGGGAGGGAGAACCACCAGAAGAATTAGCTGGCAAAAAACAAACCAAGAAAGAAAAGAAGAAAGCAGCTCGAGATGCTTCTAAAGAACGTAGTAAAAAGGACGCACCTGCTGTTATAGCAAGTGAAAAAGCAGCAAATTCAGATTCGAACAAGAAACAATTCTGGAAACGAAAGGGAGATGTAGCTGCTAAAGAACAAGCTTCTAAAGATGTACAGGAGAAGGATGCAACCACCATGGCAATGGGTCAAGGAACCGATATGGCTATTCCCGTTACAAATGATGACGAAGCCGGAAGAGCATCACATGATGAGACGCCTCATTCGGAACAAGAACCACAAGTCAGAGACATCAATATCACAATTCCGAGAGGACAGCTTTGTGCAATCGTTGGCCCTGTCGGAGCTGGTAAAAGTTCGCTTCTGAGCTCGATGATTGGAGAGATGAAAAGGCTGGATGGTACCGTTACATTCGGTGGATCGGTCGGATATTGCGCCCAACAAGCCTGGATACAGAATGCAACTTTGTGAGTTTCCAGTCATTACTCACTGGCTGCCGCGCCCATTTCAGGAGCTGACGCTAAATTCTTATGGCACAGACGCGACAACATCCTCTTCGGCAAACCGTATGATGAGAAGAAATACGAGAAAGCAGTCTTTGATGCGTGCTTGAACTCGGATTTGGAAATGCTGCCTGATGGCGACATGACCGAAATCGGAGAAAAGGGAATCACCCTCTCGGGAGGTCAGAAGCAGCGCGTTAACATTGCTCGCGCTTTGTATTTCGATGCCGATATCACGCTGTTCGATGATCCCTTGTCCGGTAAGTTGGCTTTTCTTCGGAGCTTTGGACAGCACAATATGGCTGACTTTGTTGCTTTTTTTCTCAGCCGTCGACTCGCATGTCGGTCAACACCTCTTCAAGCACGCTCTTCAAGGTGCGCTGGCGGGCAAAACACGTATCCTGGTCACGCACGCCCTTCATTTCCTTCCTCACGTTGATAACATTATCACTATTGACAACGGTCAAGTAGTCGAGCAAGGTACATATACAGAGCTAATGGAAAGACATGGTGCATTCTACGAGCTAGTCAAAGAGTTCGGTAATGAAGAGAATGAGAAGAAGGAAGAAGAAGTTGATGAGGAGAAGAAGGTCATGGAAGAAGAAGTCGAGAAAAAGGAGCAGGAAGCTGGGCCAAAGAAGGTTGCCGGCAAGCTCATGCAAGGTAAGCGATTCTCTATTATGAGCGATTACACAAAGCTGCATCCTCTGATGCAATTCTTCATTGTTGCAGAGGAAGAGAAGAGTTCTGGAACTGTCGGGTGGCCAGTCTATAGAGACTATCTCATCGCAGCTCGCATCTACATGGGTCCCCTCGTCATCCTGTCTATCGTCCTTATGCAAGGTGCTACTATCGTCAATGCGTATTCACTGACTTGGTGGACGGAGAATGCATTCAACAAGGGCAAAGGATTCTATCTTGGTATCTACGCTGGTCTCGGTGTTTCAGTCGCGCTTTTTACTTTCATGATGGTGAGCATCCTAATTGATTGTTGATAGACGTTTGACCGTGGCCGAAGCTGAGTCTTTTGTCTGATCTCAGGGTGTCGCCACTTCCATCATGGGCTTTAATGTTTCCGTCAAGCTACATCGGCATGCCATCACTCGCGTCATGTACGCACCTGTAAGTGCCCATCCCATCTGAAGCACTTGCCATCAGCTGCAATACTAACGAGGCTTGAACGTTTGTAGATGTCTTTGTTCGATACTACGCCGCTCGGACGTATCATGAACCGCTTCGGCAAAGATGTCGTGAGTCGCCAGTTGAGCTTATACCACGCTCGTTGCTGATGACCGTTGTACTCGCAGGATACCGTCGATAATACTCTCAACGACGCTATGCGTATGGCTCTCTCGACACTCAGTCAAGTCTTCGGCAGTATCATCCTTATCGCAATTGTACAGCAATACTTCCTCATCGCAGTGGCAGTGGTCTTCATCATCTACGCAGACTTCTTCCGTGTCTATCGCTACTCGGCTAGAGACATCAAGCGCTTAGACAATGTCCTTCGGTCTGGGTTGTATGCTCATTTCAGCGAGTCTCTTTCAGGGCTTGCTACTTTGAGGTACGCATATGTCACCAGTTCCCAACCGAACGCAGAGATAGCTGACCATACACTGCATGTAGAGCATACGCCGTCGTACCGCGGTTCATCAGGACCAATTCAAAATTCTTGGATATTGAGAACCGGGCCTATTCACTGTGAGTACCATGGTCACGGTCGGCAAAATTGCAATTCTGACGTGCTGCATCCTTAGAACGGTCGTCAATCAACGCTGGCTCGGTATTCGCCTGGATTTCCTTGGAGCCTTGCTTTCTTTCGTCGTCGCCTTGATAGCCGTGCTGGAAGCCACCAAAACCAACCCTTCACAAATTGGTCTGGCGCTGTCGTACATCATCGCCATTCAGATGGGCTTTACTTTCGCCGTGCGACAATTGGCAGAAGTGGAGAACGACATGAACAGCGTCGAGCGTCTCACGCACTATGGTCGTGAGCTTGAACAAGAAGCTGCATACGAAATACAAGGAGCCACGCCACCCAAGGAGTGGCCGCAACGAGGAGAGATTACCTTCAAGGACGTCAAGTTGCGATACAGACCTGGTCTACCCCTTGTCCTGGATGATCTATCTTTCCAAGTCCATGCTGCCGAAAAGGTTGCTGTTGTCGGTCGCACGGGCGCCGGGAAGTCAAGTCTCATGCAGGCCATATTCAGAATTGTCGAACTCGACTCGGGATCTATTGTTATCGATGGGCTAGACATCTCCACTCTGGGACTTGGACCGTTGCGCAAAGGTGTATCAATTATTCCTCAAGATGCTCTTCTCTTTTCCGGCAGTAAGCATATTGTCTTGACTTGCTTGTTTGGTTCAACAGCTGACTCTCCGCTTCCAACAGCTCTGCGGACCAATCTTGATCCGTTTGGTGAATGCGATGACCACAAGTTATGGGACTCGTTGCGCCGTGCTCATCTTGTTGATCGCGGGCATAATGGTCCTTCTCACTCCGAGGCATCAAGTCGCTTCAATTTGGACATGAAGATCGAAGATGAAGGCAATAACTTGTCTGTTGGAGAACGCTCGTTGGTATCATTGGCTCGTGCTCTTGTGAAGGATTCGCGAGTTGTCATCTTGGATGAAGCAGTGCGTTACCACACCCCTTCCTCCTCAATGGAAAACATAAGCTAATCATACATTGCGCCAGACTGCTTCCGTCGATGTCGCCACAGATGCGCTTATCCAGAAGACTATTCGCACGGAGTTTGGCGATAAAACCCTGTTGACTATTGGTAAGCTCTTTTCGAATTATCAATCATTTGATGCAAAGGTCTAATGACTTCTTGCCTGCAGCGCATCGTTTGAGAACAATCATCTCCTACGACAGAGTCTTAGTCATGGACAAGGGCCATATTGCCGAGTTCGCGTCACCGCTTGAATTGTTTGACAACGTCGATGGCATCTTCCGCGGAATGTGCGACTCGTCAAGCATCACGAAAGAGGATATCGAGAGGAGCCGCTTCGAGACGATCCAGGAGATTGCGGAAATCGAGGCCGCTGAGTCGAAAGCGGCATAACATGGCATTGTCTTGAAGTGTGATGCTCGCTTACCATTGTGAACCGTCTTCAGTAACATGTATCTTTAAATAGCTGCCGCTGTTTGCAGCATACTGTAATCAGATCATTTGACTCTAACATGAGTGTTGTCGTCTAAGTCTGTCCTGTAAAACTCGAACTTTTTCTGGAATAGACCCCTTTGAAAAGCGATGAGTGGTGGCCACTCGAGCAGTGCTGACTGGTAAGCTGCATGATGTCTCTGCGGTATATCGTTCGGTCGTCAGCAACGCCACTTTCTTGTTCTTGCCGGGTTGCTCACCTAGCAATCCAATCCGACGCTGTGGCATTCTCAAGCATCAGTTGGTATCGGCTCCTTGCAATGGCTGACGGCTTACTCTCCATGAGTACGATCTTGTCACGAAACCCCTCGACGAGAAGTTCTCTGATGGGATAGGGACCGGGCCGTTAACTCTTGACGTTGCCATCTGTATCTTATGAACTTACCTGATTGTAGCCGCATATGCGCTGTCCGAGACGCCAGCGAAGCCGACGTGTCTACACTCTTGAAGGCCAACATGAAATCGAAGGGCCGCTTTAGTACCACGTGCTGACTGAACATGGTTTGGCTAGACTGGCCGTTCATGCATACTCTGAGGGTTCGCCAGCATGCTACGGTAGTCAAATCTGAAGTGAATCGGTGATTCAGGCATCTAGACTGTACATCTCGATATAAACACCACCTCTGATGCCAAATCTGGCAGCTTGTTGAGAGCCAAATGTGCCATAGTGTCGTAATTGCGGAGCGCCATCATGAAGACAAAGCAGAGGTGATCGGCGTGCAGAAAACAGCGTCCGCGCAACGCTGAGTCTGCTCTTGAGCATTCGCGGCTGTTCACGACTCCCCGTTCCAAGCTGTGGTCCAAGAGAATATGGAGCGAGAGCTGGGTTGAGCCGATCCAACGTGAGATATGGGTCTTCTTATCAGACAAAAGAGCACTGCAATTTCATTGAATGATCGAGCTTGCCGAAACAGCTGCATGAGCCTGCAGAGCCTTGAAGCCCTTGCAAAGGTCGCACAAATGTCAACGTTCGACCAACGTCACGCGGTTATAGACATGCATTGCTGCGTCTCTTAAGTCTGATCTTACATAACCACTGTTATTACACGCGCCACGCGAAGCGGCCGTTCACGTGATCTAAGAGGGCGAGCCGAACTTATCTGCTTTCAAGCGCAACCTCGAGAGCTGCTGATGATGGAGCCGCAGCTTTCTTTTCTAGGGATGTCTCGATCCGTTCTGTAGCGCGCTCAACAGATGCTGGACACTTCTTATCACTCGTCGCCACCCATCACGAAGAGGTCGGCAACTTCCTGGCTGTACCTGATTGCCTGCCTAACCGGGCTGACACGTAGACTTCGGCACAACGTCGAAGGCAAAGTCTGCTCATTGGGGACTGTGGTACGAGGAACCTTTCATCTTGTGGAAGCAAGTCGGATCCTGCATGCACTGCCGCAATATGGGCGCCCTATTCATCTGCGTAGCGCCGCAGCGGCCTGTCCTGGAAGAGATCCTCAGGCAAAGGTACCAGAGGTATAGCATAGGCTGCATCCGCGGGTTCCTGGCCAAAACCTTCGGCGATGTCTTTGATGCTGCTGAAGTAGTAGTTGGAGGTAAGTAATACGTGACTTCAAAGCCGCAAGCAATCGTATAGCGCTTACTTCGCAATATCACCCGAAGCTGTGCAAAAACCACCAGGGTTAGATAGCAGCCACTCCAAGGGATTATTCAGGCTTACTCTTCAGAATAACCACTTTCTCACGTTGACCGCGGGTTATGAAGGTCCTACATACAGGATCAGTAAAACGGATTTGCAAGAACAGACTCTTGTGTACATACTTCAGCATGGAGGCATAGGCGCCATCACTCAGACCAGCTAGTGCCACCTTTTTACATTCGGCAAGCTTGATGTGGAATTCCATTCCACCTATGAAGCTCTCAAGGGTCAAATTTGTCGTCAAGTCAGCGAGCACCCAACAGGACCCACCTTTTACCTTGACGTCGGTAGCCTCCTTCCCTGAGCCTGCATTGACAACGTTCAGGAGCGGATCGGCTTCGTTCAAGCCCTCAAAGAATGCTGTTGATACGTCCTGGTGTACTCTGAATTGCCGCCATCCATTGGTCTTGTGTCCCCGCTGATTGACAACTGCACAAAGTCGAAATGAACATCATATTGCGTAACGTAACTATGCAAAACGTGAAAGCAAAGACAAGCCCGCGGCTTACAGATTTGCACAATGACAGTCGTAGGGTCATCCTTCTTCAGAGCAAAGATGTTTTTGATTTCCGCGATGAGGCGTTCTGCTGCTTGCCAACCACCTTTTCTACCTCTGACTATAATATCTTGATGAAACTTGAAGAACGAGCCGTCTAGTCAGTTTATTGAAGTCTCAGTAATATCCCCTGGCAAGGCGACGCTTACTTGACAGGCATCACCGTCTACGCCTACGTAGATGAACTGATTTGAAGCTGCAATGACTGAGGATGAAGCTTCCGGAACCGCAACGTCGGCTTTTCGCTTTGGAGTGATAGCACCTTCTATGGCGGACCCTTCTGCTTTCGCATTCGGTGTCGCCTTCCCCTTCGGCCTTCCTTTTGGCTTCGGGTCCGCTGTGAGAGGCTTTGATGCTTTTGCAGACTTGGCCAATGTTTTGACTGTGCCAGCAGCAACACATGTCCGAGTTGTGTCATGTAAGTATCGAGCTTGCACTACTGGTGCTCTTCCTAGAAGAGCAGCTTGTCGGAGAGGGTCCAGAGTATGGCCCTGACACCTGAAGCATGCAGCTGCGCGAGTGGCACAGAGGAACATCGAATTTAAACTCATCTTGACGCGACAGACCGGCGCTCGCTGCGCATGTATCAGTATCTTAAGTAAATGCAATCAATGCCGAACCCTCGCCACAATTTTTGCATGGCAATCGGTAGGAAGAAGGCAAACCTGCGAATGCTTCTTTCTCTGCATTCATACCATTGATCACAAATCAGGACAGGCGCAGCATGTCACAATAACATTTATAGTAGAGCTATCATGGTGCTGCATGTGCTAGGAGGTACGTCGTCGCTGCTACAAAGCAGGTCTTGTCTTATTACTGACAATTCGATGATCGGTACTTTTATTGCTTCTTGCATCTATGGTCGTGTACAGTCGGTGCTATCGGCTCTCTACTGGCTGCTCATCTATCAAAGCATACGAATGAAGCCGTCAAGGTCATCGTCAGGACGGGAGCTCTCTACAATTCCCTCAAGAAACAGGATCGCGAATTTACGATTGAGCGCGACGGACAGCAGCTTCAGGCAAACAATATCGATGCGGAGCTTATCTCGCGAAACCGCGAGATTACAGCTGCACAAGCTGGGCATCCTTTCATAAGCGAGTACATGCTTGATACACATCGTGCTCAAGATGCTCAACGTCAGTCGCTGGCCAGCATCGATTCTCTCTTTGTGGCTACCAAAGCACCTGCAGTCTTGCCGGCTGTTCAGCAAATCTTACCTCGACTATCGGCAAACAGTACCATCGTACTACTTCAGAATGGTGGAGGGGTTGTAGATTCTCTCATTCGCAACCTCTTTCCGGATGAACGTCGTCGACCGAACTTTGTCATAGGCGTGAATACTCATGGAGCTTATGTCAAGAACGTTCGATATAATAATAGCGACAAAGTCACTTCAGCCATGCATACCGTATGGGCGGGTGTCGGTAATATACCTTTCGCGGTCATGCCAAACCTTCAAGTCCGCAAATTCCTGAGTGAACATGATCCGTACAATGCAAATCCTCTGCTAAATCTACATGCAACATCACAACCTACTCTTGACAATCTACCTTCGTCGGAGACAACGCAGAGTCTATACAGGACTATCTCAGCAATGCTAGCTTGTCAGCCGCTGAATTTTGAATGGCTTATGCTACCTCAACTCCTAAAGATACAGCAGCAGAAGATTGCTGTGAACTGCGTCATCAACCCTTTGACTGCTATTTTCGATGTGCAAAACGGTGTTCTCCTCGAACAGAACATAGAATCAATGGCTTACACCATATGTTACGAGGCAAGCCGGGTATTCGGAGCTCAAGCGCGAAAAGACCTGCTAGCAAAGCATGAGAAAGGCGCACAGGGAAGCGAAGAAGACTCATATCTTCTCGAGCAAGCGCTCTTTCCAGTTGATCATCCATTGAGCACCGAATCATTGCACGCCCGTGCACTTCAGGTGGCTCGAACAACCGATGCAAATGTGTCCAGCACTCTTGCCGATATCCGTAAAGGCGCTCGGCAAACGGAGATGTAAGTATAACGTTGTACCTTCGACCTATGTGGGATCGTTATTCTGACACTTGAAATTGTTGCAGTGACTACATGAACGGCTATATCTCTCGCTTAGGCCGCGAGCTTGGCATCTCCACTCCAGTCAACGACAGTCTCGTGCAAATGGTCAACTTCAAAGTCGGCCTAGGCAGGATGGCGAAAAGGTCGCCACGCAGTCTACCACCGTATTTGCCTGCAATGCGAATAACTGAGCGATTCGGCGCTACCTATAAGCCCCAAGGCATCAAGACTCGCCATAAGAATCGGAACCGTACACTAGAAGACAATGCCGATACAGCCCAAAAGGACAGCACTCTATCGGATGATTCAGGCGGGCAGACGACAGGTGATTGAACCTTTTAAAGAACGAGCCAAAGCCATGCGGACATGTCGTCAGAAGGTGTTCCTCAAATTTCGAGAGTGCTAGTCCTGATTAGCGAACTCTCAACCGTTATGTCTGGATCTGCCCCGCTTCACTCTGTGCAGCGGCGTAGCTAGCGAGTTCCGCATAGAACTACCTTCGTTCGGCACGACTATCCCGCGAGCCAAGAATGGAATACTTCACTTCTCGGCAAGACATGGATCACCGATGTGGCCTCTTATGACGATCAAATTTGATCGAATCACAAGAAACGGTTAGCCAACGGGTGAATGAGCGGAAGAATGGCAAAAGTCGGACAGAGTACTTCCCTTACCTTTGCTATACTATACTGTACCCTCAAGAGTCGTGTCGAATATGTTACTGCCTGCTCTGCTGTTCGGAGCTCTTCTCGCTTCGAGCGCACCTGTCCAAAATTCGACTGGCACCGCTGCGCCACCTGCAGGGTTGTCCCTTTTTCTAGATTTTGATGGGTGAGCAATTGTGTGCTTTTCTGCCGTTTTTCGTCCAGAACTAACGTTTCGCTGTTATCCTTCAGTACTATTGTTACCTCCGATGCATATTCGACCCTTGCATACGCCGCTGAGGATAGCTTGCCTGCGAATTCAAGTGTGCCATCATGGGACGAAATCGAAGAAACGTACGGCACAATACAAGGAGCGGCTGCCTCCACAGTAGCTGAACCGACAAGCTTACAAGGGGCCATTGACTACTCCAACAATGCAGTGAGCAGTTTCGAATTCTGGAACCGAGGCTTGCGGAAACCGAAGCTGATTATTCATTCCTGCGAACAGCTTCTACGCTCAGTAGAGCAATGGTCTTTCACCTACGTCAACTCGTCAGGTCTCTTCAACACTGTCACGCGTGACAATCTTGTGCGCTACGCTCGCAATGTCACGCTTCGTGACGGTTGGTGCGACTTCGCACAAACGGCTATCGATAAAGGCGTTCAAGTACACGTTATTAGCTTAAATTGGTCACCATCTTGGATCCGTCTCGTACTGGAGGAAGCATCAGGATGTCCAGAAGTCGTAGGCAACATCGCGACATATTGCTCTGAGATTCTGCCACCTGGAGTACTACCATTCAACAGCCTCAACCACGCCGAACCGCTCTTTGCTGGAGGTGATAAGACAAAGCTCATGCAGAGAATTTTGAAGACGATCCCAGCTTTAAGTCAGGAGAGAGTTGCTTTCTTTTCAGACGGAGACGCAGACTTGCAGCCATTGTGGGAGGCACCTACGAACGTAGGCTTTGTCGCAGGCTACGATAACAGTGCTGCCGAGGCTTTTGAGCAGTACAATGTTAGTGTCTGGCCTGCAAGTGAAGGATGGAAGGGTGAGACAGGTACGGCTGCTGGTAATAGCTCCATCTATGGATTTGAGAGCTGGTCAGATATTACACAGTTGCTATGGGGTCAGTGACGCCAGTAAGAGAGGTACTTTTTGGCACAAAGCATGCGATTGCAACGGTGTCCAGAGACATGAAGATGAAAAAGATGAAAAACAGCTGCACTATGCTACATGATTGAGAAACTTGACGTGAAATTTCTGAAAACCTTTATTTGGCATGGCATTGGTACTTTTGCATGGCTGCCAATTTTACTTTGTGCACAGAGCGAGTTCGTCTACGCTCGCTTCGGGATCTGCCTTTACAGGTGTTTTGCGGATCAAGGAACCTTTCGTTCCTCTCATGCCGATGACGACACCTTTGTGAGATTGTATAGATGACGGAGAGATGTTCTTTCCCTTGCTTGCAGTCGGAGCAACGGAAGATAATGTGCGGGGTTTATGTTTGATAATTCTTTTCTTGGCTTTGAGGCTCGGATTTGCAGAACTGCCCAGAGCAGACACTCCAGATCTACTGCCTTTGCGTTTGCGACCTTGAAGTGGTCGGAGAATATCTACGTCTGATTCAGAAGCCAACTGACCTTCAGTAGTGCCTGTAATTGCTGTTTGTTGACTCTCGGCGGCGTAAGGATCTCTACTGGGAGAGCTTCCCTCTGTCACTGCCAGGCGAGTCTGCAGGAGATTCACAAAATCGTCGTTCACGTCTGTGTCAACACTTCTGAAAATGGATGATGATCCCATAGCTGGCGAGTTAGAAGGTGGTACTGGCCTATCCTTTGAAGCGTTGAAAGAGAAGTAGCTGGGTAGAGAAGATGAAGCTTGACGGCCTTTCACGGTAGCATCCGGGCTTTCAAGTGCATTTCGACGGAAGGTAAAGTCTGTTAAACTCGAAACACCGGGTGCTGTTACGTGAGATTCTGAGTTGCCAAAGAATCGGAATTTGGGTACTTGTGCAATGGTAGACAGATTAGCAGCCTCTAGCGAGGCGAAGTCATGATTAGAAAGGGCCTCATTCTGTGGAGGAGTAGATGAAGGTATGAATCTAGAGCCATGTATAGGCGTTGTGGCTGGATTGCCAGCCACCTGATTTGCGCTGTTGTCTTCTGATTGTTTCGAGGCAATTAGCGAGGTCTTCTCGTGGTAGACCTGCTGGCCTGGCATGTGGTTTGACTTGTCTTGCAATGGCTTAGAATAGTCGATGTTCATGAAGGAGAAACCACTCATGGCTTCGTCTGCCGACTCATCCCTGGGTATTTCGAATTTGCCAGTTCTAGATCGGGTAGTGCTGCTGCCACTGGACTTCTTCGGCTCCTGTGAGTGGCGACTTCTTTTCGAACTCGGTACCTAGCCGGCGAAGGATGCGAATCAGTATGTCACATTCCCATCGATGTGATTGCGTTGAAGCGCAGGGCGACCTACGGGAAGACCATCCTCATTGTCGTGCATCGTCAGCGTAGAAGTACTAGCCTTGGGCGCGTCTCTCGCAGTGACCACTAGCGAAGGCGGAGAAGTTCGCACGAGCTTCAGCCATGCGTTTGGATCTCGAGTAGGTAGTTGACGTAGTCTGCGGAGCTGAGGACGCGTGAACGTCTTTGGCAATTTCTCTTTTGATGGCTCGTCCATCGTGAATGCCGATTTTCGCAGCAAATTGTCGCAGAATGAGGAGGCGGCCTTCACGGGGCTCGCCTTACAGATGGCGAGCCCAGCACGGGCAGGTACAGTCCACTTGGTGAGCTTTCAGCTGAAGATCATGAAATACGATTTAAGGACGTCCACAGAACTTAAGAAAGATGCGTCGCAGTTGCCAGAAGAGCAAGTCATGAGTGGCAATGTTTCTGAACGATCGACACCTTCCATGCATACGACCAAGCTTACCCAGTGAACCACACCACATCATTGCCGATGTCACTTCAAGCAAACATGTCAACGACACACAAGCCACTCGCCAAGAGACCTCTCGACTTCCTCTATTTCGCCTTCTTTCTGTCGCATCTGGTTTTCTCTCTAGCATTAGACACTCAAGCTCTTTTCCCAAGGCACTACTTTCCAAAGCCTCTGATACAAGGATTAGATTGGTTCCTATCGACTTCAAATGATCCTCTATTCAGACATGCACCTCAGCCTTGGTTCAAGAGTTTCCTATGGTGTGAACTTTTCTTTCAATGTCCAGTCTTCATTATTGGCATGATCGGTTTGCAAAGAGGTGAGTAGGGACGCGACTACAAGCTTTCAGCGCTGACAAAGGATTCACTTTGAATTCTGTACCTACAATATAGATGACAATAGGGTCTGGCCTCTCCTAGCTGCATACGGGGCTCATGCAGCCACGACAACGCTCGCGTGCCTTGCTACAGTGCTCGCCGACACGCACGTGACGAAAGATCAGCGTACTATGCTTCTGTCTTCCTACATTCCCTACGCGGCCATCCCAGCTGTGAGCGATACCATGCACCTCTCGATTTGAGAGGGTGTAGCTGACTTCCTGTTCCGCTTTGAACTTTGCAGCTACTTAGTGTCGACATGGTGCGACGCGTAACTGGATTACTGTCTTCATCGTTGATAAAAGCAAAGAAATCATGAGCCATTTCGGAGTCGTGCAACAATTTACGCGTAGAAATCTAATAGACCAAGTCCCGTGTATTCAGATTATAGCGTCCGTCGCAGCATGTACAACAATATTAAGAGTAGTACACCGCGCAAGATCTAGCTAGCTACAAGAGGGAAAAACCCATAATTAGCACCCAGAGGTTCACACAGACCATAGTTCATCTCGGTGACTCTGCTCCAGTCTATAGAAGTAGAAGAAGCTGAATGCTTGTGATGATGATCATGAAGATGGTGGTCTAACGTTTCTCTTGCATATGCATACGTCGAAGGAGTAATGAGGTTGTTCATTATACTCCCTGCACTTTCATCGGTTTCGGGAGCTGCTGTTGCGTGAACCCATATTGTATTCTGACCGCGTAGAGTGTCGTCCAGTATACCACCAAAGACGAGAGGTCGGTCTGTCAGGCCATCCGTCGGCACATCGGGCCTGAATTGAAGAGACAGAGGATATCAGATGAGGACACTCTTCGTCTAGAACAATTAACTCACGTATTGGAAGCTGCCAAGAGTAGATCCAGGACGGTGATACCATTAGAATTGTAGCAACTACTCCTGTATTCCTCCGCTTGTGCAGCTCTAGCATTCAGTTCATGGTATGAAGCTGAATAATCACAGCTGCTACTAGAATTTCTTTGAATCAATTGATGTGCTTGTTCAGCTTGGCCAAATTGCCACACTGAATCCGATTCAAAACCGCAATTGACTCTTCGAATAGGCTGTATGAAAGCCAGTCTGCAAGCCATAGCAGGATGTTCCTTCAATTGAAGATTGACATCTTCTTCCATTGACGATGTATTAGACCCGACGAGCGTTTCATCATGATGTGCATTCGCGAAACTTGCAAGAATCAATTCAGGTCTTTCGTTTATATCTTTCTTGGTCCAATTGATGGAATATCTTCCAGCACTTTGACGTAGATTTGAAATGACAGCTATCCATGGTGCATCACCTGCTTTATCGTATACTTGCTTTGCAGATTGATCCATCGACAAAGTGGCGTCGTGCATGTATCGATGACAGAGGTTGCATTCGACTAAATGTTTAGTGACCATCCCTGATGATTGAAACGGTGACATGTAAGTATGGCACGGTAGACTCAAATTTAAGCTTCTCTAAACTACTCACGCGCAGTATCGGCCCATGTCTTGTCCGCAAACAAGTTCGGCCGTCCGATATTCGCCCGCAAGCAAAGATTGCGAATCTCATCTTCCTGATAAAGTGCTGATGTCTGATGGCAGAGGGACCAGAATGAAGCGTGATCAGGCAGGTCGACGAGGTGATGCTTGATCTTGAAGAGCAGTTCAGGTGGTAGATCTTGTAATCCACGCTTCTTCCGCTGCTTCTTGTTTATTATAGACACTTCCTCCTGAGACTGATCTGTCGCGCATAGTGTCACGAGGCCTTTTGAAGTGTGTGGATGATCGAGAATGGTGTCGTCGTTGCACTGCTGCAGCAGCCTGGAGGAGCGAGGTGAATGGATAGCCTGAGTGGAGTCATCGTGCTGTCGTTGACCATGTCAGTAGCAGTCACCGTGTACAGCTTTCCGCGTCTGCTTACCATCTACCGTGTCCTGTGAAGCCAACCGTGCAAGTGCCCGCCGATCAACGCGTTACTAGAGGTGGATGAGTGAGTTGGAAGAAGAAAGAAAGCAAGAAAGTAAGTAAAACAAGACCCCCGCTTCAGGTCATGCAAACATGCAGAATGGATCTCAATAGATTCTAATGCCGATGTGTCACTATTGTATCATCACTGCCTGCCGGCTTATGGCAGCTGTCACTCTTCAATCTACTCAGCATAGCCTTGAGATCTGCCGTACTCCGCCCACGACGCCCGCCACCGCGGTGAAAAGAAGCCAGCGTTTCTTGTCATTGAATAGTAAGTGACTTCCTTATTCGTATATAAGCTACACTATGATACAATAAGAAGCCCTGGACAGTGGTACAAGGCACCTGATGGGTACCGCCACTCTGGCGTTCGACAGGACAATTTTCAAGAGACTATCAGTGTCACGTCCCTACTTCTTGATAATCTGCACGACATCTTCGTCCTCTCTGTTTAACGGAAAGTGCTCGTCAGCTGAGAGCCATGCAGCAGGATGAGGACTAGCTTAAGCAAGACTCACAGCACATGATTACCACCGCACTTCTGTCCACGAGAATGCTTGACTGACGATCCCCACACGATACAGTATTTCATCTAAACACACGAAATCTATCAGCTTCACGGTCTTACTTATGATAGCCTGGATCGAGGCAAACCCACCTGCTTGAAGATCTCTCTATGGATCGAATTACAGAAGCTGCAAATGCCGGAAAAGAGGATTAGTCACTATATAGTACTCGAGACATTGAAGACCCTTTTAAGACATACTCTTCCACTGTGCACTTCGTCCGTGGCAGCACCACAGGAGCTGTATAATCGGGCACTCTTCCTCTAGGTTTTGTATACACTCGGACCATATTCAGTTTTTCCTGTGAATAATAGATTGAAACAATCAGCTTGGACTCCGGTTTCAACTGGATCATACTGAAGTTGGGTTATGAATATAGGGTCACTTACCCACATCACCTCGATGAGCTCATCGATGTTCAGCCATTGCTTAGCTGAGATAGGGACGGAGTTGGGAATGCGGTAGAGAAGATCTGGGGGGAAGCGGATGCATTAGTCCAATGTAACGTTCCACACAGTGAGATGACTGAGCCTTACCCAATTCTTCGATAGAGACTACATTGGGGAAGTGGGTTCATCAGGTCAGATTGCGAACACGTTGCTCGTTATATGCGGGGAAAGAATCTTACTGGCATCGATCTTGTTCAATACGTAGCTGAGAAAGCATGGGAAAAATCAGTAATTCGGTCGCTTTGCCAGACGGGCTTGAGGGTTGGACTTACACGCAAGGCATGTAGATGCGGTTGCCTTCAATCACATCAATAAGCTGGAGGGCAGATGCTGAACGTCAAAATCCTGTAGCAAACACCTACGGATTAGGCAAGTTTGTCAGACTCACCTCGTCAAGTGTAGCGTCGCATCTGAACGAGACATCACAATTCGACATCTTGTACTCGGCCAAGACAGCCTTGATTTCTGGCTCTTCCAATTTTGTCAAAGGTACGGTGTTCGAAATCGCGATACCACCCTTGTCTTTCTTCTTGATAAGCTGTTCGACAGACGGTATACTCAGCCATTATACATGTTTGCAGGCGTATAGACCTCACTTACGATATTAGGCGGCTTCTTGTTCTGCAGGGTGATGAATAGGGTCATTTAGCCGAAGGCCGTGTACCCGCGTGTATTAGTCAGATACTTACTAGGCGGATACCGAATCCTTCCAGTTCATTCTCAATGACTGCTTTATCACCCAATGGCTTGAGGACATCAAGAACGATGAACAGCAAACTACATGATCTAGCGACTGATAGTGAGGATAGGGAAACAATTAGCTTTCGATCTTTGCGAAACTATAATGCCAGTAGATAAAAAGCGGACTCGCCGGCAATAACTTGACGACCTCTTCCTCTACCATCTTTGGCTCCCTCGATGATACCTGGCAAATCCAGAATCTGAATAGGAGCGCCATGAACGGTGATGGTACCAGGTACACTGCATAGTAGATTGTGATCAGGTTGCCTGTCGAGAACTTGCTGGTGCTTTAACGAATTCGAATTTACTCACGTTGTAAGGGTTGTGAACTGATAGATAAGGACAATGATCAGCGTCAATATGAGAAGCAGTAAGCGTACATAGCAGCTCATGGTAACGCACCTCATATGCCGCGGCAACACTCTCTACTCCAGTAAGTCCACTCATCAAACTTGATTTACCGACGGAGGGGACTTGTAGACACAATCTACTGTCAGCGGAGATCAATAAGTATCTCGCATGCTTATGCTTACATCCAATGAAGCCAACACTGGCAATACCGGTCTTTGCAACGTCGAAACCAAGTCCTGGACCACCGCCACCGCCTGAACTTGGAGTGAGCAGTTCACGCTTCAGTTTCGCAAGCTTGGCTTTGAGCTGGCCTAAATGGAAGGAAGTGGCCTTATTCTTTTGCGTCTTGGCCATCTCATCCTAATCAAGTTGGTGCGTCAATCAGCTCCGACATTTAGCTGACAGTACGGTTGAAGCTGCTCACTTCGATCTCCTGTAGAATTGTACGCATGGAAGCGCGTTAGCTGACTTGCTGAGCATTTTGAGCTGCGATATCAAAGCCGACACTGTAATGTACTTGCCTTTATCCTGTGAAGACAGTAATCGCAAGCACAAGCGAAGTCAAAGTCAGCTATGCCATCACTTTCAACTTTTGCTCGTAGTGTCACGTACTTCGCTACTGTTGTCGACATCTTGACGGATTGGCTTTGTGCGAGGGTATAAGTTGCTTCCCTTGTTCTCTCGTAGTACTATATACGAGTGTACGTTCTTCTGCTCGTGCGTAAGTTGTCTTCAAATAGAGACGCCTCGATAGCTCTTCGCTGGGTTCCACTCTGCAGGTGATCGAGCAAACGACCGCCGTGTGGCCAGCGACGGCATCTGGAAGTGTTGTTACTACCGACAAGCTCCATACCCGATATCAGAGGTGCAAGACCTGCATGGCTGGCTCTTCGCCCGTCAAATCACACCCTCCGTCTGCAACATCCTCATCTTCATCAACCGGGCCTCCTCCAGTCGGACCATCATCACCGTCAACCACGAGTACGGCTGATCCGCCAATACAGCAAGAGAAGCACAAAGGTGGCTATCCGGGTCAAATAACAGGCGGCAAGAGAGCCAATCGTACAGAAGAGGGTGACGACGAGGACGACTCGTTGCCCGAAGACGAGCCGCTCGACCTGGGTCCTCTAAGTCCGCGGTCGCTCTATGCGCTGCGTAATTTAGCTCGTTATGGTCGACGACAGAGATCTGTTCCGCTAGGAAGCAAAGGTCAAGATGTGCCTTGGGATAGGTATTATCCTGACTGGCCGAAAGAGCGAAGAGCCGGCGTGATGGTCGCCTTGTTCGGTGGTAAAACAGGAGAACTGAATGTCGTGCTCAGTACCCGAGCTCTCGACCTGCGAGTGAATGTGTGTCTAATTCTGCATCACAAGGTCTTTCAGCTCAATACTCACTGCATTCGTGCTCTTTATTTTCAACAGCCCGGCGAAGTCGCATTGCCCGGTGGCAAGGTGGAGGAGGGAGACCTATCTTTGGAACATACAGCTCGTCGTGAGGCATACGAAGAGATAGGTTTACCCATGAATAAGGAGAAAGTCCGGCATCTATGCAACCTTCCTCCCTTTCTCGCTCGAAGCGCGCCACTTCTAGTCACACCAGTGGTGTGCTTCATTACAGATGCGCGACTGAAACCGAAGCTTAATCTGAAGGAAGTCTCAAATGTGTTTTCACATCCTCTCTACTCATTTCTGACCGAGACTCCACCCTCGCCGCATTACGTGCCGCATACGGTATACAACGGTACACGTCCTTACCGCTTGCAATACGACATCAAATGGCTTGAAGACAGTCCCTATCGCATGTTTCGATTCGAAGGCCGTCTCAACCCGATATGGGGCTTCACAGCCGACATTCTCATCCACGTAGCGATGTTAGCTTATAAAAGGGAACCAGATTTCGAACGCAAAGCTCCAGGACAGCTCAAACGCCGCGAACTTATCGAGATTGCGCAGAAACAGCTTGCTGAAGGCAAATGGCCATGGCCTATATCGAAAAGAAAGAATCAGAAGGAAGACAGCCAAGATTCGACTCTGACAATTAATAGGCAGAAGAGTCGCTTGTGAGAGTCGTCAAGCTAGTTCTGCTGGAAACGTCAGAATTGCCGGCGATGCTGCCGGGAAAAGGGATTCTATTCTATTTGCCTGCCACTTAAAAACTGCAGGAGGCATTGCGACGAAGATGGACTGAACAGCAACATCGTCAAGCTGGGCTCTTGAGTCAGGGCAGAAGCTAGTATCAGGATCCGTGCGTCATTGCCGCGGTTGGACCACAAGACTGAAACAGGGTCTCCAGCAGCTCATGGACCTACACGCGGTGTCGGTGATCAAACATAGTTATATTCATCCCCACGCTGCTGTGGAACTGTAGTTTACAACAAGGAATCCTTCCGTTCCGAAACACTATACGCAACAATTCAGCAGGCTGATAGGAGAAGAAGTCATGGCCTCGTAGAGTGCGCTCACCTTGTATAGATTACCTACGGTATCATCTGGAGCAGGACTAAATGCGGAACTAATGTAGCAAAACTAAAACAATGTAGCTATAGTCAGCATCGAAAGTCGCGTTTCGCCTCACCATCTCAACGTACAAGACTATCTTGTGGCTTCCAAGCCAGTTCCTTCCGCAGGAACTGAATCACAGACTGAAATCGATTACTTGCTGTGATCTTGTAGAACTTGTTTCGCAGGACAGGCGCGTTTCCAGCTGGTGCGAAGCGTATCACGACTGCCCTCTAGATATCAGCCTGCGTACATTCGCGGGGGACGCGTGCATGACCTGCGTGGTCCGAGCTGAAGACAGCAAGCACAGCTCACCTTTGGAGGTATCAGGTACTTTCAAAGGCTCGAGTGCTGCCAGCGCCTCTGATGAGACGCCATGGAGTGCTGCTGGGTTCGTGATGGCAGCTGCTGAGGCGGCACCGGCAGGCGTGTATGACTCTGGCACAGTAGGAACAGGAGTTGACGCCATCGATACGCCAGGTGCACCGACCTGGAGATCTCCCTTGACTGCAGTGTAAGAGAGCAGAAGCGTCTGCGATGCCACTGTCACTGCCGTAGCATTGTTGCTGTTCGAGGTTGGATGGTGGCACAGAACCAAGCGTGGATGATCGAAGTATCCTGGAGCTGACGAGGCGTTGAAGCTTTCTCCTTCACATCAGCAACAACCTTCCATACTTCTGACATCTTCGAACAGTTCAGTATCCTACACAGTCAGCCATGGTACGCTCAGGTCGGCCCTGCTAATTCAGGTGGACTCCGCACACGCTGATATGCCAACATCGTCGTCGTCATCACAGCTGATCCGGTGCAGGAGCAAGACTGGAACAGCCAGATATCAAGTAGAGCCTACAGATGATGTATCAGTTCTACTCGAAAAGGTGAGACTGGTAGAAGGTTTCTATGTTTGCAAGCAGCTCGTGCTGACGCGTTGTTACAGATCTACCAAGACGCACCTAATGCAGACCCCTCAACGGTAGCTCTGTCTAACAATCCAGCAGGAGGAGCTACCTTAGTCGGGCAACTGGAGGGTTCCATCTCATCCTTGGGACTGAAGTGGGTGAAGTTCGTCTCCCGCTAATATGGCCAAATGCTGACACCTCTGTGGCGGCGGGTTCATTTCCAGTCACGGAGATCTGCTTTTCGTCACATACAAAGACAAAGAGACAGCCCATATAGCTTCCACATCACACGAGCACGCTACTTCAGCAAGTAATGGTGTACCAGCCGGCGCTGACCCATCGACGAGCAAGGCTGCCAAATCGCAAGCAAAGAAACCGTGGGAATTAGTTATCGAAGATCCAGTAGATCAGTACTGGGAAGGGAAGGATGGCTTAATACCACGTGGTAGAGACCGGATGTGTCGCCATGGCGATAAGCAGATGTGCGATCATTGCATGCCGCTAGAGGTGAATTGGACAAAGGTCTTTGCCAGCAGGACACTCGCTGATAATCTCGCATTGCAGCCTTTCGATCCCAAGTACCAGCAAGAGCATGGTATTAAGCACCTCTCGTTTCATGCCTACCTCCGCAAGCTCAATATTCGGACGAATCAGTCAACCAATGGAGCAACGACCTTCATCCCACCACTATCTCCTCCCGATTACAAGGTCAGGGTCCCATGTCCATCAGGATCGCATCCTTCATGGCCAGAAGGCATCTGCACGAAGTGCCAACCATCAGCTATCACCCTTGCACTACAGCAATTCCGCATGGTGGATCATGTGGAGTTTTCAACGCCGGACATGATTGATAATTTGCTGCAATTTTGGCGACGTACCGGTATGCAACGCTTTGGATGGCTTCTGGGTCGATATGAGCCATATACAGAAGTACCAATGGGCATCAAAGCAGTCGTTGAAGCGATACATGAGCCTCCTCAGGAAGGTGATCTGGACGGTCTTCGTTTGGGCCTGCCCTGGGAAGATCAAGCAAAGATCGAGTCTCTGGCTCAGATGACGGGTCTGCAAGTGGTTGGAATGGTCTTCACAGATCTGACCCCTGATGAAGACGTCGAGCAGGCAAAAGTGGGCAAGGTCCAGCCAAAGCGACATGCAGAGTCATTCTTTCTTTCATCTCTAGAAGCCATCTTTGCCGCTAAACAGCAAATTGCACATCCCAATGTGTCTCGATTTTCCGACACTGGTATCTATTCAAGCAAGTTTGTCACATGTGTGGTGACCGGTGACAAGAGCGGAGATATCGGCGTAGAAGCATACCAAGTTGGCGATCAGGCAATGGCCATGGTTGAAGCAGATATGATTGAGGCTTCGGTCGACCCTTCTGTTGTGCGCGTCAAGGACGACAATGTCGCATCGAGCGACCCTAAAGATAAGCGTTATATCCCAGATGTCTTCTACAGCTACAAGAACGAGTACAACTTGCAAGTGAAAGAGTCAGCGAAGCCGACTTTCCCGACAGATTACTTGCTAGTCTCGGTAAGCAGCGTTGATGTTAGGCACAAACTTTCAGGCTCATCACTAATGCATGCTGACTTCCTTAGCTTACAAGCGGTTTCCCTAAGGAACCATCGCCATTATTCAAGGCCCCTTCAGCAACCGCCTTCCCCACTGAGAACAGACAAGGTCTACACGATCAATCGCTCAATGCTATATTCCCCAAACTCAACTCTATTCTAGAGACGCTTCCCCAGACTACACTAGACGCTGATGGTTTCGAATTTTCTGCCGGTCCTTCAGCGGACAAGGGCAAAGGAAAGGCTTCCTACTCCGAAGCTTATCAGGAACTGGCAAACTACCTTTCAGACTGGCATCTATTGGCTTTCCTGGATACATGTGGAATCTTCGATGCATCCGACATGAAGATTCTCGCCAGAATAGCTTCGAAGCGAGAAATTGCCGATGTGGAAAAGCTGTTGAAGACACATGCATGGAGAACGTTGGTTACGATAGCCCAAGAGCACAGTGGTAAGTTGACGATTTGACCAAGTCGAAACACACGATGAGCAGATTTAGCTAATATGGTATTTCCGTCAGCTAAAGAGCCAGCAAAAGCAGGCGGCGATGTCAGCATGGGTCAATTCGAGACCGATGCTGATGGCTTCCCCATCATCCCTCCTGATCACGACATGATGAGAACGGACACACCGCAATCTACGTCGAGACCAGGCTCCTCACTGCAAGAGCCAGCAAGTATAGAAGACTTTTCCCACATCCCGGACATCGATGCAGGTGCAGGGGGAGCTGCGGGTGGAAGTATTGTATGCCCGCATTGCACGTTCGAAAATCCAGCTGGTGCCGTAGATTGTGAGATTTGCAGCCTACCGCTGAGATAAAGTTCATGTGTTAGAAAATCCAGTCGAGTAGCGAAGCCAGACACAGGAACAGATCTGTAATGCAAACAGTTCGGCTACATAACGCCACAAAGCAGTTAATTTGACCTTTGCTCCTAAAGTCCGTCGGCAGACAAGCACAGTGGTACGAAGGGAGAGCAACAACTGCTGGCGCTCGACCTTATCCCTCGCTTGAGCCTTGCCGAACGCTTCTAGCACTCTTGGAGGCGTGTGTACTCAGGCCTTGAAATTTGCGATCACGCCCCCATGATGGTGCTTGTCTCGCCCCAACTCCCCCGAGGTAGAGTGGGAAGCAGCGTTAATACGACAAGATGGGTGTACCAGCGTAAGCTTTACGACATTGTGATCCAATCCATGCCTACTGATCTTGGTACCTTTGCAGCCTTTTCCGATGGCTGTCGCGCAAGTATCCCAAGATCGTGCTCCCAGTCATAGAAGAACAGCCGGAGATTATCGAAGGAGCAGATGGACAGAAGACAGAGATCCCCATCCGTATGAGCAAGCCTAATCCCAACGGCGAGGAGAACGACTGTCTGTATCTTGATATGAACGGTATTGTCCACCCGTGTACACATCCAGAGGGCAAGCCTGCTCCTGCCACAGAAGCAGAGATGATGATGGAGGTCTTCAAGTACACCGAAAGGGTAGTCAACATGGCAAGACCACGCAAGGTGCTCTTCATGGCTATTGACGGTGTTGCTCCTCGTGCGAAGATGAATCAGCAGAGAAGTCGTCGTTTCAGAGCGGCTGACGAGGCAAAGATCAAGGCCAAAGAGAAGGAAGAAGCTATCAAAGAGTGGGAAGCAATGGGCAAGGTGTTGTCAGACGAATATAAGAATGCAAAGGCATGGGACACAAACGCTATTACGCCTGGCACACCTTTCATGGACCTACTCGCTGCAAGTCTGCGATACTGGGTTGCCTACAAGATGAACACCGATGATGGGTGGTCTAACCTTCAAGTCATCATCTCCGACTCGTCCGTACCAGGAGAAGGAGAACACAAGATTGTCGACTTCATCCGCAGACAGCGCAGCCAGCCTACTTATAATCCAAATACCACCCACGTGTTTTACGGTCTGGTAAGTGCATGATCTACTAAACCGAACAAACAGGAACAACCTTACCAAATCGACTGCTTTGACAGGATGCGGATTTGATCATGTTGTCACTGGCTACTCATGAGCCTAATTTCAAGATTCTCCGAGAAGACGTCTTCGCCCAGGGCGCGAAGCGAGGTTGTCACAAGTGCGGACAGCCAGGTCATCATTCTTCGAATTGCCAGGGGTTGTCGGAAGCAGACAAGCAGAAACAACTGGAGGAGCAGAAGAATGCTCCGCTCAAGCCTTTCATCTTCCTTGATGTTTCCATTCTGCGAGAGTACCTACAAATTGAACTCAATGTTCCCGGCGTGTCCTTCTTTGACCTGGAGCGTGCGATTGACGATTGGGTCTTCATGATCTTTTTCGTCGGCAACGATTTCTTGCCGCATCTACCCAGCTTGGACATCAGAGAAGGAGCAATCGATATGCTTCTCAAGATTTGGCGTGATGCTTTGCCAACCATGGGTGGCTATCTGACTAACAACGGACGAGTCGAACTCGCCCGGGCTCAGATCATCATGGATGGTCTTGCCAGTCGTGAAGATGAGATTTTCCGCAAGAGAAAGGAGGCTGAGACTCGCCAGGACGAAGTCGACAAAGAGAAGCGCCGTAGAATAGAATTCTCTAAGCGCGGACTGGGTAGTACCGAAAAACCTGGACCGCCTCCAGGCGCTGAAGTTGCTCAGAGTGACATCGATTACGTGCCAGTTCTCAAAGAGACCAAAGAATACGTGAACGGAAACACGGCAACATCCACCGCAGCAGAAGCTATTAAGCCTGCCTTTGTTCCTGCTTCTACCTTGGCACCAGCAGTGTCATCGACCCAGAGTATATCAGCTCCTGGAGGTCCTCCCAAACCGAAAAATCCCATGTTCTTGTCTTCTCGCGCCAGTGGTACTGCACCTATACGCAACAACTTTGGTCTCGGTGCAGGCCGCACAGCACCCGCCAATGCCAACAGAGGCGCCTCCGGTGACGGAGACGCTTCTTCGCTCATGGGAAGCAGCCAAGATGTAGTCACCAATCGCGCTGCCATCAGAAAAGCCAACCTCAGTGCTGCAGAAATGCTGAAGGCAGAGCTAGCAGGAAAGACAAAGCAGGAGTCCCCTGTAGAGGATGCAGCGCCAACTACAGCTGCTGCAGGTCCAGCTGCGGACCAGAAGATGGAAGGGGCCGATGCCTCGACAGCCTCGACAGCCGCGGCGGAGACCAAAGCCACAATCTCTGAAGATGCTCCTGCTACTGTCCCGACTTCAGAGGGCGATGTTATTGTACAAGTGGAAGAGCCTGTGCTTGCCGTAGAGCCTGATGGCACCGTTGATGCGGTGATGAATACCCCGCCAGTTGTTGCTGAGAATGTAGAGGAAGACGTTCCAGCCAGCGCCGTCAACGGTGAAGGCTCCGCAATGGCAGCAGTCGACGCGGTCGCCGAGACGGGAGAAGGCATCAAAGCTGAAGAGGTTCACGTCGATGAGGCACTGGCATCGTCGCCCTCGAAGGCGAAGAAGCGATCAGCCGATGAAGCGGGTATTCCTGCCACCCGCACACAAGCTGCAATAGAAGACGCAAAGGAAGAAGAAGGTAGCTCAAGTTCTAGTGACGACGATGATGAGGACGCCATTGACGATGATGCCGCTGGTGATATATCCACGATGTCTGCAAGCATGCCACATGTACCGAAGCCACTCAAGATGCTCGGAGGTAACATGGTAGAACAGGAAGATACAGTACAGTAAGTATACTACACGCTTACGGTGATATCATTGGAACCTTTCTGACGCAAGCTTCTTACAGGCTCTGGGAGCCAGGCTATAAAGAGAGATATTACGAGCAGAAGTTCGGAGCTCGCATTGAAGATGCTGAATTTAGGCACGAGTAAGTGATCCCTTGCAAAAATTGCATATATGCATGTACCGGTCCTCTGATATGTTTCTTACCACCAGGGTCGCGAAGCATTACGTGGAAGGTCTTTGCTGGGTGCTAGCTTACTACTATACAGGTTGTCCATCGTGGACATGGTACTACCCGTATCATTTTGCTCCCTTCGCATCGGACTTTACCGATTTAGCCAAAATGGACATTAATTTTGAGACAGGCAAACCTTTCAGACCGTTTGAACAGCTCATGGGTGTCTTCCCCTCTGCTTCGTAAGTGAATTACATAGCTACATACCGCATACATTTACTGACATAAAATGCGCTTCTAGACGTGCGCATCTGCCTCCGCCTTTCCAGGAGCTCATGACCAAAGAAGATTCAGAGATCATCGATTTTTACCCAGAAGAGTTCCACGTCGACATGAATGGAAAGAAGATGCTGTGGCAGGGTGTCGCTCTTCTGCCATTCATAGATGAACAGCGATTGCTGGGTGCCATGTCGAAGCGTTATCCCGAACTCACAGAAGACGAGAATCGACGAAATGCTTTTGGCAGGGACGTCATCTTCGTCAACGAAGATCATACCCTCTATGACCAGATCAGCAGCCTGTATATGAAAAGAAAGATAGACAATCCTGTTCCTCTAGATCCTCAAGCTAGCAAGGGCTTTTCGGGCACAGTCCTTCCCGATGAAGGATGTGTACCAAACTCAACCTTCATCAATCCCTTACCTTCACTGCCTTTGTCCGATCTAAAGAACGACAAGTCAATATCTGCTTACTGGTGGATGCCCGAACAGCTATCGCCCCACACAAGCACGCTTCTCCCTGGTTACAAGCCAGTCCGACGCGTGTTGACCGCGGATGACATTGAAGCCATCAAGCGAGGAGGAAATGGTGAGGGAGGCGGGAGCCGACATCGACGTGGACCAGCTGGCGATGGCTTCCACGCTCAAAGACGTGACATGGACAACGGGTATAGACGTGACGCAAGAGATGTTGCAAATTCGCGCGGAAACCGTGGTCAGCAGGACAGAAATGGGTGGAACAATGGTCCCCGTGGCGGAAACAACAATTACTCTGGAGGAGGCGGAAGTGGAGGCAGGGGCGACTATGGCGGATATAACAATCAAGGAGGAAGAGGGGATGACCGCAACAATAATTACGGTCGTCCCTCTGGTGGCAGAGATGCCTATGGAGGCTACTCCAACGGAGGTCACGACCACCGCTCGCAAGGTTATGATCGATCCGGTCCACCTCAAGCATCCCGACCGCCGCAAAGTAGTTATGGAGGGTACGGAAGCTATGGTGCCCCAGCACCAAGCTATGGCGCCCCTCCTCCTGCTTCAACTTACGGTGGATACGGAGGTACTGGTTACTCTGCACCTCCTCCAGCCAGCTCTTATCCTGCTCCTCGATCTTACGGAGGATATGGCAATGGCGCGCCTTCGCCTTATGGTGCTCCACCTGCACATGCACCTCCTGCTGCCTATAGTCCACCACCTCCACAATCTTATGGCTCGTATGGATCGTACGGAGGCTATCAGGCTCCGCCGCCCGCAGCCTCACCCTATGGCAGCGGTCCAGGACAGGGCTACAACCCACCACCCCCTCAAGGACATCAAGGATATGCTCCATCGTATGGTGGAGGGTACTCTGCCGGCCCTCCCCCACCTCAGTCATACCAAGCACCTCTCTCGAATCGAGGCAATCCAAACATACCCCATTTGCAGCAACACCAGCAAAATCAGCATCACCGATATAGATAAGAAGTAAAGACATATCAGTAGTATCTCGTGGGTGTGTACCAGTATGTTAGTACACATAGTCCGGCCTCGCAGTTACGCACGAAGTTCTAAGCGCAAGCCGCATTTGTCGCCAGGCTGCCCGAATCCATTTACATCTAGAATGGGAATGCTACATCCTTTCTTGAGAAGGTTCCGCGGCATTCTGGGCTGAGAACGCTACATATGCTCTACCTAAATACTTTCTCGTGCAACCTCGAGCTCGTCATCATCATCAACTCATATTGTACCCAGTTCTGTCAGCGGTAGGCAGCTTTGTTGTGCGAAGGTGGAAGGATAAGCCTGGCAGATGTACTGCACAGTTCGCATAAGCCCACATGTGTTGCGACCCCCTTGCCTCGCACGACCAGCCAGCTGCTTTGATTCTGTACCCTTGCATACCTGCGATACGGTATCGCCCGCCAGCAATTCGTGGCGGAATGATCGAAGCTCCCTCGGCAATTGGGTTTCTCCCCACTTCCGGGTTTCTGGATTCCAACGACTAACAGAAGACAGCTGAAGTTTCCATTTTTTTTGCAAGCTTTCATCTTCACCATCAATCTATCGCCTGCACATCATGTCATCTACTGAGGGAAAGGTGAGGCTCTCTCCTGTTATCGCTGCTGCAGTTGGGGAACGGCGGCGCTGATAAGGTTGTTCCTCCGCGCTTCACAGGTGCGCGAGCTTTCCTTGACTGGAAAGGCTGAAGCTTACAAGTATCTACCTATCTAGACCATCACCTGCAAAGCTGCTGTAGCCTGGGAGGCCGGCAAGCGTAAGTCTCACTTTTATGCTCGTCATTGGGGCTTCTGCCATCTTGTGGACCTGCAAAGCATAACTTACTGATTGTGTCATTACTGCCTCCATGCAGCTCTTTCCATCGAGGACGTTGAGGTAGCTCCCCCTAAAGCTGGAGAAGTCCGCATCAAGATCTTATACTCCGGTCTATGCCACACTGTAAGCTTCGCTCGCTCTTCCGCTGTCCACGCCTTTCGGCGTCTGACGGTGATCGCTCTTCGCAGGATTCATACACACTTTCCGGTCAGCCTTGACATTTTGCTTTGTGACATTTGCTTTTGAACGGGAAAGCAACTGACATCGACAACAGGCCAAGATCCCGAAGGTGCCTTCCCTGTCATTCTCGGCCACGAGGGTGGTGGTGTCGTCGAGAGCGTCGGCGAGGGCGTCACAGACGTCAAGGTCGGAGACCATGTCATTCCTGTATGTTATCGCTTTCAGACACTCGGTCCATCATAACGCTGATCAAAGTCACTACCAGCTATACACTGCCGAATGCGGTCAATGCAAGTTCTGCAAGGTGAGTCGAGTCTCTGAATGCCTGGCGGCGACGACCTTATCTGATTATAGGCCTGCTTCAAAATCATTTAGTCCGGCAAGACCAACTTGTGCGGTGCTGTCCGTGCCACCCAAGGCCAGGGCAAGCTTCCAGATGGAACTACCCGCTTCAAGTGCAAGGGCAAGGACATCCTGTCATTCATGGGCTGCTCTACCTTCTCCCAATATACCGTCGTCAGCAAGTACTCTGTAGTTGCCATTACCGATAAGGCACCTCTCGACAAGGCTTGCTTGCTCGGCTGTGGTAGTAAGTGAATTCCGGTGACCGTTCTCTCCATCGTATGCTGATTACATCGCCTTGCAGTTACCACCGGATACGGTGCCGCTACCAAGACTGCCAACGTTGAACAGGGCTCCACAGTCGCTGTCTTCGGTGTCGGTGAGTATTGAAGGCGACACCTGTCGTATCTGTCAAGCTCACATCTTCCTCGCAGGCTGCGTTGGTCTCGCTGTCATCCAGGGAGCCGCTGCCCGCAAGGCCAGCAAGATCATCGCCATCGACATGAACCCAGACAAGGAAAAGTGGGCTCGTGACATGGGCGCTACCGACTTTGTCAACCCAAAGGATATTCCCGATGGCAAGATTGTCGAGAAGCTCGTTGAGATGACCGATGGTGGTCTCGACTACACCTTCGACTGCACAGGCAATGTCATTGTCATGAGACAGGCTCTAGAAGCATGCCACAAGGGATGGGGTGTCAGCACCATCATCGGTGTCGCTGCTGCCGGCAAGGAGATCTCCACACGACCATTCCAGCTGGTCACCGGAAGAAAATGGCAAGGCTCAGCCTTCGGTGGTGTCAAGGGACGATCTGAGCTTCCTGGCATCGTCGATGACTGGCTCAATGGCAAGCTGAAGGTTGACGAGTACGTCAACTCTACCGGTACATTGACCAAGATCAACGACGGTTTCGATGCCATGAAGAAGGGAGAGGTCATCAGACACGTTATCTCGCTAGAGAATGACAACTAGAATGAATTGTACGTGCAGTGCATCTAAAAGTATGTATGCTACAATGGTGTCAGCTCTGTAATTGGCAATGCATCATGAGGAGCGACATTGAAATCCAAAAAAAAAGTCAACGATGGCAGCATCATCGAAGATATTCTGGGGGGAATACAAGCAAAGGAAGGGGTAGTCGGGCGTCAGTAGTAGCTCGCAGTGCTACTGTAACACCCTCTGTTTCGCCTGCACCGGTCATTATTGACGAGAAGGGTGCCTGTGCCTGCTTCTACCAGTAGGAAGCCGGATCACCCTGAGGGATGTAGCGGTGGACTGTGGGGCAGCTACATGGAAATGGAAAGAATTGGCAGCCATTTATGCAAGATGGTCATATAATGCTACAAGCTCTCGCCTCTGACGCAGGTATTGCCGCCGAGAGGCACCGTTTTCTCCGCGGTGGACTCCAGATTAAGTCGATCCGTCCAGTTTAGAGAGCTGGTAAACTCAGCAAACAATAAGGACCTCATAGAAGGAAGGCAGAGTTGAAGGCCTGTGTGCGAGTGAGGATGGTCAGCGCCTCGTGAAGGAACAATTGGAATCCTTTGGGAAGCTCATTACCTTCAATATCGAAGCTTTCCCCGGATCTCATGATGTTCCCACTGGCGACGCCACGTTCCTTGTAGCGTTCTGCGACTAAATTGCTTAAAAACGAATTCGAGCGAATACAACGAAAGGTCGATCACTAGCTGAAGTACATATAGTTCATCACAGTAGATCTACGATGGGACAATTGATGAAGGAAAGGATTCAAAGATCGATGCCGTTGGAAGGTGCACCACTATCGATGAGTGCGTTGACGATGTGGAAGTCAGTTGACGTTGATGAGGAAAGGGAAACGGAAAATATAATTGACGTGAAAACATTTCATGATACTCGCCTTGCGATATTTGAGCGTCCGGGTGCGTGCGAGTGGAAACCCGGGCCAACTAGTTTGAAGAAACGCGATCTCTTGAAAAGTGATCAGATCGACCATAAGCCAAATAACTGCACAACCCGATAACGTTGGGGCCTCTTAAACCACTTTTTGCGCAGAGAAGTCAGCTTATTGACTTTGAGAAAGCCTACGACCGTGTAGATCATGGCTATCTCAATGCTGTCTTGAAGACATTTGGCTTTGGCCCCCGGTTCATTCGTCTTGTAATGGCAATGACTACCGGTAGTCATGCTCGAATCTGCTTGAATGGCTGGCTGTCGTCCAACATCGAGCTATCTCGAGGTCTTCGCCAAGGCAGCCCGCTGGCTCCAAGTCTATTCACCCTATGCGTGGAACCATTAGCTGCAAGGCTCAGAACCACCTTAACTGGAATCCGACATACCGGTCTCACCCCATTTCAGCAAGACATCCAGCCTCTCATAACATCACTTTTCGCGGACGACCTCGTGGTTGGCTTAAGGGATGATAGAGATCTTGAAAAGGCTGAGTATGCCTTCGACTTGTACCAGGGCGCCTCGGGCGGAAAGGTCTCGACCGCCAAGTCCTTTTTACACCGCTTGGGGGGTGCAGTGCCGCTCCAGAGATGGCCCGGTTGGACCATCTCCTGCACTCCATTTCGTTACCTTGGCGTCCAGGTCGGTCGAGGTGTCCAGACAGATCAGATCTGGGAAAGTATAGTGGCATCAGTTAAGGCTCGTATGCGGGCTATACCGATGTTTGACTTGCCTATTGCTGCTCGATGCAGCATCATCAACATCTATTGCTTCTCAAAGGTCCTGTATCTGGACCAGTTCATGCCATGCTCAGTTCCAGTGTTGAAGGAACTGCTCGACGCAGCATGTGATGCAATCTGGGGAGGACATCAAAGATTAGTTGCTAGATCCCACTTATTCACACCTAAAGAACATGGAGGATTTGGTTTACTTAGACTAGACCGTCAATTTGACTGCGGCCGAGCCAAATGGGTCGGTAGTCTTTTGTCCTCAAATTGGCGAGAACAAAGATACCTAGGAGCATTAAGAAGGAGGATGTGTCAGTACATTCAACAGAGCATCAGGGAGGAGGAACATACTGCTCACCACGACTTCTCAAGAGTAAGCTATCATCCAGATACCATTGCTCGTCAGTACATCGAGACGACATGGGTGTCGACTTTCGCTCAGCC
>JAMALA010000069.1:0-103906 GCA_023628255.1 Cystobasidium sp. 2NF920
GAGGATTAGCTTGATGACGAGGAAGACGACAAGTACAGCAGCACCGGAGCTTGCGGAGGTCGTGGTAGTACTTGAAGCCTGACAAGGAGAAGAGCCAACGCTCAGTTGTATTTCGCTTGTTCGTTGTGATTTGCAATGAACAATCAATTCCCAAAAAAATAAAATTGAAAATACGACAGTATCGGAAGCCAACATGGATACGTTAGTAGCGTCTCTCCCTCTTTAGGCCTTTCGCGGTGGCTGTTTGAAGGTAGGCCTAAGCCGTCAAAAAGCAAGAGGCCCCGTGACAGCCAGTCTGACGAGGGAGCGGCGAGTAAGCGGTCCAAGTCGCACATACACTCTTGTTTGGCTGTGTATTGCTGTGCTTCGTTGTCATGCTGATGCGTGGTGGTGGTGAAACCTGCATTGTACGGCTGAAATCCAGCAATTGCCTAACCTCGTCTTTATTTCTTCGATGGCGCATTAGAGTTGGAGGAATCCTCGGATGTCAGTGAAGGTGTTTAAAGAATACAGGAGGCGAATCTGAAAGGTTAGGTGTCTGGTCTTGCGACAAAAAATCCCGACCGATCTGTAGTAACCGTTGTGACCCAACTTCACAAGCTGCAGCACGGGTTGGATTGGTGCATATTCTTGTTTTGCGTTCTGAGCTACACGGTCGCTTAGCCATATGCGAGCTGTTTCGCTAATCTTGAACAACAACATGTCAAAAATAAATAGTAGAGAGTGAATACTACTACTTGAACAAAGTTCGTAAATCCTCCAAGCGGCGTTCGGCGAGTTGCGCCTTTGGAAGAGTTTGCGATAACGACATAGTTGCTCTGCAGATAGAGGAGAGCATGTATCAGCAAGAGAATTGGAACTGCTCGGCTAGACGAGAAAAGTAAGGTGGTTGAAGTCAAAGCATGCGCGAAAGAGATACATGGATGCAGCTCAAAAAACAAGCAAATGTCCAAGCATAAAGATTGACCACGAAATTCGGCTTCTCTTCCTCCTTATACGTCTTGGGGCAGACCATGGTTGCAGCTGGCCTACCGAACCGATGGCTGAAAGAGATGCTGTTAGGAAAGTATACGCTGGCAGGTGTACTCCAAGCATCCGAAGAGTAGAGCCATGCACGTGAGAGACAGTCAGTGCTCCGAGTGGGAATGCTCGGCAGTAATGCCGCGTTGTGGATGTCATGTCATGTTTCCCTAGGAACAGGTCAAGCCAAGCATTCTTCGAATATGTTGCAGACAGAGGGGTTTGCAGACCGAGTTGAGGAGGATGACAGTGAAGGTGTGATAGATAATCGACTACCTCTTGTACTCAGTGTCTTGCATGGTCCATAGATAGTAGCGAATATGACCTTGCTTGATCCAGAAGCGATACCAGGTTTGAAGAGCGTCGGAGTTGCGGCACGACGAAGGTGGTCACTGTCTGGATATGCATGTGGAGGCGTGGGACCCAGTAGATCCATTCATCATCGCAGTCATCGTCGACTATCAGATCTCTCCACCATCTTGGAATCCTATCATCATCATCTTGCGAGTTGTCCGGAAGAAGACGAGGATCCATCATTCCAGGAAGGTGATCACCATGGAGGAGGTGACGAGCAGGCTTGTCTTGACGCCATCGACAAGAAGCATACAGAAGACTGCACTGCTCCAGCAGACAAGCTATCACTACTGCATCGAGAAGAAGGAGCTGCAGCGACACTCCGACTGCTCACTCGGACAGTACCATCCGCATCCTGCAACCGGACATCATCATCAAGACACAGAAGAAGCAGAAGCAGGCGGTTCTCCCTCTCGCTCATCAGCATATCATCAAGCATAGCAGCATCCTTGTCATCTGCGATGGCATCATCACCGTCGTCGTCATCTGCAAACCTAGTCCATCCACATCAACCACCCACTTCGCCGCATCGCAGCGCACCTCTCAAGTCGGCAATGCGCTCTCCTCCAGCTACGACGGCTTCACTGGATGCACTCACTGATGGATTGTCATTGGATGATGCGGGTGCTGCTGCTCCATCTACGTCCTCGTCATCTATCACTACTTCTACAGCTGTAGATGCATTGAATCATCATCATCATCCTGCAAGCCTCGCCACTTCGGTATCATCTACCTCACAGCATGACCGTAATAGAAGGAGATCCTCCCATGGTGCATACGTATCAAGGGTGTCATTCGATGATACTAATTCAACCGGTGGAGGTGGTGGTACAGGATTCGACCAATCTTACACTCTGCGGGCCACGACGAGCGGCTTCATTCGTACCCGTGAATCCAGGACATTCCTAGTAGCGACAGACTTGAATGCATATTCGATGCATGCTCTGAATTGGGCCATTGATAGCTTAATAGAGGGTGAGCTATGTCTTCTCTTTAACTAAAGGCCCACCTTTCGCTGACTCTATTCGATGTGGTCATGACAATCAGACGGAGATGAGCTAGTCGTTCTAAGAGTACTGGACCCATCGACGTCCTCCATCTCACTCAGTAGATCCTCCCTTTCCGAACAAGCAAAAGAAGAAGCAGCTTCATTAATGCGAACAGTAGAAGAGCGCAATTCAAGCTATCCCTCCGCGTCACATCACAACTATCATTCTTTAGAATCACTCTCAGCAGATAACAGTGATGTCGAACCTATCAATGAAATTGGCATTACTATCGAACATGTTATTGGCAAAGTTCAGGAGAGTATACAGAAGATTATCAAGGTTTATAGACCGGACAGTTTGATTGTTGGGACGAGAGGTAGAAGTGATTCATTACTTAAATCAGCTTTTATCGGTTCAGTCAGCAGATATTGCGTTGCGGAGGTAAGGAGCCCATGAGTACATACTTGCCGTGTCTCGCCCTCCTTCTATAAGCTGACGTTTCATCTTTCGTATTTCCTATGCAGTCACCTGTTCCAGTTGTCGTGGTACGCCCGTCAACGAAGGTCCGCAAAACAGTAGACAAACGTGAAGGACGTCAAACATATCGAGACCTGGTAGAAGGTTCCGGAAGACCAGGAAGTAGCTCAGGAGCGCCAGTCAAAGTATCGTGAGTCAGAAAAAATAGCCTAGAAGCGTGGAGTCGTGTATAGTGATGCTGAATCTCGCTCTTCTGTTCTTGACTTTACAGCACCGGACTAGGTATGCCTCGCTCGAGTACACTGCCGACTGGTACGGGATCTGGCAGGCATTCATCACCGACTCGACCCAAGTGAGTGTACATCGGTCGCTCCCCGCTTCTGTTGTCCTTCATTGTATCAGTACACTGATTGCTTTTCGTTTTATTTCTGCAGAACGTCTTCTGGAGCATTGAACAAAATCACCGTGCCTTTGACGAAGACAAAGACCCTCTCATGAGAGACTTCTCACAGCTAGTAGTCTAACATCAGTAAACCTCCCAATCAAATAAGGATCTTGTAGCTCTCTGTGCGTATCTTTGTCTAGATAGTCTTTCTTCGAGGTCGGAAGACTTGTAGGATTCTCAATGTAGTACACTGTACTAGTAAAGAGAGCTTAAGCTGCGGAAGCATAACAATAGAAATGGAATATTCTGAACATTTCTCTCATTTGTGCGATCATCAGCCCGGACATCTTCGAGGCATGTTTCGCCGACAGGAAACGGTTCACCAAGGTATCTTGAACTACTATTCCATAGCTGACCATCTCAAGCAGATATGCCATCATCCTAACAGATCATGATAAATGAGAGCTCAATTGAAATGTATTGCAGACAAAAACTTCGCATATTTGAATAGGGAAACAAGCATAACTTCTACTGCTTAGCACCGATGTATGACTTCTGCGCGACTACCATAAAGAGGAAGAGGACAAAACTGAAGAAAGAAGAGAAGGAATGCCTGAAGCTTCATTGGACTTGGACCGAGAAGCGCAAGTGGATGCCTGACACACTGAACTGCGGCGAAGATAGAAGACCATGAAGAGAATCCGTCGAGGGCATCCGCTAAGCGAACACCTCGAGCGGTTTTGACCGAAAGTGCATTGTGCAACCAAGAATGTACGCTCAGGCAGTAGCGCTGACTTGCTGCTGATGTTGCTGAGTAGGCTGTTGCGAAGTCTGTTTGGAAGTCGATTCCTTGAGAGCCAACAATTGTTTGCTTCTGAAAGCTTCATAGTGGATGAGGGCGGTCGTCTCGATGAGATCTTGAAGGTGGGTTCTATAATCAGTCAAATCATGTTCAGTCCATCTGATCATATGTATTGTCTAAAAGCGAATCATTTAGGCACTGACCGCATCAAGAAGTTTCGTAAATAGTTGAAATCGCAATGTTGCTCGTTTTCGACGTTGATGACGCCCCATTTGTTCTTTCTTCCTCTGACGGGTTTACCATCTACGATAACGTTGCGTTCGCTTCCTACGACAGCGAATGGAATGAGTGACTGTGAGAAAAGGAGACGTCGGACAGGATCAGTAAGTGTTAATTAATGTAATGCTAGCTTGAAGCAGAAGGATAGCTTGCAGCATCGAAGACAAAGGGATGACTCACCCTGATAGCCTCATTAAGCTGAGTTTCATCCTGATCATAATCAGGGCTATCAAAAGGGTAAACCTTAATATTATGAAAAGCCAGCTCGTTTCTAATCGTTTCTTTGAATCTAGTTCTTTCTTCCAGCGTTAAAGAATCGGATTTAGCAATGACAGGAACGACATTGACTACATCTGCTAGCTTCTTCATTACTATGATATCGATTGGTTTAAGGGAATGTCCGGAGGGTCGAATGAAATAGAGACAGCAGTGGACCCTTGTATCTACTATTTGACGGTCTCGCATTGCTGTGAGCTCTTTGCGGAGATAGGCGGAATGTTGATCTTTGGTGAACTTGATGATGGCGTCCCAGCTGTATTGTTCGACATATGAAGAATGGAAGATGGAAGAAAATGTAACTCAGCATGGGTGGTACCTCAAATAGAGCTCAAGCGTCAAATCTGCAGAAAAGGGAAGGGAGAGGATGTGCAGGAGAGGTTGTTTAGGGAGTGGCCTCGGAAGAGCCCTCTGCAAACCACTCTCGAGGGATTGATACATCTGTCTCTGCTCGTCACTAGTCAAAGTGATTGCGAACTGAGCGGAAAGATGCGACTCTTGACAGGTACAGGCAGAGGAAGCGGGCGCAGAAATGGGAAGGGTGGAGTGACAGAAGGGAATGAAGAGCCTCTCCACAGCACCTCCTAGCGGAACAGAGGTAATACGGCGCTCCTAATGGGGCGACGCGAAGAGAGAGAGATAGAATAGAAAAAAGCGACTCACCACCCCTCATTATTAACAGCATCACCAAATCCAGGGGTATCAATAATGTTCAATCTAAGTTTGACATTATTTTCTTGAACGAGGTGAGAAATCGAGTGGATCTCCGTAGTTTGTCGTATAGGGAGATCATGTTCTTGTCTACCCTTTGAATCAATCAAATGAGATGCAAAGATTGTGTTCACCAATGTTGATTTCCCAAGGCCGGATTGACCGACGACCATTAGATTGAATTGGAAGCCTCGCTTGAGTAGTTTGTGTTCTGTTTACCGTTTTTCGTTAGTTGAGATGGGGTAGGATAGGAATAGTGTAGTTATGAGAAGGGTTCAGGGTTGGATGTTGGAGGTGTGCGAGTAGGCACAGATGAGAGAAGGAGCCAGAGACAGAGAATGATAGACACACAGAGAGAGAGAGAGAGAGGTGGGCAGTCAGTCATCAGTCATTAGTCATCAGTAGTCAGTATCCAATAAGCCAGCATAGTCCATCCAGCATAGATAGATATCATCCCAGTATAACGAGGGTGATCGAGCGCGTCGACGCGCACAGGGCAGTTGAGTTGATGAGAACAATGAGGAGGATTGAATCAGCATATGAACAGCATGTCCAGCAGTAGAATGAGTCAAGCCATACCGATCTGCTTGGTGATGCTGTATAAGGGTGTATATGTTCATATCAGTCACTCCATTCTCCATCGTCTACAGGTGTGAGACCTTCTGCCCACTCACCTCTCGAAACCAACAAATGAGTTCAGTCTGGCTATATTCTCGCCATTGCTGGATGATGGCTCATGCAGAGGTTGAGCGTCCCCTCCATACGACTGAGGAGAGAGTGCTGATGCTGATTGGGGTGTGTCTGCCATGCTTGCTTGCTTGATGTATGTGATGATAGTGTGGTGTGCGAGTTGGACACAGAACAAGGAACCCGGTTCTTAAGGCAAGGAAGGGCGTGTGATGCGATACGATGTGATGGGAGGTGGGCAAAAGCGATGCAGGAGATATGGCATACTACATCGGATAGCAGTATTGTACTATGTCATTGCCGTCGTGCTTCTCTTCTTCACTGGTCATTGCCATTCTCATTCCATATCATTACTGCATACTCTGTGAAAACGTGACTTTGAAATGCTATGCTATACTGGGAAGGCTCGCCACAGAATAGTAAGTACTATAGACGAGGACTTTACAATTCCATTCCAATGCAGTCTATGCTCATGCTGATGCTGATACTACAATTCTATGCTATGCTACACATGCTTCTATTCTTGATATATACCCATTCATTACATTACGTCTCCGCCCCTTCGCATCTCATCTAATAGCACACTTGGACTGCTCCAATCCACCCCCCCTAGCGAAATCCACACTTCCAAGTATGACCAACATGAACAGCTGACCCACTATCCAGCTCGATAAAGCATATCGATAAGCATGTTTCCTTTCCAACTTCTTCAATTCCACAATGAATGTAGAGACCGTGGTCAGAGTACCACAGAAGCCATCTTCTATTCCTTGTATGATCTGACATCCTACCAAGTTCCTCCTTCCCACAGGTGTATATTGTAATGCGATCAACATAGCTAAAATAGCAGTACCTAGTAGATTAGCTAAAAAAGTTCCAATTGGAAAGGATTCATATCTCAAATTGAAACGTGATAAGTGAAATCGTAACCATACTCCGATAGGACTGAAGACTAAACTGAAGGAAACTATACCTCGCCATTTGGGGATGTAGATGCTTATTAGAATTGTAGCTAGCCACATTAAAGTGAATAACAAACAGAGTTGCAGTTGGAGCCATGCTGGATAATTGGGTTGTAGGTCTTCGACTGATATAGTGTGCAGGATACTGTTGGCATCGGACGGCTTTGTATTTTGATGGTTCTTTTCTTCCTTCGTCTTGTCTTCTGTGTTGCCATTGGGACATCCTTGACCGTTGCCATGCGCACTTGTTCCAGTCGTGTTGCCATTCCCTGTATTTCCGTCTTGCGACCGAGATGGTATCGACCCATTTGCTTCAGTCCTTCTTGCATCTCCGCTGTCTCCATTGTAAAGTTGTTGTTCCTCATTTCGAGCACTTCCATTACTCATGTTGTAAATACCCCCATCCGCTATCGAAGTCGTAGCATTCCCATTCTCCAAATGATCACCCTGTCTCTTGGTTGTACCTTGCATTTGCACTCTCTCCCTGTGCCGAGCCTCGAACCTCCCATAGCGATTCAATCTGACCCATCTAGCGATGAAATGTAGGCCTCTTGGGTGTAATATAACAGGTCCAACTTGGGTGCCTAGCACGAAAGCGGCGCTTGACGCAGCTAGAGTGACGAGGGATATGCCAAGTCCATCCATGAACTGCAGCCATATACGAGAGAAGGGAGTTTAGTCATATAGTTAATGACCTTCCACACTCACATATGAGTATCAGACTTACGTTGTAAAATGCACCATGTGAAGGCTTGCCTATCCTTGCGAATGCTTGAAAAACATCTCCCATCCAGGACGAGAAGGAAGTAATGGAACCACAGAGTCCAGTCGTCAATCCGACGTACAGAGGGATGTATCTATATCATATCATATCAGATCAGCAGTATATAACCAAAGTCAGCATACAGAAAATTGGAGTTTCCAAGAATAGAACAAACGCGTGACTGATTGAACTGACTCACATTTCTTCAATGCATCGTTTACGAACCGTAAACATGCCCATCAAGCAACACCCCACCATCTGAGCCCATAGCAGTGGGAAAATACTCTGTCCATCATATGTTCCTAAAGCGACTAAACCCAATCTAATAAGGGTACCGAAAAATGAAAGAATCCCCAATAAAGATAGGGACGTTAGGTATTCTAACGATGAATAGGTTCGTTCGGGAGATACTATTATTGGACGACGAACTGAGAATAGATCAGCTTCGTCTTGGGTCGTTTCATCCCTTGGTGGTGCTAGCTCGGGATCTTGTGCATCTTGTGAGGGAAGTGTCGGTTCGTGGTGGATGATGTTGATATTGTCATTATTGCGCCCTTCTTCTTCGTCGGATCCGCGACGAGACCGCGACGAGGGACCTGGATCTGTCGACATGGTGTAGCCAGTTGGAATGCTGAAGCTGATGTCATCTAAGTGCTGTATGACTTGACATAAGCATGGTATCGGATAAAGATGACGGAGTAGAAAGAAAGCAAAGGTTACAAGGAGGGTGATCGAGCAGGGCATTCAGGCTGACAGCGGCTTTTAAAGAGTGTGAGCAGTTCTCAATGCTCCTTTACCATCGTTGTCAATTTGGTCAGACTCACCATAGTGTAACCACTCCATGACCATGTCTCTGCAGAGATGTACTGGTAGAAAGCATCTGGTGGCGACGGGGTATATAGACAGCCTGTAAGTGCTGGGGGCAAGTAAGCGGTTCTGATGATAGAATTACCCTTCGGCTAGAGCTGCCACTACACGACGGTGGCTTCAGTCTACTGCTCACTGGCCCTTTAAGTGGTATCTCGCAGTACTGCTGATGCAATGCTTAGTCATGTGCACGTCCTCTGTCTGGACAAAAGGCAATCGAAGAAGTCACAATGCACTCATGTTCATTGCAACTCAAAAGCACATTACATTGCATGGGATACCCTCCAAGATAGACATACACATCATTTCTCGATATGTCCGAGCTGCACACCATCTCCAGCGTGCATAGGTGAGTAGTCGATGGATTCAACCAGGGCAGGTGGCGCCACTTGCATGCATAGACGTCAGAAGCTGATGATTGAATGTGATGATATATGATTCTACTGGACTACTTGGACTCCGTTGCATGGATCATATCCACATTCTAACACTACTTTACATGTTACCAGCGCCGTTGGTCACGAACCGTCAAGAGTCCACACGCGACCTTCAGAAGATCTCACTCGCTTGCATAGAGAGCCAGACGAGAATGACGAAGACGATAACGTCAACGACAAGCAGGGCAATGCTGCTGATACACCAGCAATAGGTGCAGGCACAGGTCCAACAATGAAGACCATCTCCAAACTCTCCCCTTTTGGATGCTTGCTCTCTCGCACTCTACCAAACTACAAAGGCCCTTATCCAGTTGGGGTATTCGATATTGAAATACCAGTCCGAGAACCACGCTCAATAGGTTCATTCAGGCATAAAACGCTTCATTCACCCGAACCTGGATTCAAACTTGAGACTGTACTGTTCTCAGTCTTCTACCCCGCTGAAGCGCCTTCGATGGACATGAACAAAGTAGTCTGGTTCCCTCGCTTGTCACAGACTGTCAATGGTTTCCTCAAAATGGCTCGTCGTACTTCGTGGTACTATAAAGCGCTAGCATATCCAATAGCCGCAGCTGCTATCTATGGCACTACCTTCCCTGCTATTGCGGAAGCGCCTCTCCGCAAACCACCGAGAGCAAATCAACAGTGGCCACTCGCTATCTTCTCACATGGCGTAGGATGCTCTCGTCTCATGTACAGTTCGATCTGTGGTGAACTGGCATCGAGAGGATATGTCGTCTGCGCAGTCGAGCACAGAGATGGAACAGGTCCATCGAGCGCTATCAAATTAGACAATGGCGAAATAAAAGATATAGATTTCCTAGATTGGAAAGATTTAGATTGGCCATATCTATCAATACAACCCGATAACGATACAAGATTAAGAAAAGATCAACTAGAAATGAGATGTGCTGAAATTGAAGAGGTCATCGATATTATGAAGAGAATCAATGCTGGAGATCCTGTCATTCAAACTTCTATTAAAAGCCCTAATTTTGATTGGGAAAGATGGGGCCCTAAATGGAATGCTATCAATACTAATAAACCTGTCATGGTGGGGCATTCTCTCGGTGGAAGTGCGGGTCTGTTGGCGGCTAGCTATTCGGATAAATTTGAGTTCAGAAGTTTGGTGGTGATGGACCCGGCGTGTCAACGTGAGTACACTCAATACAAGAGACATCATTAGTAAACGCTCACGTACTTATGTGTCCTTCCTTCTTACTCTCTCGCCGTACTAATTTCGCCCACTACTTTGCTCAGGCATCGAACCTTGGAATGGAGAAATTACTTGTCCTCTGCTGGTCATCAACAGCGAAGAATATACCTTATCAAGTGATTATACTATTCTGCAACGTATAGCACAGAGTGCACCTACTCCACCCGTATATTCAATCGCTGGGTCGACCCATCCTTCATTTAGCGGTAAGTGACATGTTACAGACATCGCACAATGATACGGACGCACGCTGATAACGCTCGAACCGTCGATTAGATGTCTTCCTTATTGTACCTTCAATGATAAATCGCATGACTGGGCTCGCTGCTGACTCTAGCGAAATCCTCGATACGACCATGGACATCATGATGGCCTTCCTGCGGGAGACTCACCAGCCGATGCGAACGAAGACCCAGATGATAAGAGAATGGACAGGGCCGTTAATCAAGCCACTAGGAGAGCCAGGCGATATCTACTGGCATCCAGTCGGAGAGGAGACTCTCATTTCCAAAACCACAAGCCGAACTGGGGAATCGATACCTTTCGACGAGAACGAAGATAAAGAATACGTCGAGGTACAAGAAAGAGTCGGCTCTATAGATGAAGGAAGAGAAAGATTCGATGGATCTATTGATGCTAACGTCGTTCTTGGAGATACGGAAGCAGCTAGCAAGAGAAGAGATGAGATGGTTGAGAGCTGAAAAGCTGCCAAAAGATCATTCATCACCCGCACTTTTCAAGAAGAACGTCAAAAGAAACAAATTATCGCAATCAGTTTCACATCTTTGACATCTTTACATTTTTTACTCCTTCATCCCTCCCATATAGCAGCTCCACTGATAAAGCTCGAACAAGGCAAACGCGCTTATATCAAGACCTGCCAGCAAACTATGGCATCTCTCGGTCACTCTGGTCATCTCGAAGAATTATGGACATATTCATACACTTACTCCAGCGACGGCTTATACGCCAATCTCCTTCAGTGCTCTGTAGCATAGTAATCTCGTTCTACAATTAAATGCAATATGGATTTATCAGACAGACACTGTTGTGCCTATCAAGGATACGCTGACTAACGCACCTCGATCTGCTTAGTAACCTTCAAGCCTTGCATGCATATGATAGGCATTTCTGTTATACATCCTTTCCATCCAGTCAAACCGAGTCCCAACAGCGTCGACTAGTGAACACCGTTTCCTGAAGATACAGCTCTCGATAGCTCCGTATCCTTCTATCATACACATATCCCGCCGTGTTTCACTTCCGTTACAGTCCATACACAAGGGAGACAACAGCTAGAGGTGCAAGATACAGGACATCCAGGAGATGGGAGACGGAGGGGATGCAGAGGCAGTAGTAGCGCATCAGCAATCAGCTCACGATGGAGCGGTATTCGAGGTAGCGTGCCAGTGTCTGAATATCCGGGCTATCGTGCACCGTCTGGACAGCAGCGGAGATGATGCAGGAGGAGAAGGCATCGTGGAGGTGGAGTTGGATGAGCAGGCGAACAGGGACGGTGGAGCAGTGAGGTTTGTAAGTCCTTCTGTGCAGGCTGCTTCTTGCCACGCTGCTCGCTGCTCACTGTTGTGCTATTTTTCCAGTCACATCCTCGCCTTGTTGTCGAGGAAGAACGTCCATCAGGAACGATATCATCAAGATCAAGCAGCAGAGATAAGGGCAAAGAGAGAGCGAGCAGCAGCAGCAGCAATCAAGAAGAGCAAGCGAACACTCCAGTGTCATGTCTACGCTGTCTCAACTGCTCGTGCATTCTGCTGTCATATCCAGCAGACAGCGATTCGAGCCCGCTTGCATTGAAGAGCAAGACTGGACACTACACCCTCGACCTCTCTCCATCCAGCAAGCTTGTTGTTGGCTCACAGAGGATAGCTGACCTGTCGAACAAAGACAAGAACCCTGACTGGTCAGACTTGTACCGTCTCATCATCCCTACTTCGTCGTCATTATCGAACGCCGCCGACAACAACCCCGATGATCAGGATGAGGACGGCAATGCAATTGCATCATCTTCAATGACTCGAAGGACTTCATCATCAGATACATTGAACTCCAGGAAAGGTAGTGGAATCACCGAGGACGGCAATGGAGATAAGCTGTCAACTAGCCCCACACAGCGTCGGACGCCCGCTCTGAGACGTAACAATAGCATCACTGGAACAGCCGGAAGATCGACCTCGGCATCTCAATCACCGTTTCACAGTGCTGCCAGAGCACGCATAAAGCGGAACAGACAGGAATTGGAAACCAAAATCACCCAGTTACGCGAGAGCTTTGAGGCTGAATCAAGGCGTTACATAAAACAAGCGGACATACTTGCTTCTAGGCTCAAGGCGGCAGCAAAATCAAACAAGCGCAATACATCTCCATCCGCTCTGAAAGCTGGAGCAGCCGATAAAGATGCTACATCACGCTCGGATGACAGCTCACACATTGTCATTCGAGGCGGTTTCGACCCTCCTAAGACAGAAGCAATGTCACCGAGTCAATCCTACAGTTCTGGGCTAGGCAGCGCAAGGACACCAATCACTTCTCCTCATCTGGCTACAGCTGGTAACTTCCCGGCACTGTTCAGCAGCATGAGTGGAGCTACCCTAGCTAGTAGTAGTCCTGCAGCAGGCGAGTCTGTACCTTCAAGGGACGGGAAAAGCGATGGAATAGTGCAGCCTACTGGTCCCCAGTCACCCACGTTCAGAAGGAGTAGGTCTCCAAGTCCTTCCAGAGACACATCGAAGGGACGCAATGAAAGCAAAGACGGGGCTGGTGCAGGCGTTGCAGATACAGCGGGCAGCTCGACAATGGAGAGACAGACGAGCGATGATCAGCATACCGCCGCTACTACATCGAAAAGACCAGCTTTGAATCTGATGCGAGACGTTTCGAATCTCGAGCAGGAGTGGCAGAAGAAGGCAGATAATGCCACGGAAGAAGCAACAAGAGGCAGGTCTGCAGCTGCACCTGGGACATCCTTACCTGCCCATTCTGTACTTCGAAAGACGGGTTACACTCCTAACATGTCAGCTTCATATGCCCCTCGTCAACGGGGTGCATGGCTCCGCTTGAATGGCATTTCACCATCACCACCTGCCAACAGACTCATGCTGGATCGTGAGATACCGGAAAGTGACAATAAAATGAGCGAGCAAAGCAAGGACAAGGATGTTGAGCAGCAAGAAGATGTTAGCGAGCCAAATCCCCGGCGTGCTAGCTTGTCGAGACATAGGCATGTATCGTTCAAAGAACCTGAATCTGGCTCGAGTGTCGAAGCTAGTCCAGCGCCGGTGGAAGCGCCTCTTGACGCAGAAGAGGAGGATGAAGTTACCTTTGACATGGACGAAGACATTCAGCATCTGGCTGACGAAGCTGAAGAAGATGAGGAGGATGGAGCTTTCGTCGCAATTGAACCAGCGAAGGAGACAGCGAACGGTGGTGACGATGCGAAAGGCTCACCGGGCACAGCAAAGACCCGTGAAGGCGCTGTGGGTAGTGTCAGCAAGATGAGCGGCTCACTTTCTCGTTCAGTGGACAAGAAAGGTCAGGCGGCGGCTAGTCTGCAAGCGCTCCTAAACGATCCATCATCCTTCATCGGATCACTCAAATCCCGAGGCTACGGAGCAGCGGCTTCCGCTTCCTCAGGCACAGAGCAATTGCCAGCAGACTTTGCAATCTCACCGAGCTCATCGACCGCTAAAGACCGCGTCAGTCTATCTGATCAAGCACAGCGTCTCCGTGACCTGCTTGCACTAGACGCACCTTCACATCGAAGCACGAAGAGCAAGCGCGATAAAGCGATAGCCTCATACCTTCGCGACGAGACGGAGGGCTCCGACACTGGGGATATACCTGATGACGAATTAGACTCGCTGGCCCCAGTATCTGCGTTGGCCACTTCACTTCCTGTCGCTATTGGAATACCGCGCTTCAATAAGAAGGAAGAATTTGACTTCGAACGAAAAACTTCTGTTCCTCAGCGCGAGAGCATGCTTGTGCCGCCGTTGCATGGCTCAGGACGACACAAGGCCTATAAACCGGGACAAAATAGTCCATCTGATCGCCTGCCATCTCTGGGAGAAGAATCGGAATCGGCACCTGGAAGCAGAGCACCATCGCCTTCTGGTGTCCCTGGACCTGTCAACAATGGCATTGGAGATGCTTTGGCAGCTGGCAATGACGAAACGGACGAGATTATGGACAAGCTGGCAGACTTGCAGACTAAAGAAGACTTCATCCCGCCTCATGTGAGTGGAAAATAGCTTGGCATAGGCGCGCTTATGTTTTCTGACCCGTTTTCGCAATTTTTGCAGGCTTGGAAATTCAGAGATCCAGTGCGGGCAGTTGATATGCTAGGCACCAGTGTGCATGACTACGAGTAGCAGCAGCTTGCATTATCTGCCTGGAATCTTATACACATGCAACCCCTCCAATGCCTCTGATAAGACCTAACTTTGTGAAATAGAGATCACATGACCGTCCTGGTCGTCGTCATCATTGCGCACAACATTTTAAAAACACGTAAACAACCTAATCTGTAGCAATAGAATGATCAGATGATCGTAAGATTCCTCAACTCATCGTCCCTTCTTCCTGATCAAGAAAACTTGTCTCGGCAAATTCGCCAGTGCTGTCTCTGCCGATTCGTTATACAGATGCCTTTAGCGGTACTACATTCCAAGCAATCGAGCCACAGGAGCCTCTCTACGGCAAGGAGCACTGCTTGTAGAGCAGGCTCACAGGGTGCAGCTTTTATAGCAGACAAGTCGAGATCTATTCGGGCAAGCTTGTCGCCGTTGTTTCTGCAATACTCGCATCCTCCGTATTATCGTCTAGAGCGGATAGATCAAGATGACACCCTGCTCCACCAACCATGCGCGTATGTGTTCAGGTAATGCCGCCCACGCCGCCCTTCTGAGGCCACTCAAAGACGCCAAGTCGCCTCCCTCCGACTTATGTATCTTTACTTGAGTGAGCGCATCCCCGTCAATCATCTCGCTCCAGTATTGGGGGCACAACAAGGCCTCGAAGCTTTCCTTTGAACTAACTCGGTCAACATGTCATGGAGATTTGGTTGCAGCTCTTCCCTGTGTTTCACCAAAAGTGCGCCGTAGTATCCCTGGGGCTGGTGAGTGCATGTCTGATCTGAGGTCGTCTTGATATGCGGAGGTGGATGAAAGTCGATGTTCTGTAAGCGAGTCTCTGCCCATCGGATTCTGTGTGCACCTATCACTCACACTTATATTTGTGATGCAGGCCGCGGACAAAATCCGAATCATCGTGTTTTCTGCGTGGATTCGATATTGTTTCGCCAATATCGATCAGCCGCAGTGTGAAGTCTTCCATCAGCACCATGTTTGCTGGTTTAGCATCCCCCCAAAGGATCCCTTTTGCGTGCGTGTGCACCATGGCCATCAAAACTTGGGCTGCAAGGTATTTCACAACTTTCGGTGACAGCGTGTTTGCGTTGGGCGGCTGAGTCCTATCTACTGCCGCAGAAGTGTGATTGCTGGAATCAGGCCCTACATCGTTACCGCGCAGAGGCATGTATGTACTCACCCTCAGCACGTCCTTGACACTCCATTCCGTCGGCCGGACAAATCCTACGTTGGGCAGCACATCTACGAAGCCTCTGATGATGAAAGGATGTTCCAGTTCTGCCAACACTTTGCGCTGATAAAGGAATTCCTTCTCAGTCGACTCTGCGGTGTACATGCCAGGAAAGCTGTCGAGCTTGTTCGTGGCGATCTTCAAGCAGATTAACGACGGCAAGCTCGTTCAGCCGTTCGGTGGTCGTGCTGCGTACGCGTCGGAAATATCTGTCGAATGATATACACATCAGGTTGAGCCATTGAGGAATGCCAATGAGCAGCAGACTGACAGCCTCCTTCCGTGTGCTTCAATAGCATGAAGCCATGCAAGTCGTGTGGAAAGGATGTCAAGGTGGCCGGTAGCATTCAGTGAGCCGGTCTTTCACCGGCACAAAGCAAATGTGCTGTCAATCTCTGAAAGGCAGGAAGTCAGAAGTGGCAGGTTTCCCTGAAGAAAGCTAAGCGAGCGATCCTCCTCCAGCTTGAAGCTTTTGTGTCGAGGTGCGGCAGTCAGCTAGGTTGCAAGGGCGCCAAATTACACGTCATTTGCCAGTCTTAGCGACATGGCAGCTCGTGAAGGGTGACACAACAATTGCTTATAGCGTTGGGAGTAGATTACAAGCTTCATAGAGGTGCATTGCTAATATCGTTCGACTCTTGCGTAAACCACTCGCGAACGTGGCGTTTTGAAGAGCTTGCCAAGCTGGCTTGCGAAGAAGAGCGGGCGATGCACAAACAGCACTCGTATCTCCAGCCAGTTCGACTGATGTAGTGGAATGATTGTCTGTCTCCGCCTTCCAGTAGGGATGGTATAACAAGGTCTCGAACGGTGTTTCTTGAAGAAGACTCGTCAAGATTTCGGACAAGCCGCCTTCCAATCGGTCGCGATATCGCTCGACGAGATCTTCATAGAAAGTCAAATCATGCAGGAAACCTCGTGAAAGCATCTGGGAACGAGATAGATGCCTTCTCAGCACTGACAAGGTCCTGTTCGGAGTGCGCCATGAGTGGCGTTGCCAACGTGCAGGGGGCACTGCCACCGCGTTGAACGAACCACTGCCGTACGTGTTCGGGCAAGGCACACCATGCTGCTTTGCGCAAGCTGAGTATAGATATTTTGAAATCGCCTCGAGTGATCTGGACACCTGAGGCTGATTCTCCGGCAAGCTCCTGGGTCCAGTAATGGTGACAGAGGATATCCTGAAATGATTGCTGAGCAGCAAGGTTCCGTAGAAGATCATAGAGCGCCGGCTGGAGCTCGTTGCGATACCGCTCTACTAGCTCTTCGTAGTATGGCGGTTCTCGCTGGACAAATTCCTCATCCGAGCTTGTCTGTTTGACAGCTTGAGCGCTCAGTCAAGTCGCATTGGCAATGCGTATATGAGCGACGGCTTACGCTCATGTTGATCAACATCCCTGCAATATAACAGAAATCGATGTAGTTACGATCTGGGTCCGCTCTGGAATCCCCGATGTCAATGAGGCGGAGTGTAAAATCCATCATCATTACCATGTTGGCTTGTTTGGGGTCGCCCCAGCGCAGCTTGTGTTGATGGAGATGAGCGACCGCGAGGCAGATCTGCGCTGCCAGATATTTGACGACGACCGGCGGAAGGATGTTGGCCTTGTGATTCCTTTCAGAATCGACAGACTATTCAGACGAGGACCAATCAGTATCTTGTCTTGTCCCTCCTTACGCGCCAACTCTCGAGTCTGCATACGTTTTGTAGGTCCTTGACAGTGCAGACCGCCAACTCTGTCGCCATAGCTTCATCTACGTCTGGTAGAACGTTATGGTAGCACTTGATGATGAAGGGGTGGTCAATGCGAGACAGCAGCTGACTTTGATATTTAAGCTCGTCTTTGGCTGATTGTTCGGTATACATTCCATAAGGGTTCGAAACTATCTTCATGCAGATGCGCGAAGGCAAATGCATGTCCTCCGGTGGAGTGGCAAGGTAGGCGTCGGTCAAGCCTAGAGCACAATTTCAGTCCTTGCCCCTTGACAAAGATATCAATGCTAACTCACAGCCCTTGCCTATGATCTTCTCAAGCCTGAATCCGTGATAGTCGAGTGGAAGTTCGCTGCTCGAAGGGGCCATCGTAGTGGCTAATTGCTCAATAGTGAAGGTAAGTGAAAAGAAAAGGGTAGTCTATGCAACTGTCAGGTCGCTCTTGTTAAGCGGCCCTTTGTGTTACTGCCCGGGGCAGTCATTCGGCTCGACGCCATGAAGGTAAATTAGGCGAGCAAGTGTCTGTGACGTCAGGTCCCTATTGGCCGTACATTAAGCTGGTGTTTTCCAACCGTTTTCGAACAGTCTAACCGGGGAGATTTATTTGGCAAGAATTACACGTGTTTGTTCGCTTTACTGTGTCTGAAGGGTCAAGAATGATCCGATATTCAAACCTGCCCCGGTGATCCATTCTTGTGCTCTCGATGGTATGGTCTGCCAAGCGGCTTTTCTTAACTTCTGGAGGCAGGCTGTCTCGTTGCCTTGTGTCGTCGTCGACAGATCGATAGCGGTAGCAAGGTCATCATCGATGGTATTGGACCAATAGCGATGCCTTAGGAGAGAGCCGAAGCTGTCAAGCCTCAGTAGACAGTACAGGAGATCTTGAAAGTCACAATTCACTTCTTGCTCGTATCGCTTGAAAAGGTTTTGATAGTGTGACAGCTCTTGATACAGGAAATCTTCGCTTGACGTTGTCTGATGAGTACAGAGTCGGAAAGTGTCAGTATGGCAATGTCGATCTATGTGGCTGCGTCAAAATCCCCCTGACACTCATGTTGTGCAAAGAACCAGCCCAAAAGTAGTGATCTCGCACGCCGCTATCGTCCGCCTTGTGTAACGCGCCAACATCAATGAGGCGGAGAGTGAAATCTGGCTGAATTACGATATTGGCTTGCTTTGCATCTTCCCACTGAATGCCTTTATTGTGCAAATGCGCTACGGCAAGAAAGACCTGAGCTGCAAAATACTTGACAGCTATTGGGCGGAAGTGGTTCTTCCAAGCCTCGAATTCAGTATCGAGCGCCTGAGACAAGAAAGCAGTGTCAGAGTACCGAGATGGTCCTCGATTTTTTCTGTCTCCGAACTCACCCCTTGGAGTGCCTCGAGCGTGCACAGACCAAGCTCTGTTGGGACACAGTCATTTATATCGAGCAGGAGATCTGGAAATCCGCAAACGATGAATGGATGTTGTACCTCGCGCAGAACTTTCCTCTGATACATAAACTCTTCCGTAGCCGTTTTGACTGTGTACCGACCAGGCTCTGAATTGGACTTGTCCGTAAAGATTTTAAGACATATAAGACGCGGTACACCGACTGTGTCTTCCGGTGTCTCAGCGAGATATGCTTCAGATATGACTGTAAGGGCGAACAAGAGGTACCTTAGCAATGTCACATGTGCAGGGAGGTTGAAAACGTACTTACAGCCGCCACCCAAGCGCTTGAGCAGCTTGTAGCCGTGAAAATCATAAGGGAAATTCGTAACAGGTTCTAGCGGCATCATTGCCCAAACGCTGTAGTTGTAAGTTAGGAGTTCGCCTTTTGCAAACCAGTGATATCGATTCTGTCGTCGGCGGTCGTACGAATGATCACATTTTTCTGTCGACAGAACAATGGGCGAAGATTTCTCGGCACTTCTCCGCTCGCTAAGGTCGAAAGTGGAAAGCGATGTTGAATTTCAAAAAGCCACACTCGAGATTCAGAGTGTGACTTATGTCGAGAATAGATGATGCCGGGTGCCTCGAGACCCGAGTTGATGCGTACGCATTTTAGCAAAAGGCAAGCTTACTAGCTTGTTGGGGTGCGGCGGCCAGCTTGTTCGCTGCCTGAAAAGACGATGATTGCATATACTGAACTGCTAAACTGGACTTGACTTCTTGATACTGCCCCTGAGCCCTTACTCTTTCTGTAAAGACTGTCTGTACTGAATCGCTTCTGGCGAGTTCCTGACTTGTTTGTCAACATCCATTCGCCATATCGGCAAGCCAATCTAAGCAAGAAACAAAGGCTCGTCAGCTACGATGGCTCAACATTGTTGCTGGTCCAGTGTAGACCCACTATTCCAATCAAGCGATATAATTGGTCCATGAAGATATTGTTACATGGCGAGGCGCCTAGTGCTGCCATTCTTGCTAGGTGGCCGACGAGGTCGGTGGCTATGAGGAAGTTACCGCGCTCGAGGTCTGGCAGTATATGGTTCAGTATGCGATTCTCAGGTGTCATGTACAGTCACAAGGATGTTCGGCGTACTTTTCAGCAATAGGTCGGCACATTGTTCAGGTGTGAGGTCTGTGCCTCCGTCTCCTTCGATCTTCAAAGTTAAAGCAGGCTTGGACTCATTCTCCGCTTCGAGGCCTGGAGATAGGATAGTGCCGGGGAAGTAGCAGTGTACGCCAATGTTGTACAATTTGAGCTCATTGCGGAGAGTGTCTGCTAGGCCTGCGATAGACAAATTCAGTGTATGGAAGGATCGTTAGTATTCCGATGCAATTATGATGCCTGCGGCCGCCCGGCTGGATGGAAAGAGGGAAGGATTCTGGAGGAGAAAGGCTCACCTCTAATTGCATGCTTAGCAGGCGAGTATGCCGAGTATCCCACGAAGGAGAATAAGCCGACCAGTGAGCTGACTAGCACGATCTTGCCTTGTATCTTGTTTGCTACCATTCGTTTTGATGCTTGCTGAACGTGACACATAGAAAACTGATCAGTACAAGCACGATTGAGCCTCATAAACCAAAACAAGGAGAACAACCTACATGAGCAATCCACATCGTCGTCAGGTAATTTTGTTGCCATCCAGACGTAAGTTGTTCCGGAGTCAAATCAGGGAAGTAACCCAGTATGCCTGCAGCACCACCTTGACATGAGAAGACATATTCCGGGGAGTTGATCTTATTTAGATGAGCATAGTCGTCGAATGCTTTGGATGTTCCTTCTGAAGTGACGAGGTCTGCTGAGATAGCATAGAAACGCTGATCTGCATTCTTGCGGTGTTGCTGCAATCATGGTAGGTGGTTGAAGAGGAAAGACGCGTCAACCAGACATATGCGGGAATACATCATTGTAGAACACTACTGACCTCCACCTCCTTCAAAGCAATATCAAGCTTGGTCTGGCTTCTTGATACTATCGTAACATGAGCACCTCGAGCAGCAAGACGACAAGCAAGGGCGAGTCCAAGTCCCTGTGATCCACCGCCGATGAAGACGTTCTGCAAGCACGCGTGAGCATCATACGAGCAACAGCAATGAGCATAAACAGGCATGCACACTGCCCACCTTTCCTTCAGTCGGAAGGTTGTTCTTGGAGAAAAACATCTGCTTCAAATTGAAGAGCACCACGAGCGAGGAGAGAAAGCCGACTGAGAGCGAGACAGAGATGAGCGAGAATGGAGCGTCGAACATCTAGACAGCCAGCTCAGTCCTTCCACAGTCTTTCTCGCTCGAACACTCCCTCGTCGCTGTTCCTGCCTGCCCGGTTATCGAGAAGACAAAGCAGAGCACGTGCATCTATCTGCCAGTGGCAGTAGCGAGCGAGGCAGAGGCGTGCAAAGTCTATGAACTCAGACAGACAAGCAACAAGGAGCTCGAATATATATGCATTCACATGTCACATCACACTATTGGTACATCTCATGAGGCTACTGCTGTTGGCTGTGAATTGCCCTTTCTACTTCTTAATCTTCTCTACCAGTTGTGGCACTGACTCGAAGAGATCAGAGACGAGTCCAATGTCTGCGACTTGGAAGATCGGGGCCTGGAGGAGACGAAGTCGAGTTAGCTCATGGGCTATCATCATTTGATAATGGCATGAGAGAGCTCTCACCTCTGGATCCTTGTTGATAGCGACGATCGTCTTCGAGTCTAAGCAGGAAGGACACCAGTAGTTAGCTTGTATCGACTCAGTGTCCTATTCAGCAGTGACTTACCCTTCATGCCTGCAAGATGCTGGATAGCTCCAGAGATGCCTACAGCGACGTATCTGTCAAACAACAACGAGGTTTCGTCAGCCTATGCACAGCGATCCTATCCATGTGTGCCGCAGACTCACAATTCAGGAGCGACAACCTTGCCCGTCTGACCAACTTGAAGGGAGTTGTCCGCATATCCAGAATCGACAGCAGCTCTTGAAGCGCCAATAGCAGCTCCCAATGCGTCCGCTAGGGGTGTAAGGACTGAATCAAAGTTATCCTTGTTCTTGACTCCTCTTCCGCCGGATACTACTCGAGATGCACTGCCTAGATCTGGTCTTTCTGAGACTGTCAGTTCTTCCGAGATCCATTCAGCAGGGGCTGTAGAGATCATATAAAGACAGATGTCAGCTATTTGTGCCTGTGATGAGACCAGTGTGAAATGAACGTACCCTCTCCCTCTGACTCGCTGCCATTCTCCATTGAAGCAGCTCCATCACCTTCTGCAGCAGCATCGAAAGCCGAGGTTCTAACAGTGAATATCTTGATCTTATCGTTGCTCTTCACTGTTGCAATTGCATTTCCAGCATAGATCGGTCTCTCGAATGTATCCGACGAGATAACTTTCTGGACATCGGAGATCTGGGCGGAGATGCAGACGACTTAGACGAGCGCGCTTCTGACATCAATGGTGAGTGGTTGTGTGACTCACTGGTGCTACATCCAACAGTGCTGCTACTCTTGGGAATACATTCTTGCCTAGAGCTGTGTGAGCAGCTACGACATGCGTGAATCCACCCTTCTTGACCGCTTCGGCAATGAGAGGAGCCAATGGCTCCGCGAGTCCTCTTGCAATCTTGTCTCCCTTGTTCACGATGATGCTCTTGACAGGTAGTCTGCGTTCCAACAAATCCAGAAAGTTGTGTGTCCACCGGCATCAGCCTCCACTATTGCCGAGCTGTCCTGATTGTCCATCGCATTTACTCACTTCTTCGAAGCATCAGCAGCTTTCCCAGCCCCACCTTCGTCACCCGTAATGAGAGCTACGACTTCACCTCCCAATGTATTTGCAGCAGTCAAAGCATTCAAGCTTCCAGGGTTGAGCTTGCCTTGACGATGCTCGAGGAAAAGCAGCGTCTTGGGCGTCGCTGATGCTTCTGTTGCGTATAAACGGCGGGCGGCCAGTGACAGGCTGGATGCCCGTGTGTTGCTGAATGTTGCCCTTGCTAGATAGGCGTGCATGGCTGGTTGACGTTGAAGGTGGTGGAGCAATAGAGACACAGACAAGCCAATGCCGCGAAGATGCAGGAGGAGAAGGAGTTCCATCGCGGCACGTGAGGTGAGTGGCGGACATGCATGACATTTACGGACGAACTTGCAGATGCTAGCACATGGCGGACGTAGAACAGCTCTCATTGCATACATGATAAGATACACGTTGTTCGTTCCATTGCCTTTGAAGGCATACTAAGCTATTAGATTTGTTGGTGTACTATTAGATACAGGGTACTACTACTCGACTCATACCCTACTGTCGTCTACTAAGCTTCTCTACGAACCCTTACTCTACTTCGATATCTCACTAACACTCCTATTATTCATAGCATGGCATCCCTAGGCTCGCCATCACAGCTCATTTCTCCGATGCAGCCACTTCATGAAATACTGCACATCATACGGATCTTTGTCGGCGCACGAATATAGATTCAATCCAGCTTCATTCATTCCTTTCAATGCTTGCCAATGAAGTGCAATAGCGACTATGATTGCACAGTGCCAGAATTGATGGCTGTGTGCTAGAGTGTCGAAGAGCCCTCCTGGTCTTAGTGCTTCTGGGAAGTCCGTAGCGTAGAATAGAAGGCCTGCAGAACAGTTTGAAAATTGTGTCAGCCTTCATAAGAGGTGGACTGTAACAACATACTTCTGTGCACTCACCGATCTTGTACGCTAGCAGACTGTATAGTACAGGGCTATAGAAGTGCCATGTCGCTTTGGCGCCGTAGGACCATCCCATGTGCACTATCGGAGCAGCTCCCACCGCCGAAAGAAGTACGAAAAAGGTGATTCTGACGTTTTTATGCTCTCTATCGTTGAACCATGGTTTCCTAGAGTATATCCAAAGGTATGGTTCGTTCAAGTCAGTACACCCAGCAACCGAGCTGACGAAGGGCGGATGATGTGGAGTTGACTCACCAAGGTAGATATAAGCCCAACGCACCAAATATACAAGTAGTCAAATTATAAGCTAAATCAATAGCAGGATCACATCTAAACGCAGCATGAGTGAGCGATATGATACTCGTCGAAATAAGGGCTGAAATGCCTAAATAGTCCAGTGTAGCACAGGAATAGAAGACTGAATATGTACCACAGCCAGCTGCTAAATGCCATGCTGCTGATAGTAATAAACAGATTAAGGAAGCGAGTAGGAATGCTAGATTTGCACTACGGTCGTAGAAGGTGTTCAGGGTCGGATCGCCGAGTGGCGTGCTTGGGAAGATGAAGAAGATATAGTAGATGATATATGCGGCGGGGATGAAGTGCGTGTAGACTGCAAGGAGAAGAAATATATACTAGTCACTACAATCTTTCGACGAGCCAATTTTATCGGAGCTCCGAGGCGACACTCACTGTTCATGGTTTCGTTGTGCCACTGTAACGAAACCGGAAGTCAGATAAGACAGTCATATTTGGGATGATGGAAAATGGTTGCTCACCTTGAAGGCGCTGAGGAAGAGCTCTCCAGGTCTATCGGCAGGAATGAAACGGTATCCACTTAGGATGTACTGGTAGGGGAAGAACATGAGCCACAGGTCAGCGTAATTCTGTGACTGGTTACTATACACATCGCGACAGCCATCCGATGTGTCGAAGCGGTATCCAATGGTGTATACCTTCCACACATAGCAAAAAATGGCATAGTAGGTGCGGGCATGGAAGTGAATGGACTCACTTTATTATTCCTCCAATCTTTCGGCAATTCATGAAATTCCAACAACCTACTCTTCCCATAAAGTAGGGCCTGTTTCAACTTCTCAGTCTCATCATGAACGAAATCTTTCAATTTTTCAGTTTCATCATGTATCAAATTACTGGCGTCATTTATTGCTGTTGCTATTAGATGAGATGAGGTATGTTGAAAATCCTGTAGTGCTTGTGGTCGCTGTGGGAAATGTAGATTTGGTTTTGAAGGTAGTTTGGAGGAGAGTTTCTTGCTTTCTGAAATTAGGAAGGAGCGGAGAGCTGAGAGAGGTGGTTGTGGTAGAGAGAGTTTGCTGTTGCCCTTTTGTGGTGAAGATAGAGAGGTAGTGGCGGATGAAGCGTTCTTGGCATCTTCTGAGCTCAATGACGGCAATGGCGCAGTTTGAGGTGTCTTTCCAGTATTGACAGTATCACTAGGTAGATTGTTGTCATCGTGAATAGTCGACGTCGAAGATGCAGCCGCAAGAGCGCCTTTAGCAGCGGACGATATAGTCGCCGCAAGTGCCGCCGGGAATTCCGGTAGACTAACGTTCAATGGAGAATAGAGCGAAAGATGAAAGAGCACTTCTTGAGCTTTCTCATAATTTGAAGCTAGTGATTCATATACTGCTTTCTTGTCGAATGTAGCCATTAATGGATTGGGAATGGTGAGGCTTGGCATTGTTGGGAATTGAAGATGGGGTAGTGAAGGTAGATTGTCGTGGAGATCTTTGCGGATTGAGGAGAGCAGCTCATATACATCATCTAGGAAGGCTTGTAGTGTTTCGTTGTCTTCCTTGCTGTTCTGGTAAGAAGAGGATGGAAGTGGCGATGAAAGCTGTACAAAGTCTACAGAGTCCACAGCTGCGGATTGACCTCCCTCTGAATGGGCGTCGCCGATTTCAGAAAAATCATCATCATCCGTAGACGATAGTTCCATCTGCAAGCATTCCAGCTTTTCCAGTGCTTCCTCAATTGACCCTTCTAGCAAGGAGCGCACTCTGTCAAAGTGTCTTGTTAGAGGTATGCTCAGATCAAGGCTGTCGATTGAGATGGACGAAGAAGAGGACTCCAGCTCCTGACTGCTGCTGGCTGCGATGAATGACCTCCTCCGCGTGAAGATGGTATCAGCCCTCGGTCTTCTTCTCCTGGATATGCTGCTATTGCTCTTGTTGTTGGGTGTTCCTGCATTGTTATGTGCCGTCCTCATCATCATGCAGGTCGAACGTGATCGCTGGAACGAGGGCCTTGAGGTCGAAGCATGGGTGCGATTGCGCAAAGCAGTGTCGGTGTCTGTGGATGCCATGATCATAGCTTCTCTCGCTCCTGTATGTGAATGTCAGCGTGTCATGGAGGCCCTCCGTGGTAGAAATGGTAGAAAGAGACAGCCCTAGAAAAGGCGGGAGGGTAGGCTGGGGATGAGGGATGATCGGGCAGAATGAAGGTGGCGTAAGAATAGTTGAAGTATAGTCGGAGGATGTTACAGAAGAATGGAAGTGGTCGGGAGGGGACTGATTTGTCTATGATTCTGATTAGCTATCATGTCCCTGTACTACACTCTCTAAGCAGGCCATGTCCTACAACTTCCCATCCTCCCGCCACTCCGGCTATCATCCCGCCAGCACGTGCCGAGCTCTCACCTACTATTCTTCCGGTATTGTCGTCACTGTGATGAGACAGAATTGTAGGCTACCAGAGTGCACGAGACATGCATGACCTTACCTTTTAGACTGTCATTCACAAGAGTGTTCAGCTGCATTGGATACCTCGCTTTGAAGCTTCCTCTTGCAAAGTGGATGAAATGTGTCACCTTCCACTGAAGTATTGCTAACGGTAGAATTAGAAAGATGGGCAAGAGAGAAGTGAATTCCGAATGTCGTTATAATGATCTGAAAAGTAGATAGATCTATTATAAGCTAGGAATAGACTAGATATATCTACTTTGCTTACCCCTGTAGTGAATATGGGAAATACGGAAGATACTCTCCATACATGCATATCATATCTGTGAAAGTGGAAAAAGTGAGTTGAAATAGTCGCGTGTTTCTCGATTGATAAGAAGAGAAATGCGATGATCCTCTTCTTCGGTGATGCATTGTCTCTGAGGAGGAATTTGACTGCCCTGACTCAAAGGGTATACTGTATGTGGTATGTGGGATCATCCTTCTATGAGATTCTGATGTGATATGTAGTATTCCTTACACTGCGATAAGTCACTCTGTCATTACACACCAGCATTCCTTATGTAATCACGTATATCGCAGATGACTTGTACTTTCCTACTTGGGAAGATGCGATGGTCGGAAAGGGAGAAGAAGTTTAAGGGAAGTGATGAGTCACTCGAATATAGATAAACCACTAGAATGACAGTAGTATCATATACTGAATGTCATACTCAGCCTACTAAATTGCTATGATATGATACTCGTGTTTATATCCTCCAAGGCATGCAAGTCACACGGGCTTTTCATGCCGATCGGCAATATCTTCGCAATTATTAACCTGCCTGTAAAACACGGGTTTCATAATTAATAGACTCGTACTAAAGTTTACTTCTTTTCTTGATCGCATCTCTTTCATCTTGTTCGATACGCATATATAGTTGGGAAGATAGTAGTATCTCGTGGATATCAATAATGGCTGGGTGGTGAGTCATCATGCACACACTACTCTAACCCTCTCAGTAGTGCTTTCCTAACACACCTCTTCCACTGTCATGCTTCCAGGCAATCTTCCTCCCTCGTCATCCGAGACCCGTCAAGAGCTGGCTTCGAGACCTGTCTACTATGCTTTCAGGCAGATCAGCGCGAGCTGGACAGAGCAAGAGAAGAAGCAAGCATAGCAGAGGGAGATCCTGTGGCAGCTGAGGAGCGTGTCAATGCTATCCAGCGACGAAGTATGTGCACTGCTCTCCCTTGCTTTTCTCTTCCGTGGTAATCTTGCTGACTATTTCCCCCCTCCTCCATCTTCACTACTTCTCTTTTCTTCAATCTCCCTCCGATCGCCTTTTTTTCACAATGGCGCGTCTCTCTCTCTCGCTGTACGGCGATGATGACTAACTGTGCTATAACGATACTATTCTACAACTACACTGATAATACATTCACTGACAATACTAACACACTCTACTGACATTGAAACCAACTAATCTTCTCATTGCGATGCTCAGTGGACGCCGCCTGGTGGAGAACAGCAGTATGGTATGCACGCCGTAAACACATATCCCAGTGCACTTTGCAAACAGAAGAGAACAGAGCAAGAGCACAGGAACTGCTCGACAGGAATGCTCAATCCAATAGACGCGCAGAGCAGAAGAGGAAAGGTAAAGAAAAGGAGAAGGCCGCCGCTATCACACATGCTTCCCTTCCTTCTTTGAGCAGTAGTGAAGGGTCAGGTGCAGCTCCTGGTCCTTCCTACTACTACTACAAAGACTATGTCGCCCCTGTCTTGCTGGAAGAGTGAGTCGTCTACCGTTATCAAAACATCCTTCCATAGTAGAGTGTAGATGTGCTGACTATTCCCTTACCTCGATCTTCCCTGTTCGCATCATCATCTTCACTTGTTTCACATAGAAACGGAGAGGGACTCTCAATGAACACATCAACACAGGTAAGCTGGCTATACACACGGTATTCATATACTGTTATGGCTTTCTGACCCTTCCTTCTTCTTCTTTCCTATCCTACAACCAGTCTGAGAATGCAGCAGGCGATCGGCATTACGCCACATCCGATTCAGGCAGCAAGGGGCACCACTATTCCAGCACGGCGATGGAGAAGAAGAACAAGGTGAGGATAAACATCACAACATTGCCTACGTTCCTGGCCTGGTTGTGGTCATCTCTACTCTCTCCCTCTCTTCTCCTCCCATCCTCGCTCTCTTCTCTTCTTCTTCCCTCTCTCCCTTTACTGCCTACAGTGTATACGCGTGCTCTACCATTCTCTATATATACGCGTATTGTCGGCCTGCCATGGTTCAGACTCGCTCCAGAGCATCGGCTACACAACCAGCACCTCTCTCCTCCTCCTGCTCATCCTCATCATCATCATTCGCACCATCACCAGCAGCATCACTGACTCTTATCCCTGCCTCGCCTCCTATCACTGTCACCACAACAACTCGTCCGCGACCTCGCTCTCTGCCACCTCTGCAGCCCGTCAAGATCAAGCTCACTCCTGCACCTGATGACATGAACACTCCTACTACTTCATCACCTTCCACGTCGATTCATGGCAATACATCCCTTTCATTGCCTTCTACTTCTGCTCGCTTACTTTCCGCTCCTTTGACGACCGACGATGATGCATCGGACGATAACAATAACTTGGATGATGAAGAGGACGACGAAGAAGACGAAGATGACGACAATAACAGCATGATGGACGGTGGTGCTGGAGGCGATGATTCAACAAATGGAGACCTGGGATACCCTTCGAAATTACCCTTTTGGGTATCGGCAAATTTGGTCGTCAGGCATCCCTCGAGCAAAGATAAGGAAACATGCCTTGCTTGCATGCAGGAGCTGAAAGATCAACGGGCGGAATTAGATAGTGAGCGCGATAGAGAGGGTGAAGATTGGAAAGCGCGTTCGTTTGCATTGGATGAGAAGAGTGAGTTTATACTTTCTGCATCATTCATTTGTCCTTCTCAAGTGAATGTGCCATGCGATCCGAAGAATAGTGACTGATATATCTCGTTCTCCTACATTTTCTCCTCCTATTGCTCATCAGTCAAGGACGCATACTGGTTAACGAACGGCAATGGCCGCTTCCGGCACATGTCAGAATGCAGCCACCAAACACAAGATACACGAGAAAAAGCCAAAGTCCGCCTGGACAGGTATCTAGCAATGGCAAGACAACGTATGAAGGCGCGCCATCAGCGTGAAAAGTTGGAAAAGAAGAAGAGACTCGCTAGTACCGGTTTGACTGTCAATACTGGAAAAGCAGGAAGCGGTGCAAATGGTCAGAGTGGTAGACAATCTTCTGCTGAGCGTGTAACACCGGAACCGTGAGTATACTCTGTTTGACATGCTTACACAATATGCTTGCTGAGGTTACGATGCTGATGCTTTGCGTTGTCTTTTCTTCTCCACTGCAATACCCCGACACCTCTAATCTGAAATTGTAGACACGCGAAAGTAAGAAAGTCGATGAATCCGAAGAAAGTAGCCGCTATGGCTATGAATGAAGATTTGCGCGCTCTATCGATAATGCCTGGTAGAAAGAGGGAGGCTGCAATCAAGGGTAAAGCGAGTGTGTGAGTACCGTAGCAGAGTTCGACAACATGTGCTCATCGTTTTTCGCATGCTTACCGATATTCTGTCTTATCTCAATTACAGCATGAACACGTATGACAACGACTTTACAGACGATGACGGCGATTTGGCAGATATGCCGCCTCCGGTATATCTTTTCTTTATCTACATAACTATCTGTATACTCTCCCCTTGCTGACACACGATTTTGTCTCATGTCTTACCAGATGCTGCATGACTCTGGCTCTGAACGCTCACCATCCGTGCCACCTGAGCCAGTCAAGACACCACACTCTGTCTCTTTCCGAGTCACCGACGAACCCTACATTTACATCAAAGACTCTCTCCACTCTCTTCATCCATCATTACTCAATCGCGATGAACACTCCTCCTTCTTTGCTGCTTCAGCTACCTTGTACGCGAGTCAAGGCGATAGCTCGAAGATCACGGCACAGACTTTCTTTGATACACCTACCGAGCATACATCTGGTCTAGGATCAAGGAAGAGATCACCTCACCATTTGTATTCGAGACGTGAAGAAAGCAAAAGAAGACGAGTTACTCCGGATGTTCCGAAGAGGGCTTTTGCTCCTCCTAGATCTATCAAGAGGCCCATCGAGCAATCTACCGCCTAAAAGCTCGACTCTGCCCAGGCGTCGAGATATGTTCCTGTCTATGAGGAAATCCATATTCAAAACACGATCAACCCAGTTGGTTTTTCCTCCTTCTCTTATCTTCGTAATGGCCGAAACCACTCCTATCAATAGTAAGGTTGCATCTGGGTAATACTCTGACCAGTCTACCCACTCGATGTGTGCACATTGTAACGCTCTTTGTCGCCAATTTCGTCTTGTAGCGCTCTCTGATCATAGCCAAGCTGTTTTGCAATTTGTACCAGTATGCCTCTCGCAAATAGAATTCATCCAATATAAATACATAATTATCTACTTTTGCGGAACCAACTTGTCAGTCTCCTGTCTCTTTGCTCTATTTGGCCCTGCTTGATACTGCCATCAATGTGCCTGCAGCTCGTACAGTACACTCCAGTTTGTTGTGGCGGCCTTAGACTGTGGCTAGGCTCGCTGAGTTACATACTCGCTTGCATGCTTACCATTCACGAGACGGCCCGACATACAAGACCTGTACTACTAACACTTCGCAAGGTTGCCAGAGCAACCTACTGGCGTATATATGTACAATGTACGCCTCGACGACTATTTGCCTGTGCTACTCGGGAGGGCAAGCCCGTCCCTTGAAAAGGAAACTTCACGGAACTGTACGAATGCAAGCATCTCGATACTAGCTAGCTTAGAATACAGCTCCGCTCTTGTAAGGCCTCTGGAGCCTTGCCTTGAAAGCGGTCCGTCTCCAGTCAATCTGCCTTTTCACAATAAATTCGGCAAGGTTACTTTTCCTGTGCCGCATCTCCATTAAAGGGAGGAGCAGAATCTACCTGTTTCGAAGGTTCCATTAAAGGTCGCTTGTTGGCCTCTCACTCTTGCTCGTATCTCTTCTTTCTATCTACACTATCGGTGAGCAATATCTTCTTCGAAATCGTATTGCTCCCAAGGCCACGAGCGACATCAATCCTTGATCACCGCGTCATCAAATATCAGCTCCAGCACAAGCAAGCTACTACATAAGCCATGGGTTATCCCAAGACTGTCGCATTCTTGGTAGTAGCGACTCGCCTCCTGTCCGTCGGCGCCAGATGGGACGTCAGAGAGGGTCGGGCTTGTGGCGGTACATTATCCCGGTAAGTGCTCAGGCTTTTCTCCAGCAATCAAGCGCAGATTCTTACGCTGCTTCATTTCTCATGGAGAAAGATATCCCGAGGGCCTTTTACTTTGCGGAGGCGATCAGAGAACATTTCTGAAGTGCAGTGATGGTACGCTGCAGAAGACCGGCACGCAATGCTCAATGGAAGAGACTTGCCGAAGCAACACCGTACCCGGGAAGCCTACAGGGGAATACATTCACGATGCCGATAGTACGCCCCCAGTGCCAGACTGGCATGTGTCGACAGCAGGCGATCCCCCTGTCATGAAGTGCGATGGTAGTATCAAGCCCCCCAAAGGTTTTGACGAGCCATTCGCATGGGGCTGTCCAAAGATGGGTGACACGTGAGTCTGTCTTGTCAAGATCTAGCCTGTGCAAGGCATTCTAGACTCCAATGTTTTGAGAACTCCATTGACACATTCTTCATTTTGGATTGGCCATCAATTTCCAGGAAATGCGATGGAAGCTGGCTATGGGAATGCGATGACCACAATAGGTACCAGAACGTACGCGAATTAGGTATACAAGCCCCAGGCATGGAGAAATGGCCAAAAGGTAATCTAGAGTGGACTAACTTGAAGTACTGCAAAGGTGGTGTAAGTTTCTCGCGTCTAAGTCTCTGTTCAATTACACAGCCGGGTTGCGCGACTTGAGCTGACTCCTGCGAATGGCGCATGATAACACGATAGTGTGACGCTCAGACCAACAAATGTAGCGAGCCTATCTTCGATCTTCCTACCACCTGGTAGGGACCTGGATGTCACCCGAGCCTTAGTAGTCTGCTTATCGAGAAGAAGTCAAAGAACGGTGCTGCTCGATACCAATTTACGTAGGGAATGTATGGAAGGAAAGTTTAGCGAAGAGGAAAGGAGTCAATGATAATTATTTATGCTTCAATAATTGAGTCAGCTTGGACCTTGCAAGCCGACAAGTTCCAAGCCGAGTCAAGCCTTGAAGCTAAGGACTTTTCTCTATTGCAAATATTAAGCCTCGCGCGCCTGTTCCCATAAAAAGGAGCTATTTTCCGACTGTGTTGCAGGCCCCAACGCGCATCAATGTCCGCCTCACTATCCACCAAGGTAGCCATCGCAAGATTGCCATTAGCAACGCTCTTCCTCCGAAAGATACGTATAGAGAGAGCTTTGAAGGCTTAACAAGCATCTCGTCCGCTAAGCGCCTTGCAAATTCCTCAGCAGGTATAGCGGTCGCTGTCATCAGTGTTATGAAGTAATCCCATTTGGTCAGCCTGGACTCGGTATATCACGCGTTGAGCGATACTCACTTTGGCCAGCTGTGGCTCGCCATAGAATTGTATTCAAGTTCGAGGCATACAGTGAATTTGAGACTGGCTGGAAGCTACGTGTCTGTTGCTCCCCGAAGCCCGATTTGACACCTCCAGCTGCCACGCTGCAGAAGCAAAAGATTCAGTATCAGCGTAAGTATTACGAGCACACGTAAAGCCGATTGACATGAGCTTACAGCATGACATGCACTCCGAAACCAGCGACTTCCATCTCTAGAGTTCGCGTCAAACTGTGCAAGGCGGCTTTGGACGCGTTGTACTGTTAATCCTGAAGGTCGTTAGTATACGCTTGATGGTATTGCGTTTGGGTTTAGCTGCTGAGACACTGACGATACCAGACCAGGCTGTAGGAATTTCGCCGACACTGTATGATAATACTCAGATCGTATATCTACAGTATATTCGAGTTCCACTCACACGCTTCCGATATTGACTATCAAACCACTGCGTCTTTTCACCATAGATTGCGAAACGAGTTGAGCCATACGTAAAGGGGCCAATGTCTATCATCGTCGATACGTAAGCGTAACTGGATAGGTTTGTTCGCGAATGTGAACTGCCCTACGTTCGTTTCCAAAACCTTCGCAGCCGCATCAACATCGAATTCGAGTAATGGGCCCGTGCCTCCCGTACCAGCACTGGTCGTCCGACTCAGCTAGGATGTACTTATTGAGAGGATCAGGCTACGTACTTGTTGATGAGTATGTCGATTCGACCTTGTTCGGCTAGAACGGCCTGCACGGCATCTTGGCAGCTCTGCTTGTCAGTCACATCCAGAGCTAGGAGATGGGCTCCTTGATCTATACAAACCCAATCAGTGACTCCCTGTGATTTGAGTGAAATAGCTTACTTTTGAGTGTCTCCATGGCTTCCACTCTCCTACTTCCTGCGTACACAACGCAGCCTCGCTTTTGGTGAGATGGCCGCGAAACTCTTCATCAGTTCAACCCGTATGCCGGTGGGTATGGAAGGCGAAGACCAACAGAGAGAAGCTCTTTAGCAAGAGCATGTCTGTCGTGATTGAGGAAGAAATCAGTATATTGCAATTGCCAGCTGGATCGCCAGCCGGACGATCGTTCTTCGGTAACCTTCTGGACCGGTGGGCGAGAAAACATACCCGATACCGCTCGAGCAGCCAGTGATGAGCTAGCGTGGTTTGCAAGGTCGATACGAACGTCAATCAGCTCCTTGCCTCTGCGATACTGCGACAGGCTTTATGCTTACCACAATCTGGGGCTCCTTGTGTGGCGAAGAAGCATACCCTGTCTTCGACATGATTGAAGCTCGCAACTGGAGTGGTCCACGGGGTCCTTGAGTGTGTGTTTTCAGGTCTTCCACGGTGCACTCTCCAATGCAGATGTTCTCCAGCTGTTCCTGCGTATGATATATTCCAAAGCTTTCAGCCGGCGCGTGTTGGCGGAGTACCAACCTGGTCCAAGCGTCTCAATAGCGAGAGAATACGGCCTGGATGTCCTCAGCTGGCGGCTACGTGAAGAAGAGGTACGGCATTCGCATCGGATATAGGAAGCAGCCAACAAGCTCAATCTTCCTCCCTTCCCTTCCCTTGTCAGCTCGCGGTCGTGGGTCCTACCTTCTGTACGTCTGTCTCATTGAGAGCGTGATCGGATGCAAGCTTTTCAGCTGAACATAAATATCATATTACAGCTCAAGCCATTCAAGTGCACGAATGCGGACTGCACTAAGAGCTTCCTTAATCAGTTGAGTTGCTGCTGTTGGCGCTGTTGTTGCTGTTCTTGCATCGAGGGCTGAAAGCTTGGAAACCCGTCAAAAACACAGGAATGGCCTCAAATACCACAAGCTGTACGGAACGTGTGTCGCAAGAGTCTCGCCGAGCAGCGTTGGAACGAGCGACAGACCGTACTTCTGCTACGAGGATGCCTGTGGAAAGGCCTACAAGAATATGAACGGCTTGAGGTCAGCTACTCGATGCCAGCTGAATTTTCAATTTTTGGAAAGCACGTGACTGCAGGATTTTCACTCTGATATACTGACTATTCCATCTCCTGTCATCTGCATTGATAGATACCACTACCTCCACTCAGGAGATCATGGAGAGAAAGGAATGAACATGCTCACCGATGGAACTCATCCGCCCTTCCTTGACCGAAGCAATTCGGGAGATCATAGCCATAGGAGGGCTTCCGTCAGTCGGCATGCTATGCACCACGATTCGCAAGAGACATCGACAGCCTCCTCTGGAGTGAGCTAGCTTTCTACAGTCTGTATTTGCGCAATGATGATTAAATGCTGACCCTTTTCTGTGTTGTCCTGCTAGCACACTACTCCATCGGCAGTCGCGGAAGAGCCTGAGCAGACATATATTCCCTCTCAACCGATGGCAATCCGAGGAGCAGAGATGATGGTGAGTCTGTTTAGAAGTTCATTGAAGCACAGCCTCTGACACCTCTCTTTCTGTCTGTCCGCAGTCCCCTTCATCGGTCTCGCAGTCGCTACTGGAAGCAGTCAACCTTTTCTCTGATGAACCACCTTCTCAATATGGCGGCCACCAAAATCCGAATGCGAATTTCGACTCCCGAATGGCCGCATATCAGCAGTCACAGCAATACGGCGCGGCATCTGTGCCAGGCGAATGGAGTGGCAATCAAGCAGCATCGTACTACGACCCATCAACAAACGGCATGCTTCCCTACGTGAACACTTCGTACTATTCAGTCAGCCAGCCGCCGAATTTCAACACTGCATTCGCACCTCCGCCTCTCACTTTCGGGGCACGCACACATCGCTTCCATCCATACTCTACATCTGGTGCTAGAAGCTATTTACCGCCAGTGATGCAGTCGCCCTCCAAGCCGACGTACATCTCGCCGCGAGCAAGGCGACTCAGCTTATGATGCATGTCAAGCCATTCACAACCCCAGTGGTCTGCGATGCTCATTCTTTCCCCTCCCCACAAATTTCGGAACAAAGCGCGACATTGGCCTTGTAACACGCTCTTTTCTCTGCACACAATCAGTTTACACATCAGTTGTGAGGTAGTTTCACCTAACTCGTACAGTAATAGCAGTACATTTCACACACATCAGTACGTACACTCCTGGCATCGGATCCCAGAATTATAGGTTGTAAGTAGCGCACACAAAAAAGGATCGGCGAAGATAGCCTAGCATACTTCGAAAACCGTGCTTGTTTTTAGATTGTTTGTACCCTAATAGGCTTGCAAGCTGTGCAACCATAAGCCCAATTCAGAATGATCAATCATCAGATATCGAGATCCCACTTTGCGATCATTGAAACGGTATGCGGAATAAATGGCACTGAAAGGCCAAGTTTTGCGACGCGATCTCCTCGTCTTGCTGGTTTCCAAAGCAGCTATCAATACAGTATGCAATAGAAAATGATGTTGTCGGTTCCCAACTTTTGCAACATTGTTCATGTCTTCTTCTCGCCTCGAATAGCAGCTAGACGAGCCTGATAAGCCGGTAATGTACTTTTGCGACTCGGCCCACTCGATTTGATGTCTTCACTTCCAAAACCTGGCACTTGCATGTTGTACGTCTTGTCGAGGACAAGGTTCAGATCTCTGCATTCTAAACGATCACTCTTCCTGTGTTTTGCGAGACGACATGCGAAGCGTGTAACATTGTCGATGAAGTCGTCGGCTACTTCAAGGAGAAGCTGGAAATGAAGAAGGGGTCCCAGCAGTCAGCGAGCAAGATTATAGCCACATGCAGATGTGAAAGAAAGATTGGGCTTACATCTTCAACCTGCGCTTCTAATTGTTGATTGCTATCGATACTTGCAACCAACTCTTGCAGCTTGCGTTTGTTGTACGGTCTGCCTTCCGCATTCTTCAATGCCAAGGGACCAGGTTGTCCGAGTGTTGGGGCTGGTCCGCCGAGCGACGGTGCAGCCGAAGTAGAAGCTTGAGGTGTCGCTGCACCTGAAGCTGCCGTACTTCCAGGAGCACTAGGCTGCGCAGGACCACCCGTACCTGTGTTACGCGAAGAAGGCAAGTTCGCCAGCGGAGGAGCAGTCACAGCTGGTGCACCGAGAATTGGATTTGTCGCTAATCCAGAAGAAAGTGTCGGTCTTGAAGAGGGGAAAGCTTCGGGTTGAGCTGGTGTGATGTTTAGATGCTCTGGAATTGGGAAGGGAGGATGGGCTGCGGGTGCTGTTGACGTTGCTGAAACTGTGGAAGGTGGTGGTGGCGGAGGTTGCTGTGGCTGCTGTTGTTGAGCTTGCTGTTGAGCTTGTTGCTGCTGTTGCTGCTGCTGCATGTGCATCTGCATGGATTGTTGCAGCTGGTGTTGCTGCATTTGCGTTTGCTGTTGTTGAGGATTCGGGGTGGATCTTCCAGCATTGGGTCCTTGCGAAGAAGACTGCTGCTGAAGGTGAGGAGCTGGCTGTTGCGTTGGTGGTGGCTGCTGCTGCTGCTGCCGCCGTTGCTGCTGTTGTCCCTTTCCTTGATTGTTCTGTTGTTGCTGTTGCTGGCTATTGTTCATATTCGGCGGTGAACTAGCAGACATAGCTGGAGAAGCGGTATTCACAGGTCCAGCTTGTTGCTGTTGCTGCTGTTGGAACTGAGGCGGAGGCTGGCGTTGCTGGACGGGAAGATGTTGTTGCTGAGGCATAGGTGAAGCCTGTTGCTGGATGTTCTGGTTCTGATTAGGTGCCTGCATCTGTGGAGGTAGTTGCTGAGCTTGCATGCTGGGGGATGATCTCGGTGCGATGTTGTTCGACGGAAGGGTGAGGTTCAAGCCAGCGTTGTTGTTATTGTTATTGTTGTTCTGCTGTTGTTGCTGGAAGTTCAACTGCTGTTGCTGCTGCTGCTGCATCTGAGCTTGTATCTGCTGTGCCTTCTGCTGCATTGCACGCTGTTGAGCAAGCTGCATCTCATTCACGTTGTTCCCTCCGTTTACGTTCTGCATGTTCTGCATCTGGTGCTGAGCAGCAGCAGCTACCTTGACCTGATTTACAAACGCAGCCAGTGAACGCTTGTTGTTGTCCAGTTCCTGCAAGAGTCGATTCCTGTCCTGGTCAGAGATATCTGGCCTCTTCAAGACGGTGTCGATATTGTTGATCCTGCTTTGCAGCTGTGCGATGAGCACACGAGGGTCGGGGTTGCCTGATGCAGCATTAGGAGCATTACCAGATCCGTTGTTGCTATTCACGTTCTGGTACTGAGGTGCTGGACTCTGTGTCATTTGCTGTTGTTGCTGCTGCTGTTGAAGAGGCGGTTGCGGTGGTGATTGCTGCTGCTGCTGCTGCTGCTGCTGCTGAGGCTGAGGCTGCTGCTGAGAGGACATGTTCATGTTCGGCATGCTAGGCATCTGCATACTGATACTTGCATTGCTGTTGCTGTTGCTCGAAGCATTCCCTGCCAGCGTAGGCAGTCCCATCGCCTGCGTTCCACCTTGCTGGCCCAGGAAGTGCCGCAGCTGGGCGAGCTGGTCATGGGTGAGCTGACCCGCATTGGCTGCCTGGATCAGCTTCTGCAGCTGCTCTTGCGATGAAGGTTGTCTCTGCATCTTGCTGATGACCTCCCTGCCTCCTGCTTCCTACTTTCCAAGCGGAGTCGGTGTAGAGTCAAGATATATCGGCATCGTTCAAGCAGTTTTGGTAGCTTTCGGACCGAGAATACTACCCTGCGACAGGCAGTAGCTAGCGAAGACTGGTATAGCCATCCGATGTCCTTGTCCTCTTGTTGATCTCTGCTCAATACATTGTTGGCATCGTGTACACACGATAGACACATGTTCGATATGGCGGCCACAAGCTGGGTCAAATCAATATTCCATCGATATAATCTCTTCTGCTATAGCTTTGCTAGCTGGACCCAGGACACTTCGCAGCCTCACTCGTCAGTCTCGATATCTATTGTCAGCATTATTAGTCCGCGGACATCGATTTTCTTGGGAAAGAATGGGTGATAGAAAAAGAGTCTATATTGCGAGTGGTGGGATACATACTCTCGAATTAGTGACAACAACAGTAGACTTTCATGCAGATGCAGATGGAGAATAGAAGAAAGATTGAAGAGCTATTGCTGTTGCTGCTGCTGCTCACGCTGTTCCTTCTTTGCCAGTCTTTGAGCTCGCAATTGCGCAATTTGCTGTTTCAGCTCGTTGGGTGTTTCGGAGATCCTCTGCCGAAGGACAAGCAATGTCAGGATATGACCTGGTAAGTTTGAAAGTGATTATATGCCCACCACTTCAGCTTTCTCAGGCTTGACAAACGCATCCTTCAAGGGATAGACATGCTTGTTGTACCATTCCGGGTCGCCGAAGTAGGACATGAAAGCGATAGGAACAGATACATAGACTACGAACTGAAATGCATAGGATATATAGCCAAAGTCAGTAGGTATAACAACTAAACAGAGTGACAAAGTACACCCACTTTGAAAAGCTCAAGATTTGGACCGGCCATGGCAGAGAACAGGAAGAGAGGACGGGTTCCAATTTTCAATGTCTTGAGCGTCTTTGCTTCTTTACCCGACTGAGCAATGCTAGCAGCCTGAGCAGTGTCTATGTTGTTCGCAGCAGCAGGGGCTTCTTCAGTGGTGTGCTTCTTCTTGATGTTTATTTTCTTCTGCTCGGGCAGAGGGAGACTCGACAGGACAGCCAGGGTTTCAAGAGGGGGTCAGTGTGGTGGAGTACACTGCTCTACTCGACCATGCAAGGTGTATATGGCCTTGGACAAGGATGGAGTGAATCAAACGGTGGAAGAGCAAGAACACTACTTCAAAAGCGTGATTCGACTGGGAAATTTGTCGCCACCGGACTGCACGGCGGAGTATAAGGGATGGGGATGATGCTGTTGCTTAGACGGTCAGGATGGAAGCTAGAAGACTCACACTCCCTCATACTCCTCAGAAATCAACCATTTCCATCCAAGAAGCCGCACGATGGGCTGATCTCCAGCATGGAGGATGATCGAGATTATGACATGGGAGAGTATTGCATCTCAATCTTCTGTGCTGTCCTTACAGCATATCACAGTACTCACTTACTCACTCACTCCCTCCCTCCAGTCCTCCAGCCATGCCAAAGCAGAAGTCATCTGCGAGCTCGGCGACCAAGAAGAAGCACGCGAGAAGAACGGCGGCGAGAGAAGAACAGCTCGCTGCAAGGGCTGCTGAGGAAGAGCTTGCTGAACTGCAAGAGCAAGACAACGCTGATGGCGATGGCGACGATACTAGCAAGCCTGTGATTGGTACTGATGATGATGATGATGCTGCTACTGATCGCCAGGCGGCAGCTGTTCACGACAGGCCAGTGGAGCCGGCACCAACTCCAGCCATCGTCACAGCTACATCACCTCCTGCGCAACCTCTTGTAGACAAACGAGGCAAACGCATCAAGGACACAACCGCATCTGGCAGCTCAAGAGGTCAGAAGAACGCAAATGCCGAAAACAAGAAGAAGAAGCAAAGCAAGAAGCATGCAAAGGGTCAGGCTCCCCCTCCGCCACGCAAGAAACAGTACATACCCCCACCTAAACCTGTTAAGACGAACGTAGATCCTGTAGACATATATGGTCTGGGTATCGTTGGAGCTGGGTATGAACGTATACCTGCTGAAAAGGTAGTCTCGTTGAGACTGCTCAACAAGAAGGACTCGATGTCCGTGGAGAGAGGGTTGGATGAACTGCTTGCTTGGGTGAATGAGGTTCAGAAGAGCGATTCAAGCGATGAAGAAGCGCTGACTCAGTTGTCAGAGGTGGTTCCTGTCTGGGTATGCTATCCCCACTTATTAACCATCTTCTGCTAGCAGATGTGGTTGACGATGTTTTGAAACCATAGGTTCACCATTTGCCTCGTCTACTATCACATGCCTCAAGAAGAGTCCGGTACCTCACGGCTTCCATACACGCAATCTTACTCCATCAAGGTTCTTCAGATCTTCTCTCATACACCGTACCCGCCTTTACCACTCCTAGCAACCTGGAAAGAGAAGACTTCCTTTCATGTCAGCTTTGTGCAACATTCGATCCAGATCGTCAAGTTCGCTCGTTGAGTATAGCAAACTGGAAGGCTCTCTCAGACATCGTGCCTCCGCAAGATTATTTAGAAGAGATACTCAACAGCCTCACAGATAGCATACTAGAGAGCTCAAGTACCTCGTCAGCAGACGACAAGGCTCGAAAGAAATTAAGCGATGAAGAGCGGATAGCGATGCAAGAAGAACAAGATAGAAAGATCAATCACCTGACCGCAAGCATAGAAGCATTCGCTTCGATGCTTCAATATTGTACATCGGAAAACGTCTCTTTGTTCTCGAAAGTGGCATCCTCGGAAAGCTTCTGGTCATTTTTGTCAAGCAAAGAAATGGAAGCTCCGCAAGTGAGGAGGTCTACCTGGCGGACACTTGCACTGTCATTGTCGCATGAGCAGTCGAAAACACTGCTAGAGGACAGTCTGTCAGACATCAGTCGCATAGCACCAAGAGCAGCTTTTTCGGAACGAGATCATCAAACGCAAAACACGCTCTGGGAGCCTCTGATATCTCTGTTTCGTGCACGACCATCAATATGGAAGCGACCGATCTCTTCTTCAAATAGCGAAGACGAATCTAGTGACGACGAGTCCGACTCAGGTTCATCACCAGAGACGGATACCTCAAATGCCCGATCTGTACCTTCGAAGACATCCCATACCATCGCTGCTTTCTTCGATTTGCTACAAGTGGGAGTCTATGGCAATGCATCATCAGGATATCAAGCTACTCCTCTTCTCATTCACACAATACCAAATAGTATATTCCCGCGAACATCTTCGAATCTCGAAAGCCTTTTCTCATCTTACTGGGCTGCATACTCTGGCGGCGCTATCGATTCGTCGAGTACCCCTGCATTTGTCAGATGTCTCATCGACATAGTCCGGCTCTCGCTTGTTTCAGACGAAGCTGCGGAAGTAGCAGCCGCACAACTCACACGCCTCTGGGAGTACTATCTACATATCACTCCGCCTCCTACAAAGTACCTCTCACTCGCATCCAGCACGACAATAGAAGAATTAGAGAAAGGCTTAGTCTCTTTACAATCGAAGTATGCCTCCGCATTCGACAAGATTTGGAAGACTATATCTGAAACAGCAAGGCAGACTGCCGTGGCGAGTGACAGTAAATCATCGGCACTCGCCCAAGCTCTTGTGCAGATGTTCCGGTCCCCCTCTACCGAGATATCCCAGTGTGCGCAGAAGCTACTGCACGGATGTGTTGCCCTTGCGGCAACGAACAGCGGTGCTACGGGATCAGCGGAATTCTTGCTAGAAGCATTGGCAAAAGATGGAAAGGAACTACTACTCACATCGGAGGTGCATGAGGTGAGAAGAAGTGCTGATCAACTACGTAGTTCTCTGCTGACTATTATCATCTTATAGCCTGTCGACAAGTACATGCTCAAAGCTGAGCCTGAACAGCATCAACTCCTCACCTCGTACTTCCAGGCCAGAGGGAACGCAGATGCAGCTGCTGATGTATGGAAGCATCTCTGCGAGTCACTGCGTTCTGGCATGCCCAGCAAGGGCTTCTCTGAAGTACTACCATACCTCGAAGCCTTCCACTCTGGATTACTGTCATCAGCCAGTTTCTCGAACGCAGAGATGGATGAAATCATAGCCGCGCACGCCCTTCAGACACTATCTACGGATACGGCCTTGCACCGAGCATTAGAGATTCTGCTTCATACTCCACAGCCTGTCGCCTCAGAAGACTTCCCACGCACTTTTCTGACCCGCCTAGTGGATTTCCTCGAAACGCAACTCTCGTCAATCACAAGCAACGCTTCGTATTCTGTGCCGCAAGACAAGGTCTCTGCCACCTTAAGACTGCTATCCCTAGCGGACGCGGATCAGCTCTTTGCAACAGTCGCACACTACCCATCTTTCGTTACTCTCTTCCAATGGGCCGAATTAGTGCCGGAAGCGATAGCTCTCAATGACGATATTTCCCAACAAGCTCGCTCGATATGTGTCAAGATGGTGTCAAAGCCAGTCACATGGTCACTTGCTGATCTATATGCTATGACAGCGACACAATTAGGAGAACTCTTGACCGAAAAACAATGTCACATCAGGTATGTTTCGTCTTGTCACCGGTTGCTGCTTGCACTGGCTGACATTTGCTAGCAGCCCCGTGACACTCTCGGAAGCCTACCACAAGTTGTGCAGAATGCCTTACGCCAATCGCTCACACCTAATGTTGGCCTTCTTACCTCAAGAGCAGGAAATGTCGAAACTGGCGAGCAGGGTCTTCGAACAATCACCCGATCAACGTCTAGGAGTTCTGGACCCTCTCCTCGTCACGCAAGTAAAGAGTAGCAAATCGGATGATGATATGCAGAATTCAGCTTCACGAAAGCTATATCAGCGCACAATGCTTGCCTGGCTTGCAGTCCTCTCGGAAAATCGACGACTGGGCTCGCAGGTTGACTGGTTCTTACCCCATGCCATTCTGGTTCGGGAAGTATCTGGCGACGTTCTCGCATGTTCGGAACAGACCGATGCTGCTAGGCCCGACTTGGAGGCTTTGCAAGCTGTGGCAGATCGTGTGGCTATCTACATGAGCTCGCAGATCATCGAATCGTCTTCTGAGACTTGGCAGTCGGTAGCAGTGGAAGCATGGAAGGAAGGTGGCCGGCCTGACAGCTCTCCCGCGCGCTTGCTCTCGGAGCTGTTCGATCGAGTAACACACTCGCCCAGTGGCTCATACGCTTCCAGGGTGCTCTCCGCTTCCTTGAACATGCTTCTGCATCAATCCGGCGCGAGCCTTCCCGAGAGAGAAGGATGGGTCGACCTGGCAAAAACCTGGCAGAAGAAAGGTCAGTGAATCTTTATTTACCTTGCGATTAATGAGTCTGCTGATCCCTTCGGTTAGACCCCCGCTTGTGTTTGGCCATTGTTGCTGGTCTGCGCCACTCCCTATCCAGCTCCGCGCGGTTGCAGCGGTATCAGGGCGAGGTAGCATCCTCTCTTACCAATATCAAGCCTTTAGAAGTGGCCACAAGCGGCGCGTCACAGCTACAGCTGCTCCTAGCTCTGGCATATGCAAGCACTTCCGACGAAGATCTACTACCTGCCAATAGAGCCATCTTTCTCCTCCAAGCTTTCCAGAAGTGGCGCCTTTTCGACACTGAAGCGGAAGGCGAAGAAGGTGAAGAGCCTTTGGACGTGGCTGGTCCTTTGGTCATCCGCGTATGTACGCAACTAGTGTCTGCCATTCAAGATCTAAGCGGTGCACACTGGGACTTTATGTTCGATATTGTCGAGTATCTTGTTGAGGTAAGTGACAATGTCCATAAAACTTCATAGACCTTGCTCACTCACCGTATGCTGGACAGTCGTTTTCGTGGGAGCAGGCCTCGACGTACGCAGGCCTTTCTGCCGCTTGCGCACTTCTAGAAGAGATGCAAAGTCGAGCGAGCTCGAGTCGTGCCTTCAGGGGTCTGGTTCGCTCGTCGTTGACGCGATCGAGCAAGCTCCTAGCACCACTGTTCCTGTCGGCACCCGACTCTACGGATGTCACTCTCAACCTACTTGGAGCGATGTCACGTTTGTTGACGGAGCCCGATACTTTTGATTCCAGTGATTTACCAGCTGTAAGTCCCGCTTTCAGAGATTCCAAGTTCAACGAATTTCTTAACGCCTTGCATGCAGCTCTTCCTGCTTCTGCCGCGCTTGTCAGGGCCGTCTCTCGCGGCACTGTTCGATATCAGCTCACAAGCAATCCGCAAAGAAGTCGACGATCTTACTATCAAAGCTGAAACAAGGCGACGCGACGAGATGGAGGCTGTGACCTCCTTGGGTATCCCGTCCGAGATCATAGCGCTACTGGACCAGCATTCTGCAAACCCACCTCTTACTGAGTCTGATGCAGCGAAAATGCTCCTATCGTGGCTCCTCATCAGCCAATTCTTCCAGGATACAGTAGGTCCTGCAACCATTCGGAAATGGCTCTCATACTGAAGTATCACTTGCAGACAACGACTCTGAAGACGCTCTTCACTGAGCAAGTCCGCAAAACTGGCTTCGTTACGAAAGCGTTGCTGCCTTCCATATTCGAGCACACAAACGTGTCCGAAAGGAGTCGTGGCCTTGACTTGTCGGGTTGGCAAGTGGAGGACTTCCTAATATCAGGTATGATGCGAACGCACTGAGCCGCGCGGTGTAATGCTGAGTCATCTTATTGTTCACCTTTACACAGACTTGCGCATTCCGGATAGCGATGCGCTTTCTCGTCTAGCTGCTCACGCATATTACCAAACATTGAGAGCTGTTCCGTCCCTTGTGCGGTCGGAGTGGGAGTCTATCAAGAACAAGCAGTTATCTATGTCCATTGACACTTTCACAAGTCGAGCCTTTTCTCCTCTTCTTGTAGACTACGAGCTGGCGAAAGTGCATGCTGAGGAAGCGAAAGGTACCCTTCAGGATGAGGAAATGAGTATCAAGGTTTTGCCCAATGTGAACGAGGTGAAGGCCATAGTAAGTGACACTGTCCTCGTGCTCGATGTGTTTCGATCACTGATTGTCGCATTCACTCTAGTACACCGTTGACGAGCAGCCAATGGAGATCGCGGTTCGCATACCGCCCAATTTCCCCTTAAGCCCAGTAGAAGTGAAGGACATCAAGCGTATTGGAGTGCCCGAAGCAACTTGGAGGGCGTGGCTACTCAACGTTCAGCTCATTATATCTACCCAAGTCAGTACCTACATTTATCGGAGGCTGATGGTGACGTGACTCACAGCCTTTTCAACATTCAGAACGGATCAATAGCCGACGCTTTGTCCCTCTTCAAAACCAATGCATCTCGACACTTTGAGGGCGTCGAAGCTTGTGCTATCTGCTACTCTGTGGTTTCGGTCACTGACCGGTCTATGCCTACCAAGCGTTGCCGAACTTGCAAACAAGTAAGCTCTCATTCGTCGACAATGAGTAAAGGAAGCTATGCTAATTCACACGCATCAGCTCTTCCACCCGAGCTGTCTATACAAGTGGTTTGCAACATCCCACGGATCAAGGTCAGTTACAATCTGCCTGGCTCTGTCGAAGACAAAGCTGATGCCTTCGCCCTTGTCAGCTGCCCGCTTTGCAGATCTCTCTTTTAAAGGCGGCGTCGCCTGTGCGCTGCTTTGCTCTACCCTCCAAGCATGCCATAACATCGACACGCAAGTCGTAAAAATCGAATTAGCATAATTATCTATTGTAGCTATAGAACCCGGAATGCAACCTAATGCACTGGATGTACGATTCTACGCAAAAGATAGACTGTGACAAGCTGTCTAGGACGTCATACGCACTTGCTAGCCAGGCACCAAGCCGGCCCGCCACACATTGCTCTAATCGCAAATCCGACTGCCGGGTCAGAATGGAGTTGACACAAGAATGTGCTAAGCCACCGGTGCCTAGTTTGTTCTTCACCCTCAATTATTGGCCCTGGGGCCAACATTCTTGAGTGTTGCTTCCGCATTCCATTCCTAGCAGGGTGCATGCTCTGAGGGATCCGGCTTATTGCGGCAAGGCAGAGCTGTCCGGATAAGATGAAGGCCGTCCATGGTGTCTTCGCCGCGTCTCTTCTATCTGTAGTCTGTCATGCCGGCATCATTCCCTTGGAAACCATCAAATCCGTCGCACACCCCAAATACAAGCCCGATACCTACGCCCAATTCGGGGATCATGATGTCGACTGCGGCCATGTAAGCTATTCGTGCACGCTTTGCTTTGAGGCGCCTAGGCATTGACATCGCGTTACCTTCTGCAGATTGCTATTGTCAAGCGTGGGGATGAAAGGAAATGCCAGGAGCGATGCCATCAGTATTCAACACTGCTGAAAGAGGATTGCAACGCATATACTTTCAAGCCAGGGAAAAACGGAGGAGAATCGTCATGTGTACTAAAAAATTACCGATGCCGCCCTTCGAACTGGAAGAAGAAGCACAATTCTGGTTTGTTAGGCGGGTGTGCCTAGTAAGTTTACTTTGACAGCAACAAGACTTCGCGTTTTATCTCGGTAGGCTAACGTTCTTCTGCTGAATAGCTGGTGTGATAAGGTTCCAAGAGGTGTCGATATGAGCGTCTGCAGGAATTCTGACGGCTCTCGTTGGTCCTGCCATTCTGAGGACCTCCAGCAAGGTCGACAAGGCGGCGGTAAATCTCAAGATACACGGCGACCGGAGAACCCCCAGGGTCCCAAACATAATGCAGGCGGCCCAAAAGACATGGACCACAATGGCAGTCCAAACGACCCAAAACATCCTCGTCAAGGTGATTCGAATGGACCGAAAGACGGTAATCATACTGGAGGCGAGGGTCATCACACTGGAGGACGAAATAATTCCCATCACTCTGGAGACTCCGACGACCACCATCACCCCGAAGGCAACGATCATCATCATTCCGGGGGATCCTCTGATCATCACCACTCCGGTGGATCCAATGATCCTCATCATGCGGAAGGCGGTAGAGACCCCAAAGATCCTCATCATTCAGGTGGATCGAATGGACCTAAGGATCCTCATCATCCAGGCGGCCCTAAAGATCCGAAGGATCCCCATCACCCTGGAGGACCAAAAGATCCTCATCACCCAGGCGGACCGAAGGACCCTCATCACCCAGGTGGGCCGAAGAATCCTCATCATCCCGAGCATCCAGATCATCCCGATCAACCACATCACCCGCATCATCCACACCATCCTGGTCCATCTCAGCGAGCAAAACCCAAACCAAAACCCAAAGCCAATCTTGGCTTCCCCTTCGGAATCTTGCGAAGAGACATGTCAGATGCTTGCCCAGCTCCAATGACTGCTTGTCCGGTCGTCAAGAGCGACGGCACCCTGGGAGAAGGGCTTGATTGCGTTGAAACAGACCAAGATCTCAAGTGAGTCGTTCTGCTTATTGCAGCTCCTCTCCTGACATGACTAACATTGATTTCACCTGCTCGCCATGTAGCCAATGCGGCGGCTGCTTGGGTACCGGAGGAGTCGATGTAAGTGACGTGTCCGCCCAAAGTGCCTGAGTTTGCTGATGCTCGTTCCTCACTGGCAGTGCGAGAAGATTGCCCATGCTGAGATTGTTGGATGTTCCTCGGGTCGATGCAAAGTTCGTACGTGTAGTCCTCATCGCGTTGGCTTTGCTTTCATTAGGACAGGCTGAATTAGATTCTGTCTGTAGTCCGATGCGCTGAAGGCTTCTATGCCAAAGGCGATACCTGCTTCCGCAAATTGGGCCAGATCATCTTCGACAACCCTAATGGTTATTGATGTGGACGAATTCTGGATTTCTACTTCGTTATTTCTGCCTTCTCGAAGCCTTGGACTGTTCTTTTTGATGACCACTTTTAATGGGTAAAAAAGGTTATACATAGGTAGCTTTTCTTTTCTTGCATATAGACAGACTCCTTCCCTGTAAGCGAAGTGTAGCGCTGGTTTTTTTGATATATACTTTCACATGGCTCTCTGCTCAGCAGCCTCTAGCACGCGTAATAAACTCTGAGCTTCTCTCCACATATTGAGTGCATCTTGACCGACATGATGTTCTTGTCCATTATACATGATAGCATTCGCGAAGATCAAAGCTAAATCTCTCGTGAACTCGGCACTTGTAGTCACTTTCCCACTTCGTACATTCTGAGATAGTGTTTTCAGATCCATTGGTCGTTTGATAATTTCGAAATAGTTGGCCGCTTCGCCTTGTCGTACTGGTTCTTTAAAGTAGGTCGAATTCACACTACTGACCATTTGACTTATAAGGTGGGGCGCTGAGTTTCGAAACCGTCGTACGGCTGACACGTCGGAACTCCCAGGTGTACGATCGGATTCAACTGCGAAGTAGAAGGTATGCAGAAACAAGGTCAGCAACAATGCCAGGAAGGAATGAGGACTTGGGAGGAACGGCGAATTGAATATGAAAGACATACTCGGTGTACCCAGGCCTGACTCTGGCTCTTCGGTTTTGATGCGCTTTGACCTGGAACGATCCGATGGTGCAGGAGATATCGTTCTATTCTGTGCCTGTGGAGTAGTTGTTCTCTTTCGTTTATTGGCATCTTTAGCCGTGACGGGAGGTACTGATGATTTGCGTCCGGGTCTGCCCTTCTTTACTGTGGTAGTAGCAGTGGCGGAAGGACCCGCAGTGGAATCCCTACTGTCATCTCGATCCATCGGTATGCTTTGCATGTCTATGTCCATACTCTCAGAAGAAAGCGGTATCACGTCTTCAACAGCTGGGGAGAGCACTGCCTCGTCTTCTTCACCGAGCGGGGCGGATGGACGGGGAGATGAAGCTGGGATGACTGTTTCGACGGGGGTAACAGCAGCTGGAGGAGGGATGATCTCGCTGAGATTGGCAATTGAAGATCTAGAGACGCGACTTGATGATCTACGTTCGGGTGCTGTTGGCTTGCCAGTAGCCGTTGGCTTGGTCTGAGGAGGAACTGAGGTCTTTCTGGATGACTTCGTGGGCCCTGTTTCTGTATCTGCAGCAGGTTCTGGTCCTTCACCATCCTTTTTAAGCGTACTGCCACCATCTTCTTCGTCTTCTTCGGGTACTTCTTGCAATCCAGCTGATGCCGCTGTTCCTTCTCGTTCATGAGGAGTAGCTCCTCCACTATTGCTGTCTCGACGTGTCTCGTTGGGAATAGTGATAGTCTCTTCTGCAAATTGGAGTTCTTTGGCAGGTGAAGCAGCCTCTTCTTTAGGTTGTGGTATACTTTCAGCAGCTTCTTCCAGTGTTGAAGTAGAGGCGACAGCAGCAGCCGCTGCAATGGGGATTGGGTCGTTGGCAGAAGATGGGAGCAAGGAAGACGGATCATCTATCCTTCCAGCACTGTGTTTGTGCTTGTATATGGCCTGGGTAGGCTCCGTTGAAGGCGTGACGAGGTCATATCCCTCAGTGAGCTTTGCATCCCAAGCTCCACTGTTGATATCGGCTTCTTCTTGCTGTATGCGCCTGCCCATAAGGAGAAGAGAGAGACAGCGTTAGAGTGTCGAGACAGCAGTGGAAGTATAGGATGATGAAATGTGAACCCCACCTAATCTGATCCTCCTGCAGGGACAGCTTGCTCCTCAGCTCGGCGAGTCTTGCCATGTAGTACTTCCTTGCGAGCTTGAGGTGTATCCGGGCATTAGGGCGTTTGAGTTCAGGAAGGCGGGACCTAGTGGTGAGATAGGGATAGAGTGTTTGATTGATAGCATAGCATAAGTACAAGCATGACCTATCCTGCCTTGTGCGATGGGATGAACTGCACCCACAGATCCAGACTCTCTGCAGCGAGCATTTCCTGGAGGACTTGAAGGCATGCCTGGGGAGGACACATGAAAGACTGAGTTGGGACAGTATGACAGAAGAGAGTATAATGACACACCTGCGGACTGAAGAGAGAGGACGGTCTCGACTGAGTGATGGGATGCGCCTGCAATGCTTTCGATACAGCATCCAGCTGGCCAGACCCATGGACGACGAATGCTTGAGAGAGAAGTAGCAGCTCTTTGGGGAGTAGATTGTCCATGTTGTATGTGATGTAGTATGCTAGTCAGGGTATCCACTATGCCCTTGCTGCAATATGGGAAATTGAAGAATAGCGCTGCCTATGTATGCTGCTCTTTCTCTCCATAAGCTGTATCATAAGCATAGCTGCCAGAGGTGATCAAGGAGATCTAATACACTCAAAGAGACGAGTTTCCCAACTGGGTTATTCTTCGACTTTCCTCGATGAACATGAGTGTATTCAAGCATACAGTCACGATGAACTGCTGTACACCACTCTAGCTGGTATATTCAGTGAAGTCGTATTGAAGAAGTCATCTCTATGCATTGGCAATGAGCATGAATGAATGAAGCCCATCGAGAAGGTGAGGAGGAACAGAGGAAGCAAGAGGTAGAGGCCTGGAATACATCGACAGACTGTGCATCTCTATGCCACCCTCAACAAGCTTCCTAGAGCAGTCCCTGCTGGGAAAGTCTCCTCCTTCTTCTTTGCTCTTCTCTCGCACCATCATGCTTGAACGGTGGAAAGCCGCTTACTAATCCTGGTGCACACAGGCAAATGTCTGACTCATCCAGGTAGCTGTGGATATTAATGACTACCCTACTAATCTATGAGGATATGAGAGTACAGGCTGAACTACGCTATACAGACATTCTACAAGCAGCAGTGATCTACTCCATCACTACGCTCAGTCCATTCCTTCTTTCTTCCTTGTAGTCCGCCTACGTCCTGACAGAAGAGTGTCACTTGCAAGTGAAGGTAAGGGCGGACATAGTATAGTATACACACAGAACGACAGGACGTACATATACTAGTCACTACCCTCTGCTTCATTCATCTGTCAGCTCATACTCCCGATATCCCTGCCGACAGTCGGTCAAACGCGTCAACTACCTTCCAAGAAGTACCACAACTCCTCAGCCTCCATCCAACCGATACTTAGGTAGTCTTTCCTATATCCTGTATTGTACAGGCTTGGAAGTATCTGTCACTGCGTCATCATCTATTCTAGCTCCTCGCATACCTTCCCTCGTCGGCATCATCGGCAATACTGCATCACTCCACCGGAACCGGCTATCAACACTTCTATCATACCTTGTATCCTTCCATATCACGACCACCTACCACCGAACGAGGTGCATCGAGGTCATCACCAAGCATGGAGTCCAATCATGGCAAGCAGGGTGAGCTGATAGGTGTATACTGTGTCTACTCTGCTCCCAATTGATCTCTTCCTCTCTCTCTTTTCTCTTCTCCTCGCTTTCAGGCACTTCCTTGTCCGGGACATCGCCTATGATAACCGCCACAGCATCGAGCAACAGAACTGCATCATCGTCGAGGAACACTCCATATCCATACCAAAGAAGAGCAAGTGCTCCTTCAATACCGTTGATGTCTCCACTGTCTCCTCTGGCCTCTTCATCTGCTGGTCCTGCTCGCCCAACTCTGCCCTCGTCCAACACTGCCACTGGTCACGCTTTTGTGCACTCGCCCGACTCAGCTGCAATCACACAGCCGGTACTGAATGGAAGTCATTCTAATCATGCACTAATCAGTAGATCTAACAATACAGCTCTTACGACTGGCGGTAGTCTACCTCTCTCACTCCCTACCACTCTGTCACCATCTCTCTCTCCATTTGACGCCACCGCCCATCACACTCCTGCCTTCAATACCAATACTTTCACCAGCAGCATCAATCACACTACACTACACGGCAGCAGCCTACCTGCTCTTCCCCTGTCCTCACTGCTAGCCTTTTCAACCTTTGCAACTGAACCCGCCACCAACGAATACATCGAGCACTGGCAAGTCACCTCGAAGGATGCAGCGAGGCAAATCACGGACCTGTCACTCCTCATGTCATTGGATCAATCTGACATCGTCACTTTTCATCCTCATTCCTACGTCGTCGTCAATGGTGCTCAAGTCGGTCAGAACAATTGGTTTAGAGCTCAGGCTTGTACTTGCGAGAGTTATCGTGGTGGATTCGATAGAGTCAGAAGGCCTGCTACTATCAGAGTGAGTGAATCACCTACCAAAAAAAAAAATCTTGCATAACCTGCTAAAAACTTGTTCATGATGCTTGTCGGCATGACTCTCACTCAAAGGACCACCTAGCTAAACAAGTATGCGCCCCCGCTAGTCTCGCTCGGGTGGCCGAAATCCAACTCAAGATGATGAGAACGTCCTCAAAGCGTCTATCTCACACTTCTATTCCGGACACTTCAAGTCCCAAACTACCTTCAATGCCAGAATATCAACGCCAGTCGACTCCATCTGGATATCCTGCCTCGTATGCTATGCCGTCTCTTTTCGGTAGCAGTCATCCGATGCAGCTCTCAGCATCTGAAAGATCGCACCCTACATTTAGTCTAGGTGAAGGAGATGGTCCTTCAACACTACATCACTCTGCTTCACCCTCCTGGATGCCTCTCTCCGCTCAATACGCTTCGGCACTGCAAAGCTACTCGAATCAGGATTACCAGTCACTCAATAATCATACTAACCGTCAGTCAGCCGCGCAACATCTTCTCCATCTTCATTATTCCGACTCTGGCTATAACGGCTTGGAAATGTCGAGATCATGGCCTACTTCCAACTATCATCACAGCATGTCATCTCCGGTAAGGGCTGCTTCACAGAGGACTCTTTCAGATCTGTAAAGGCCTCATTAACCGTCTGCACGTCTACTCGCAGTTCTTCGGCTGGTCGACAGACTCTGAACATGCACCCTCCTCAGCTAGCTTGAGCACGAATAATAGCGATCTGGGCAGTACCTCAGGCTTGGGTATGGGTTTCAGCCTGGATACAAGCCACGGTCTATCGTCCCGTCAGCAAATACAACAACATACTGGAAACTTCGGAGGAGAGGACTACAGTTTTGGACCTGCTTCATATGGTGCTGGTACAGGTGGCGGTCTTGCGCCGTCAGGTAGCTCATCTACACTCGCAGGCAATCAGCCTATGTTTGTAAGTGTTGTTTTCGAATGCAGGAGAAACGCCAACGATGTCAGCTGATATACACATTTTCGTTCCGGAGAAGCCTTCGCCGAAGGACGTGCACGACTGTGATTCACCTCTGTTCGGCACCGAGTCGGAGAGTCTATGTAAGAGTGACTCTTCCTGAAAGGGGCTACATCGATTTATGACGCTGAAGATGGTCTGTTACTTTTCATCAGTCACCTTCGACGACATGTAGAGGCGTCTGAGGATGGCATACCTTGCCACCGGTTCCCCTGCAAGGGGAAGACATTGAAACACGGCATCGCACCTAGGACGACCCCACAACCCAACGCGCGTCGGGCAATCTTCGCAATTCCGCCTGCTCTGCCAAGATACTACTCTGCCGGTCGAATCCCTGTGAATCTATCTATCAAATACGCTTTTCTGCTGCAATATCGACTCCGCCAGACGTTCTATTCTGCCTGTTCCGCAAGAGTACAAGACCCACAAGCTTTAGCTCAATGCACGCGTACTTCACTCAGTCAACTCTCCACTCCAACTATGTATCATACCCCTTGCTTCTTCTTACATCAGGTCTACATGCTGGTCCGGAAGTCTGTTTACAATTCATTCTGCTCGTCTTTTCCAGGGTTATACACGAGGGGTACAAGTTGGCAACTGTAGCTATAGTAGTATCCTCTCGTTGGATATATGACAAGCCTTTGATGCTGTGCTAGCAAGTGAAATGAATATCATAAATTTTGCTAATAAATGTCGAGATGTGGCGGTAACTGCAAATGAAGAAAACCCAGCTTGATCCTTCCAAACCCTCTTTTCTTTCCCACAACCAACCCTGGACATCCACGCAAGCAAGGTTTTCTGGATGGCTTAGCGATAAGTCAACTGAGTGAAGGAGACAACCTGCGAGCGGGAGCAAGCATGCAAATGCAAGACTCTATTCAAGACTATGGATCGCCTAGGGAAGAAGAAGAGTTCCCACGGGAATAAGCGAGAGCTGGTATCTGCTTGGTCTTGACGGCTGTGTCCAGCTGATCCACAAGGGACAAGTTCGTTTTATTTCGCTGCGCACATCACACTATGTATTTCTATATTTCTGTATCCTTGTATCATGTTGTAATGATGAAAACTGCATGGAAAGGAAACGCATCTGGAGGACAACGCCTAGCTTACCAGACAGGGATTGACCGTCCAATACTACTGCATGATTGCAAGGCACGCCTGCCTGCTATGCTATCGAGCTCATGACTATCAATGTAATCTCTTACTGCCGTTGTGATTGCCAATTGCTTGCTTTTCTCTTGTTGCATCTCAGCGCCTGTTCGATAACTGCTGCGAAGACGACAAGCAGCAGCAGCAGCCATGAAGACGACTTCCACGGCCCTGTTCAAGGCAGGCCATGCCTCACTGCATGCTGTCACGAGGCACCCTGCTCGTACATCGTCTTCCAGGCTGGCATGCTCGATGATCGTCAATCAAAGCAGGCGTCTGCATGGACAGCAGCAGGATAAAACTTCGACAGCAGCAGCAGCTCACACGTCATCGCTATCGTTATCCTTGTCAAGACATGCACATCGACACTACTCGTCCTCAAGCTTGCAGAGTCAGCCTCCGAAGCAGGGCCAGAAGACCGAAGACCTCCAGAAACAGGAAGAAAGTCCATTCCGCGGTGATGAGAACTATGGCGCTTTTGCTGGTCCTGCGATGCACACGCTCGGTGTATTCAGGCGTGAGGTTCTCTCAACTACAATCAGGCTTGTCTTCATAGCTGACTTGTTGCACCTACGCAATTCACTGACGAATATCCGCCACACACCACTTACCATTATGGGCGAATCAAATCTCATGCAATTTCGCTAAAAACAGGCATATTCCGCTATGCTGTCTTCGCGTCTGTCGCACTTGTAGCTACAGGGGCCACTCTCTACGTTTCCGTGCACACCTACGTCGAATACGTCGCGCTCCACGGTCGAGCACGTCTACCAGTACAAGATCTCAAGGACTCATCTGCTTTCCTGCCGGAAGAGCTTGTTCCAGCATTCTCCGGAGCACATTTAGGTGGAGGAACGGATCCTTCTCTTACCTGGAGAGCTAGAAACGCGGCAAGAGCAGCTTGGATAGCGCTCAACTTGTCAAAAGGCGGCATATCAAACGGTGGAGCAAGCACAATCAGAGATGTAGCCGTTCCAGACATGGCTTGGTTATCAGCCGAACGATACCTCAAGTTCGCACTGCAGGAGATTGAGAAGCAGAACGAAAGATCTCCGGATACTCGAGAAACAAGGCAAGCTGCCGAACTTGAACTTCAGTTTCAACTTGCTTCGCTGCAGAGTAAACTAGCCGGACCCAGAGGACTACGGGAAGCGAGAGCGAATTGGATGGATCTCCTGCGGAAGATGCCAGATGTCGAGTCGCTTTCACCGCAAAATACTGCCAGATGGTTGGAATTACAGCGCAGACTAGCCGATGTAAATGTCCAGCTGGCAGCTTTGAACAAATCGGGCACCTCACAATCGCTCAAGCATCATGCATTGCAACAACTCGAAGACGCTCTGATTGTCGTCCTCACCGGCAATGCAAGAAACTCGGCACCGCAAGCAGCCACGCAAGCAGTTCCAAGCGAAGCTGTTCCAACGCAGAAGGCCTCGACAGGGTTCTCTTTGCGAAACCTGTGGTCCGGTTCTTCGGAGAATACTATCCCAACGATAAGTCAAGTAGACGGTATTCTACCTGCACTTGCATCTGAGGAGGTCGTACAAGCTCTAAAAGCAGCCGAGAGACCCCTCAGTCCACCCGTTAAAAGGGCTATCAGCCGAATACTCATCGACGATGTCGCAACATCAGCCGCCCTCAAGCAACTACCGCGTGCAGAAGCCATCTGCAATGCGTCACTTGGTTACATGCGCGACGCGACATCCAGCATATTCGCCAGCACTCCTGAAGATAAGCTGTACAAAACCTACATGAACACACAGACTGTACTACTTCAATGCTACTTGCCCGAGCTCCTTGCAGCTCAACGGGGCACGCGGAAACTAGGTCTCTCCAAGTCAACATCCGATGAGAACACTCGCAATATCCTATACGAAGCTGTAGAAGCATCGAAGCAGTCACTGGCAGAAATCAAGAACTTCGACAAGACACCTGGCTTCAACAAAAGTGCACTACAAAACATCTATCCGACAGTACGAGACGCAGCACAGCGCGCTGCAGGGCTGGCACATACTACGCGAGCAGTCCTGGCAGAGGTTCAGGACAAGGATTACCTTAGCGCATTGAAAGACTACGAAGTGGCTCATGAGTATGCCAACGCTCTCAAGACGTCAGACACAGAATATAGCACAATGCACGATCGCACGTTGGAGGGCATTCGTCGCTGTCGTGAGAAGCTGAGAGGTGATGCGGCATAGGATATCCAGATAACGGGCACTGGCCCTGCACAACACTGCTCGTCAAAGTAGCCGACTATCCGCAAAATGGCATGTTGCAAGTCGCCGAGCAAATCGATTGTTACAAACAATTGGTAGTTGCCCCTGCGCTGCAAGGCGGTATCTCCAAGCAAGCCGTGCTGTATCGAACAGACTTGAGTCACAATCGTTCATAGATGGACAAGCAGCCTACAGCTGACTAAAGAATCCAAGACTGCGCATTGTATGCCGCCATCGGCATTATCTTGTATTGCTCAAGATGACCGCGCTATTCGCGGTGAACGACTATCTGTTAATGCCGTAGGATAGATGCTACTTTCATTGTTGCTACATAGCCAATGCTTTTGATGCCATTTGTAATGCACCTTCTTTTGTTGCATTTCCTCCGATGAAGCCAGCAGCGTGTACGAAGACACAGCCTGGGATACCTGACAAATCCGACAATGCCTGGTCACGGATTCCTCTCCATCTGCATGCGTGTAACGAATCAGCTGGTCAGTCGCGAGAGTGGGAATTGTAAGCAATGGGACTCACGCTTCAGGAAGTGGCTTTCGGCTGGAAAAGCTATCTGACGAGACAGGCACAGCTTGGATTCTCCACTTGCCGCCGCTGTCTTCCGGGTAAAGGACATATAGCGGCTTCTCTTCCTCTGGGATTTGGAGCTCGTCTTCCAATAGGTAGAGATGCTCCTGTAGACCACCAAGGATCAGTAAAGCTCTTCGGTGTCTCGCAGCGTGGGCTGTCCTTACCTTCCATGGACCGAAAGAGTCGAAAACTATCAGCTTTCCGCTTGGGTCGTGTGTCTTTCGGCTCTTAACGGCCTCTTCGACCATTGAACGTGCGGGGTACCATGAGTTCATAGCTCTATTGAGGGCGCCGTAGAATTCGCTGCCAGCTAGAGCGGAAGCGATCTCAAACTTTTGCTATGAATAGCAAGGAGGGCTTCAGTGACCTGATCATGGAGGGCAATCTTGATTGGTAATCTCACATCTAACACATTGTCATCGAAAGGCTCGTTCCATGACGGGTTTAGCTGAATAATAGCATTTGGTAAGCAAAGACACATTTTGGATGTGTGAAGGAAGTATAGTACTACTCACGTGAGAGACTCTCGCGCTCAAGTCTGTCCGGCTGCTGTACTTTGCAGGTGCATCTGTGTCGTACTGCGAGATACCATTGTCGATAGCATCAAGAGCTTCTACGAAATTCTCATACAGCTTCTTGTACAAGATATTAAGCATGGTCTGATCGCTCGAGTCTTTCATTTCTTGCTGGATGAGCTGCTGGCCATAGTGCTTGTAGATCAGACCCGCAGAGCTGAGCTTAGTCTTGTGCTCAGGCGAGAATGTCTCCATGAATCCACGCTGGTGGTGGTCGTATCGCTTCTTTGCATCGTCGTATACACCTCCAACATCGACAACGATGTCGCATTCATCCAGCTTGGCCGAGTCGCGCGTGCGGATGAGGTCTGACGGCGATGCAAGGATGGCAATGGAAGTACAGCATCAGCATTGAGGTGCTCCAGTCCTGGACACCGCCGGTCTTTGCAGCGACAACCCACCAGCATCCTTGTATTCAGGCAGTCTTCTGATCAAATGCACAGCGAGAGCTTCGTCGGCCTGGACAAGGGCGTGCAGCCTGGATTCAGCAACAGCACACCTACTCGCAAGCTACTCGTGATCACCTCAGACTCACATGGAATGTGCCAGAGTGCGTTCCAATCAGCTTTCCAGATTTTTGCCTCTTTGCAGGAGTCTCGCTTGAAGTGCTCATCCTGGCGAGCTGGAAGTCGGAGTATCTGAGTCTGAAGCTGTTCTGACTGAATCCAGCGATATATCTAGTCTTCAGTGACAATTCTGCTCCAGCTGTGGTGAATTGGCGAGAAAATAAGAATCGCATATGAATGGTGGCGAAGAAAACAGCCGAAGGACAAGGTACGCGGATTTCCACCGCAAAATGCAAAAACAAATGCCAAAACTGCTATAGAATAGACTGATGACTGTTGTATAGACTGTTGCTACCTTCGGTATTATGGCTACGACGCAACGCTTGCTACACCGCTGCCCAGCCTCGTCTGGTTCCCTGACTTGGCTAACCACAGTATACTACACATTGCAAGCGTAGCAAACTGACCTATCATCCATCCCACATACGACCCCAGCAAGCACGGCACTGGCCATTTCTGAGGAGTACGTCAGAAGTTGAGATCAGTCTGAGGTTCTGTACGAAGCTGCACACTCCTCTGTCTCACCTGCCATGGCTCTTCCCAGTCTAAACCTTCAGGAATCACACCAAACATGCTTCCGATGACTGCTCCATAGGCTGGCAGTAATAGTGCAATCTCGATATCGCTTCGAGGACTGTTATATGCAATGTCAGTCAGCTGTTGGGCGAATTAGTCTAGAAGATAAGCTCACTGGAAGGAGGCGAACAAACGCGACCACTGGCTTCTGACTGCTATCTTGTCGGTTGCTGGCGAATATGGGGACCTCAGGACGTGCAATGGCGCAGTGAAAGCCAGTACAGAGAGATAGCCCGAGTAGAGGGCTGTTTCGGGTAGTAGACTGGACGTATATGAACGGATCGCCGGATATCAGCCTGCACATCCCATAATCAAGGAAGTAGACCCTCTCACCGAGCTATCGGAGCTCCCAACAGGATGGTCATGACGAAGATCAGGACCGATGTAAGCACAAGACCAAACAGCGTCTCCGGCAGTGACTGGAAGGATGTTCGCGTTAATATGGTGTGAAGAGCATGTCTATAACATTGTGGATGATGAGGATGACCCCTCTACTTACAGCGATGTCCAGCTTGGAGAAGTCGACGCTCTGCAAGAATCTCTGTACAGAATTGGGTAGACTAATCTTGTCCGCGGAAGGTACCTCTATGTCTTGCTTATCTTCACCAGTATTCTCCTGCACTTCCTCACTCGCATTCGCGGTCTTCTTCAAGGTGGAGCGGTCGGACCAGAGCTTGAGCTGCATGGCAAAGTAGAGCTGGACGAGCAGCAGTCCAGCGAGCATCTTGAGCATAGCATACTTTGTATCGTACATCAGAGGCCTGAGGTAGGCATTGAAGCTCAAGAACGAGCTCGGCCGTCCATGGAGCAGCAGGAGGCAGAATCCGACTGCGAGGATCTGTAGAGCTACAGCTGGGATGAAGGAACCCGCTGGCAGAGTTGAGCGCAGGATGATGTATGCCTTGGACGATGACGGAGTGCCATCGTGCCTGCTGTCGTTCCCTTGCTGCTCTTGCTGTCTTGTCTTTGCAGCGCGTCTCTGCTGCTGCGAGGAGACGCCTTGTCGCTTTTTGGCCATTGATTTTGGACGGAGCGAACACATTGCCTTGCTACGGTAGTGAGGCTGTTAGCATACTGCCTACTGTCTCCAGACGCGCAAGAAAGTGATTGGAACGAAGAAAAGCTGCCCGTCACGACGAAGAAGGAGAAGAAAGCAAGAGTCACGTGACTGTGGTAGAGACCTGTTTCCAGCATTCTCGTCATCAGACTTCGTGAGCTCTGTATGATATGTGGCATGCTAATACTACAACGACATGGGAACAAGATACATGACATATACTGCGGACTGCCTGCATTGAAGGAGTAGCTGCCTCCCTTCCTGCTTATTTGGCTGTAACCACCAAGGACATACTGCGGAACTAAGACACGTAACGCTCCATCTACATCTTCGAGAACTTCTCTTGTATTGCTTTAGCGGACTGAAGGGTTGACTGTCAGCTTCCAGCTTCCCCGATTTACAGGACTGTTGTCCACTTACAGCAATAAACTCGTCCAGCTGCTTTTCCAGCTGCTCTAACGACGACTTGCGTATCTCGGTCTCTTTGATGACCTTTGTTTTACTTGCTAGTAATGCCTTGAGCTCTGCTTGTGCACTGTAGATATTAGATCACAACAGGTAAAACAGATAGAGGGAACGGCAGGTCAGTCTATACATGTACTAAAGTAACATATATGTATCCAAATTCTACTCACCGCTGCCGCTGAGCGACTTCGTGCTTCAGTCTCGCTACCATCCGGTCATGTGGATCAGAGGGAACCTCTTGGTCGTCTTCCACCTGCCGCAGCCACTCCTCCTCTTCTTCCAGAGGTAGGTCTTGATAGATTGAGCTGGTCGAGTGTGTCAGCGAGCATACAAGCATGATGGGCTGGGATGGATTAGCAACCCTCACTCGTAGTCATTGCACTTCTCAATCTCGCGGTACAGATAGCCAATCTCGTAGTTTCTGTTCTGCTGTGCCAGGTATGCAGCATCCATGTTGCTCCGTTTCTTCGCAACCTGGTCTCGGTCGTGCTTGCTCTCGACAGCGAGCTTTCGAGCCAGTTGCCGAGCGTGTGCAAAGTGTTGAAGCGCTGATGAGAGTATCTCGCCCTGCTCATTCTCGTCGTCGTCTCCCTCCTGCTGTCGAGCATGGTACAGCCGTACCGCCAGTTCTCGGAGTGCATTGCTTGAGGACGATAGATCTGAAGAGAGAGTTGCGCTTGAGGGACCGGCTTTCACAGTCTCGTCAGTCTGACCGTCTTGCAGCGTATCCATGTCCATGCTTGTTATGTGGGTCCTGCAAGTCGGTGCAGAGCTGAGTGAGAGGTGTGTGATCTATCCAGCATGTCGACATTCTTGCATCTTTCAGCTTTGCACCAACTCAATACGACAGGACACACACCAAGGCTAGCAGCAAGAGGAAGAGAAGGACAGTCACATATCAACAGGGACAGCACGACAGTTGCGACAGGCACAGGCGCGAGAAGGAGCAGGGCAACAACCCAGCAATGGCCGAGTTCGCAGGCAAGACCAAGGTCGTCTTTGTAGGCAATCTGGTGCGTGCAACTCGCTCTCTCGATAGCAGGGGTGCACAACACTGATGACTGCACACAGCCCTACGATGCTACTGAGCAAGAAGTCCAGAAAGTCTTCGAGGTAGCGGGTCCTGTTCGCTCATTTCGTCATGTCTTCGACAGAGACAATAATAAAGCAAAAGGATTCGGTGAGCAGGAGAGCACGCATGCGACAAAGTAGAAAACATAATTGCTGATTTGAACATCCCTCTGAATGCTGCTTAACTGCTATCTAGGCTTCTGTGAATACTACGACGTCGATACCGCTGCTTCTGCGGTGAGAAACTTGAATGGCGTAGCCGAAGTGAGAGGAAGAGCACTTCGAGTGGATTTCGCGCAGCCAGACATCAAGGACATGCCTAAAGATCAACGTGGTGCAAGAGACAAGTTCGGTTTGCCTCCCCTGCCGCCTGGAGTCATCCTACCGCCAGGCGTCAATCCAGCCGAACAGGTCCACAACAAGCTCTCCAACATCCCTCCCGACCAGCTTCTTGATATTCTGCATCAGGTGAAAGTATGTGTTTCGAATCGTCTGCTATGATCTATCAGGTATGGCAGATACTGATCTCTCCTGCTATCGCAGGGCCTCACCGTCAATGCACCCGAACAAGCGAGAGCTCTGCTCAGCCAGAATCCTCAACTCTGCTACGCCCTTTTCCAATCCATGCTCATGCTGAATCTGGTAGACCCAAGTGTACTCCAACGTATGATCGTGCCCGGCAGTTCAGGCAGCACCAATGTACCAGCACCGATGGGCCCAAGTAACCTGCAAGGCGGTCAACATGGAGGACCGCCTCCCCAATTCGGAGGACCACAGCAGCAGCAAGGCCCACCACCGACATCGGCATATGGAGGAGTACCTCCACCTGGTGCACAACAGCCGGGACGAGGATACAATCAGCCTCCGCAGTATGGTGGAGCAGGTCCAGCGCCGGGTGGACCACCTTCGCAAGCAGGTCAACCAGGTGGATATCCACCTATGCCAGGCAATTTTCCCATGCTACCACCGAACCAGTCAGGATCGGGCACGCCGCAGCAGCAGCCTCCATATCAGCAACCAGGATCCTTCCATGCACCTGCACCATCGTTCCCTGGCATGCCCTTCCAACAGGGTCAGCAGCAGCAAGGGTACGGCGGTCCACCTAGAACGGGTGCATATGGTACACCACCGCCGGCTCAGCAGCCACCAGCCGCAGCACCTCAATCTGGCGGCGCGCTTCCTTCTACGGCGAATCCAGAACAGCAAGCCTTGCTGCAACAAGTGCTGAGCATGACTCAGCAGCAAATAGATCTGCTTCCGCCAGACCAGCGGCAAACTGTGATGGCTATTGTAAGTGTACTTCCTAGTGTCAGAGACGTCTTTGTGTGCTGCGTTGGCTGATTCTGATGTCTCTAATCTACAGCGCAACAGTGCTCGGAGATAAAGGTTGGATGGCAAGCGAGGAGAAAACTCGGCTTAGAAAGATTGTATCAATAGAGACCTGAATGAGAGCGTGTGTACAGTGGTATCAGTAGAGGTAGCGGAGTGATCCTAGACAGGTACTACCGCTGCTACCAAGCCAGAGCTGCATGCATGTTTGACACTATTGACCTGTCTGCTGCACGTCTGCCTGTTTTGCCACCGGTCATGCAGGCTTAGTCAATGGACAGTCCAGCCGCGGCCTTCCTCGACTACCAATAGCTCATTGAACTGAGACTGAGCTGTAGTATCATAGTATCTATCTCGCTAACGTCTGGAGTTCCCGCTTCCCCATAATTGCCGCGATCGTCTTATATCATCCGAGCTTTAGAGAGCAAGCTGCATTCTTGACTGGACACCATCCAAGCGCAGGAAAGACAGGGAGAGAGACAGAACAGGACAGAACACATGGGCACGCTGCTGGGGGAGGGGAGCTCCAGCCTGTACGCAAGAGACGGGATGCACCTCGTTCTGCCGCCAGATCTGCGGCCACTGCTGGTCGCGCTGGCCTTCCTGGCGTGCTACTGCGTTGCTCCGGCAATAGAATGGGGCAGGGCATCACCGCCGTTCTTCTTCACGGCTGCACTGGCGCTGGCCGCTGCTGCTCTGCGTCCCACTGTCGGCGTCTCCGTCGCTGCCGCTGCTGGGGCAATCACCGCTACTCTATTCCTGGCCCTCGACCACATCCACGGCGACTGCTACTACAGCGTCCTGTCAGGCGATACATGGCCTCGTCCGGGCATCCAGAGCGATCTAGGTATGGTGGTATATACCATCCTGCGTCCTCGAGAGAGAGAGGCCTGTGGCTGACCGCGTGTGCATCTCGTGATCCAGTCTACTACCAGAGATGCGTGCAGTCCGCACACGCGTTCTACCTCATGCTGGCATTGAGGTGGGTCTACATGATACCGTTGCCATTGCTGTTCTGCCCGTCTTGCCTGCTGATCACCCTGTCTGTCCTGTCCAGCATTCTATGGACTCTCACCTCCCTCGTGCGCCGTTTTCGCCCTCTGGCTTACATAACACCGCACATGTCAGGGAATCTTACTAACGAAGGACACTTGCTCTGCGCAGGTTGGGCTAGCTACACTCTACAATCAAAGCACACGTCGTATCCGCATAAAGGACAGCCAAAATCTTGCAGAGTCAGCCGCGCCCTTGTCGCCTCTTTCGACTTCTCACCTCCCTGCAGATCTTCCTTAAAGACCGACTTTATCTCCGAAGGCCTTCGATTCAATATGGGAGATTCCTATTCAAGACATGCACGGGTTCATACGTACATATATGGCAACGTAGAGGTTCGATAATCGCTGGAAAGCAAGCAGTCCGCCTTTCCCTCGATCCTGTTCTCGCTATCTCCTATCCTTTTCTTTCTGCATTTGCAACCGTGTAGCAGTGCGCTCTTTGCGGCGACAATGAGCGCTTTCTTCGACATCAAATCGTGTATTACTCATCAGACATACGGGAGGCTCTCTACAATATAATATGCAATAATACTTTCCTTTCCATCGATACGCAGGGACAGGTGATAGGAGCCGTGCTTATCTTGATTCATCAATGGGCATACGCTTTGCAGGACATCCTCTTGTGAAGCGTATGCCTGTTGATAATTCCGCAAGGGCTGTACTTCTCCATGTCTTCTTCAATGATTATCCCGTTCACCAGGTTCCACCCTTCGGTCGTGGAACAGGTGGGCATCTTTCAGGTCGTTGCAAAGCCCCCCAAGCACATTCATCTGGAAAGGTGGGCCCCTGATGCCAGAGTCTATCTAACAATTTGAATGGCGCACCACGACTCCAGACAGCTGTGATGTTGGGAAAGACCTCAGATATTGCGTGTCTGTCGCGCACAAATCTTGTTCGACTCACTAAGCCAGAACTTGACGAAAGGCAACGGAAGAATCTCTGTATGCCACTGGAACCAATTGACTGTGTATGTCACTTGGACTTTGGGATTCATGAGAATACGGGGACGACGTTGGTTGGCCAGACTTCGATGAATGTCGTACGAGAAGAAGAAACATTCACTGTGCTCGCAGGCATCTTCTGGCAGCGAACCTCGAAATCGCATTGGATGAGACAGTGGAGGAGAATGTAGGCTGTGCGGGTATGTCGCTGTGGAAAATGTCAGTCTGTTTCGCGTCCCGGCAGGTCTCGGAATGCGTGGCAAGCCCACCATTGTCGACGACTCGCCAGCCACGATTGCTGAGCTTCGAGACGCCAGGAGCTGTCGGGACCGGCCAATCTGATGGTCCTGACCTGCGGTAAGGCTCAGCAGGAGCAACGACGACACCGTTCCAGCAGACAGAGACTTCGAACGGTTTTTCGGACTCGACAAGCTTCGCACTGTCCGCGTCCAGCGTGTATGGCCAGGCCCTCCTCATTGGAGTGCCACAAACGTCCCTAGCCACCCAGATATCATACAAACCTGCCAAGACCAGTCATTTATCAAGATAGCCCGTCGGTTTGCAAGGGATAGGCGATAGAGCGGGTCAGTTTCCGAACTCTCTAAATCACATCACGTGAACATGTCACAAGCGCTCACCTGGACCGTTGTAGTCCATCGCGCATGCCAAATCATACTCAGGAGGAAGGTCTGTACGCTCATCGAGCCGTGTTGCTATGAGCCTAACGATGCTTTGCCAGGAGTAGATTATATCGTTGAGAAAGATCAACTTGGTGAAAGTCCCCGCGCTAGGCAAGCGAACGTGGTCATCCGAGCTTTGCAAGGGCTCGAGTGCTCTGTTCCGCACGCCAGCCAGGTATGTTGTGCGTTCGGGAGATGTTCCAGAAGGCCACCAGCGGTTTTTGTCGTCGTCCATAACTATCCGATGCGCGATACCACGCGCAGCAAGCAAGCTGTCGAATTCCGAGAGCAGGATTCTAGTATTGTCTTTGCTGTTGGATTCTGCGATAGAAATGAAGACGTTCTCGGTTCCGACTGGTTGATTTGGATAGCCTGTCAGGTATGTCGACTTTCAAGATAGAACCTCTCATACACTTACGATGTTCGCCCAGGAGTAACAGTTGCGTAGACCACTGCTTGAATATGCCCTGACTGTTGTACAGATTTGCGGCGATAAAGTACCTCTCTGGACTCTTGGGATCCGATGGTAGCAGAGGTGGTAGGGGACCTGGAGGAGCCGGCTTGCCGAGGCATATGACTAACATCAATGCACTGGCAATGCCGAGAGACAACCGATACGACCGCGATCCACAATGGAACTTGGGCATTGCAATGCCTAAAGATACTTGACTAGCTGCAGAGACTGCAGTCAATGCTTCGTATATTAGGAGGGTCCACTGCACGATAGTCCACCAGAGAAGGCCTGCCACAGCACTGAGGTAGAAATGTATTGAAGTGGGTCTCGGCCAGTAAACGTGGAGGCATATACAGGTAATAACGTAGACGGGTAGCGTGGCTAGATTCAGAAGACTGGCCAAAGGCCGGAAACCTTGAGGATCTCTGGCCGGGTCGAAAATGCAGGCAAGCTTCGCCTGCAATCTGCACAACGTAGAGCTCTGGCGATGCCCAGAGGGGATGCGTGACGTCGCCTGTACACGCCTTCCCGCTTTCCCACTGACTTCCGAGTCGATTTCTTGAGCTCCATAGGGTTGCTCGTTGTCGTTTGGGTATGATTGCAAAAGTCCTTCTTCTTCAAGGGAGGAGGCGGATTGCGGAGGGTATGTAGTCGAGGCTTGCGCGCAGAAATCCAGTACGCGCGAGGTATAGGCGGGTTGGCGCAGCTCCAACGGTGTCCTTTGCCATGTGTTCCGCACCGCTGCGCCAATTAACTTGACAGCTGATGGCATCGAAGAAGGGTGAGGTTCAAGAGTCTGGTGTGATTCAGCCGGTATTATCGACGGGTCTGCTCGTTCAACCAATGTGAGATGCGAAGGACAAGCCGCGTGAGTCACATCCGATCCCCTTCCTCGTTGGGCATACAATTCGTAAACCTGGCTCCATGCCCATTCACGGAGATGGCCATTCAGTGTCTGCCAGCGTGTCAGTTCAGGATCTCATCGAAGATTTCTCGTGAAGGGGCCGCATATCATGGGAGGGACAAAGGCGACTCTTGCAAAGGGAGCAGGATCCTGCCCGCGCGTCTTCCATGTGGTGGATTTCGCCGTAAGGAAGGAGACTGTGCAAGTCTCGAGTCCGAGCAAAGAATACCGAGTGCGACATTTAACATTCACGGCCTCTCGGTGGACGTTTTGCGCGCATATGTATCACACGGCCGAGGTCACGTGCATCGCTCCACAGCGACGCATATCTTGCATGTTGTCTGCACACTTGCCGTCTTGCGCTACACGACTTGATTGCTGCGAATACTTCATGACTATTGGTTTAAAACGACTGTATTGTACATGAACTTGAACTAGAGGCAACGAAGCCGAGGACTGTCCCACTACCAGGTATAGTTCAGCACTCCAACTTATGGGGGAATGTACGGCATTGTTTCCCTTCTCGTCAGATACGTAAAGATTCCTCTGGCCATCTCCTCCTCGTCTTGCAGCATGCTGATGTGTTTTGTACAGATTGAACGATTTTCGCACTTCGACCGACTCGCTGCTTAACCATTTTCCCACCCAATATCTTTACGATGCTCTAGAGGCGGACAATGATCCGCCAATTGTAATCCAGCCCATGTACAATAATCGGCGCGCCGTCCAAGCCTCTCGTATATCCAGTCGACGAACCAGAATGGAAAGCCACGGCTCCATATGCCTAAACGATGAGTAAACAAGAGAGAGACCTGTCAGCTTCCTTAGTTTCTTTAGTCATGTTCAGAAGACACTCACGTTGCCAAAACCGAATAAAAGGTATCCGCAGTATGGTGTGCTGCCATCGGTACCAATTGAGGTCGTATGCGACCTTGACGCTTGCATTCATGTAGATCCGCGGCCTTCGGACACCTTCGAGCTTTCTATGTATATCGTATGAGTGGAGGAAGCACTCGCTATGATCGCAGGGATCTTTCCAACTCGGTCCACGAAACTGGAGTGGCGATACCACCGGGGGCGATTGCAGTGAGTGCTCATACGATGCTGGAGTGAGAAGTCTGCTTCAGCAAGCTTGACCGCTAACAGTTGAACAGCTTTGCTCACCATTATCCATCATTCTCCAGCCTCGTGCAGTGAGTTGAGGAGCTGCATGCTGCCGAATATATGGTCTTGCGGGCATAGCCACCGCACCGTTCCAACATGCGGCCACTTCTACCGGCTTTTCCGCTCTTATGCGTTGGGCACCTTGACGCTCCTTGATGTATGGCCAGAACGTACGCAAGGGTGCCCCACAGACATCCCTTGCTACCCACGTATCGTAGAGTCTTCGTAAAGGTAGGGTCTGTCAGTAAGGACTTTCGAAGAAACTCGAAGACAAGGGGCCCGTGAGCTTACCCAGCTGCACCATAGTCTAATGCACAAGCCAGATCATAGTCTGCTGCCACGTCTGTCCTCCCGTCGAGTCTTGTTGCTAGCAACCTGACGATGCTCTGCCATGAAAAGTAGATGTCGTTTAAAAATATGATCTTGGTGAAGGTGTGGGCGTCCGGCAAACGGACGGCGTCGTCTTCGCTTTGTAAGGCTTCCAATGCTTTGTTACGGACACCTGCTAGATACGATATCCGCTCTGGAGAGGTTCCATAGGGCCACCACCGGTCTGTGTTGTTCTGCATTGTTATGCGATGGGGGACGTTGATGTCGGTGAGATAGGTGTCAAAGTCGGTCAAGAGGGATTGCGTGTGATCTCTGCTGTTTGACTCTGCGATGGAGAGGAAGCAATTGGAGTTGCCGACTGTGTGTAAACAAGGAAGGGGATAGGTTTTGGGTCAGTATGGAGTGATGGTATGAACCAGCTTTTCTAACTATTCTCCGGCCACCTACGGTGTTCGCACAGCCTTACGACCTGAGTCGTCCACTCCGGGATGACATCTTCGTTGTTATACAGGTTCGCAGCAATAAAGTAACGTTCCGGTACATGAGGATCAGCTGGAATGAGTTCAGGCAGCGGTATACTGCGTTCCGAAGGGGGTAGCATGTTGCAGAGTATCGCCAAGGTGAGGATGGTCGCTGCGGCGACAGCGATGCGACGAGAGCGGGACCATTTGAGATTGACGGAAGGAGCCGTCCAGTCGGTGGACTTGCAGGATGCCTGTATGATGGAAGCCCACTGGATGGCGGTCCAGGCTGTGAGTGCTATCACCATTGGCAGAACGGCATGTATCGTGGTGGGAAAAGGCCAGACGTAGAAGAGACCGAGGAGCCATCCAAGGGAGAGGGTGAGCACGAAGGTGGCTACCGGGTGTTTCTCGAGACGAGAGTGCGGTGCCCTTCTCGACGCGGGTGGTGCTTGCCTCAGTGGTGCTCCTCCATAGCCGTCCAGGTCACTCCCGTCTGGCTCATCGTCCTCATCTTCGCTGCCGTCACTGCTGCTCGCATCCACCTGGATGTGGTATGACGGGGATGTCGATGATGGCACTGCACTACTGATGTTCGGTCTTGCTGTTCTTGTCGATGGTATTCCTCGTCCATTACTGCTGGTGCTGCTGCTCTCTTGTGCACTCCGCCTCGTCCTCCAAGACACCCACCATCCAGCAGCCATACTCCTCTGCAGCCCGGGTATCATTCCACCACCACTCCTACTCCTACTTAGCCTACGACTGCTCTTCTGCTCATGCGATGCTCCTGCGTGCTCACAGGATGCCCCCGCCATGACATGACTTGGGTGTGTGTGTTTTGGGATAGACGCATACATGGATGGACGCGCCGGTGCAGTGCATTCGCCACCAACTGCTGTCAGACATACCAGCGAGCCTGTACAGAGCCACAGATCAGCCAGTACTACCACTATCAGCTAGTCACTTGCACTCAGTATGGCTGTTCCGCTAGCAACGCGTACAGTGGGTTGGTTGCGTAATAAAACAGTCACCCGAGTCACGTGAGTGAAGGTAATACACGAAGAAAGTTACAAAGACAAGCAAGACTAGCTGTAGCATATATTACTGACTAGAACAAGACATACTACAGAGTGGGAATGAATTAGTTACCTGGAATGCTACACGGATCCAAAAAAGCTGAGAATACTACGGAGCTGTGCATGTCAAAGATCGATTCAAGAAGATACCACCAGAGTCCCCTTTATGAATCATCAGACCTTGCGAGGAGGTTCAAAATATTCAAGAAGATGTTCAGGACGTCCAGGTATAGGCTGACAACTCCCAGCACCCAATCTTCCGGAGATAGTCGTCTCAATATGATTTGTGTGTCCAGTAGTAAGAGCCCAGAGAACAGCAAGACTCCCGCTCCACTGTAGACTGCGTGGATCTTGCTGGAGAAGGGGAAGAAGATGGCAGCGAGTCCAATCAAGAGGAAGACAAGGAGTCCATAGTAGAGGTAGCCTGCCATCGACATGAAGTCGTACTTGGTTTGAAGAGCGAACAAGGTGAGCCCAAGAACAAGGAAGGTGCAGATGACCAGGGATAGCAGGATGACAGAGGAAGAGTAGTAGGTCACCACTGTTCCTATTGCTAAACTCTCGCACAGAGTAAATGCTCCCAGAAGGTAGAGGTTCAAGGGATGTTGCTGCTTGTAGACAAAGAGCCCACCCATCGAGACCAAGCTCAGGAGCATGGGCACCCAGAAGCAGTAGGCATGGGTCTGGACGTAGAACTTTGCCGAGTCGTTCGTGTAGATGCCTCCTGCGACAGCAACTGTGCCGAGCAGTTGGAGCAGTAGTGCAGAATAGACCCGGAGGATGAAAGCATTCCGGATCTTCAGGCTTGAACTGGCGACGGACACGCCGTACTCGAAGTCGTCCATCTCGTCCAGTGCTGGGTCATTGTTGCTATTGGGAAGTGCGGCTGTGATGTTTACGGTCATAAGATGGCCACGTCTTGTCAGCGCTGGGAATACCATTGATTGCAATGTCGACACCTCCACTCACAATGCGCTTGATGATACTGCCCGGTCAGCAGAGGTTGATACGCATCACCACCACCATATGGGGAGGCCCTCTTGCTGCTCTTGCCTCCGGCGGCCGCACAGTACGGCGGCGGACTCTCTTCGTTTTCGTAGCCATCGTGGTGGCCATGCGATGATTGCGATGACGAGGACACTGCAAATGGAGGGGCTGCCATTGTGATACGTCTGCTGAAGCTCGTATGATATGCAACTAATATATATCTACTCGTGTGCAAAGGAAGAGAGCCTCTCTGCTTTCGACTCTGTGCTTTTACTCTGCTCCATCACCTCAGCCCGCTTATTAAGCAGGATTCACATTGCTACATATGCCTGGACTGAACTGACTGACTGGACACTCCACGACCTACCGAGACGACCCGTACACTCTGAGTCTCTGCCTATGCTGCCATACTGGACCACGCTGCTCTGCTCTCTGCCTCGCTGGCTGGACTCGCTGCCGATGCTCGCTTGATTCCGCCACTACGGTCACTGTGCTCCCTGTACACCCCGAAATCTGCACATACCTGAGTAAAGCGGTGTGGTCTACCATGATGTTCAGCTCGCTGCCAGGTCATCCTCCTCATCATCCACACCATGGTGCTATACCCGATGGCAGGCACCCATCCTCCATTTGGCTGGACCATCCCGTCCCTCAACCTGAAGCTCTCGCTTTTCCTCCCGGTCTGGCGCCTGGACCCGCAAATCCCGCTGCTGCTGCTGTTTTCAATCAGCCTACTGTCAATCTCTCGCAACACGATTGGCCTACTCTCTCCAATACTTCTCTAACCTCATCTTCTCGCCACACCTCCCCTCACCCCTCCTTATTACTTCCATCGCATCCATCAACTCCTCCATCCGAGATAACCTCTCCTTCATCCGCGGCTCTGGACAAATTTGCACCGGTCTACGTGCCCTTATGGCTCCGTCAAATAGCTGCAGCCGCTCCTGCCCGTATCATTCGTCAACACTCTGAACCGGTACAAAGCGGGTCTGACTTTGCAAAAGCGATCTTCCCAAAAGCTCTGTACGAGGCAATCGGAGAGGAGAAATCTCGGGCAGAAAGGATCGTCACGAGCAACCTTAACCTCACTCTTGAGCGTCTAGAAAAGCTGGAAAACTCCCATATAGAACCAAGGTACGCCTCGAAGCTACTCAGTCTTCAAATCAAGGAATTTCAAGCTAGAAAACTGGATCTGGCCTCATCCACCCTCTACAATGTGGAAATCAGAGCAGCAGATACAGACGACGGAGGAGAGGGTAGAGCTACATACAATCTCTTCAGACTTGAAGCACCTGAGATCCGAGAGGGTTATCCAATGCTCGAAGTCAATGACGTCGTCTTTCTTCGACATCTACAGTATGGTCCGAATGGGGTCAGCTGGAATGGCATCGCCTATCTCGCAGAAGTGAGAGCTATCAAACGAGCTCAAGCTCTTATACTCATCAGATGCAACGCCCTGCATGGCATCATAAAAGATCGAGCCGAATCGTTTATTGTTGGCTTCGAACCTCAGGGTATGGTATTTTCAGTTTAGATCAGGCATGTAAGGTTTGTCCTGCTAACGTGCAAGCTCCAAAATTACCTCAGGCTATAGAAAGCCTGAAGTCGTCTTGGAGCTTGCACGTCAGCAGGATCAATTAATCTTGCACAAATGATCATGTCAGTACCTGAATACTGATACTCCGATGAACTCTGCAGGTCGACCGTACTATGCAGCTCGGAGCGCTATCATAAATGTCGCGTATCATCTTCGAGAAGAGTCCAGCCAGAAGACCGAAACACAACTTGCCCATAGCTGGCTGTTTCCAAGTCTGGCAGATCATCTAAAACCGCTATCAGGTCCTGGCGACATGCCTCCGCAGCCAAACAAGATGTTATGGAAGGACAGTAATCTGAATTTCGAGCAGATGGTGGGCTCCCTGGTCCACAGCGCACGAGCCGCCGTTCCTGACGGTCTTGCTTACAGCTGGCGGTCAAGTCGATAGTATTCCACAGGCGTGTCATTCCATATACTCTCCATGGACCGCCAGGCACAGGTAAAACGAAGACCATCGTGGAGGCAGTCCTTCAGATTCTAGAAGCCTATCCCTCGGGGAGCGTGCTTCTTTGTGGTGCTTCGAATCCTTCAACCGATACTCTAGCAACTCGGCTGGCTGCACATCTTTCACCTTCGGAAATGTTTCGCCTCAACGACGAAAGCAGGCCTTTCGATGAAGTCCGCCCCAACTTGCTACCTTACTGCCGTATCGTGGGAGAGTCATTTGCGTTGCCGGATTTCGCGTGAGTCACCCTTCAGGTTTATCACTTATTCATGCCTACACTTGGCATCTACATTTTTCTAATAGACCTGTTTCTTTCGACAGAACCCTGCGCAAATTCAGAGTCATAGTTACAAGCGCTCTTGACGCTAGCGTTTTAAGTCGATTCATGTTTACGAACGACGACCTGGCACGGCTCGAACATAGTCTCCTGTCACATTGGCAACCCGAAGCTTACAAGCCCAAGCACTACCATTTCGACTATTTTATTCTGGATGAAGCAGCTCAGCTGGCCGAGCAAGACATCCTGCCAGCCATCTCAGTCATGCTGCCCGGCACAAGAGCAAGCTTCGAGCACCGAACACGTCGCACCCCGCAGATCTGCCTTGTAGGAGACTTTCAACAATTGGGACCTTTCGTGACTAGCGCAGAAGCGCGAACAGCGGAGCTGGACCTCTCCCTTCTGCAGCGACTATTCGAGAGGCAATTGTACAAAAACCATCCAAGAGCGCGGAAAAATCTGAAACCTCAGCTTCTGCTGCCGATACTACAAAGGAACGGCCAGAAGTCTGAGCCAGGACTGTCTCAACGTCCTGATGATGAGGACTTGTCCGCACCATTGTGCAATCTTATCAAGAACTATCGTTCTCATGTTGGACTGTTAATGGTTCCTTCTTTACTTTTCTACAACGACACACTCCAGCCCTGTGCAAGTTCAGCCGTGCAACAAACGCCCCTGCTCAATTGGCCTGGCCTGACCAACAAGGCCATTCCTTTATTGATGTGGCATACGGAAGGAACAGAAGACATGGTCGATGAAGGCTCGAGCTGGTTCTCCGAAGCTGAACTAGACCGCGTTGCGAGCACAATTTCTGACCTTGTTGCAAATTCCAAGCAATTCGCAAGCTCGGCTCCACTCAAGCCCGCCGATATCAGTGTGATCTCTCCCTTTCGAGAGCAAGTGTGGAAGATTCGCATCAAGCTGCGTCTCCTAGGTTTGGGCGAGGTAAATGTAGGTAGAGAGAGCGATATGCAAGGTGCCGAGAACCGGGTGGTGATTATATCGACAGTAAGGAGCTCGCACCGCTTCGTGATGGATGATCGTCGCCGCAACCGGGGTCTGCTCTTCGAGCCTAAACGCTTCAATGTTGCTACCACTCGAGCAAAGGAGCTCATGATTGTCATTGGACACATGCCGACACTTCATCAAGATCCCTTTTGGAGAGGTATGATTGACTTTTCCATTAGACGCAATTGCTATAAAGGTGAGCCTCCCGTCCAAAGAGAAATGACGGGCAGAATAGGAAGGCTAGAAGAGCTATTCGTCAATGCAAGCAATGGCGACGACAAGGAAAGCAGTGAATTTGAAATCCTGCCCGGAAGCGTAGCAAGGGTAGCTTTGCAAGAAGACACGTAACATGGTTGGTTCGCCTGCCTTTTTGCACTCGTGTAGAGCTGTACACTTTGTCTTTTCCTCACACTGTCAAGGTATCAATCACTACGTTAGTACTGTCCACTTGGGCTTTTCCTCACACTGTCAAGGTATCAATCATTACGTTAGTACTGTGCTTACAATGTCCGCCCTTTTGTTGTACAACGACATGTAATGCAGCCTATCATGACAACAACATACTGTATGGCGGGCGACTCTATCTTGCGGCATTCACTCTCGATACGCCAAACATCTGTTTCAGAGAGTCGAGGCGCTCATCGCCAGCTGTCATTGCGCTCGAACTGACACGCGGGCTGCTGTTGCGATTCTTCCCGGATGGTGAATGCTCTGCGGTGGTTATTCTTGGACTCGATGGCGCACTCGGAAAGTATGACACCGGTCGCGAGGCCGTGGGGGAGGAAGGCGTCGAGTGCGCAGCCTGCCGATCTGCTTCTTCACTGGCTAGATTCGAGAGTGCTCGCTTCAGATATGACTGGAAGAACGAACCAGTCGCGGCAATCCACGTATTGATTCTCACTTCAGCCCTGTCAATGGCAATGATGGCGATGTTCATTTGCTCAGCGGTGTGCATCTAACTCAGTGCCTGGCACTGACACGGTTCAACCTCACTCACTCCGGATGCTGCTTTTTGAACTCATATAGTTCTGCTATGCCCCTTTTTGATTCCTGAGCATTGCCAATCATATCGAAGATGTCCTTCAGCGCCAGATTCATCTGGATATCGTTTGATCTTGTAGGCGACATTGCCACGCTACTACTATGTGGGACGGCGGAGCCCCTTGGACTGCCTACTTGGGGGTGATTGCCTTCCCTATCCTGTTCTTTCTTGTATGAAGTAGATCCAAGCTGGGTGCTGTTGCCTGAGGCTCGCACCGAACGTGGTGTTGATTCAGAAGCCGAGGCTGCTCGAGAGTTGTTGAGTAGACGGTATAGGTATTGGTAGACGAAGGAGTTCTCGGCACGGTCCAGCAAAGTAAGCTGGTCGTAGACTGCATCGCCATATGTACCCACGACTTGCTGCAAAATGGTCTTGACCGTTCGTAAAGGCATGTCAGCCAGCGGAATGTTGTCGCTGGCCCGCCGCCTCCACTCCGCCGGGGGAATCGCTTGGAGGAATCTGTCGATGTCTAGGAGAAGCTTCTTGGCATCAAGAGATCCATCTCCGAGGTTATCTCTGACCGACTTCGAGATTTTCCACAGGCACTACGGGCTCGAGACCTGCTTTAGTTGCTGACTACACATTATTCGCCTACTAACATGGAGACTCACCTTCATCACCAATTCAGCGTACTTGGCTCGCGAAGCCAGCTCTTCCCCTTGAAGGTCCCGGAGGTTCAGCGTCACCCGCTCGAGTATGAGGAAGAGAGAGCTAGCGAGGAAAAGTAAGTATACAGATAGCATGTCGCAGACTCAATTGAACCGTATCTCACCCGAAGCATGCACTGTTATCCGAATTGTGGAAGATACGAATGAGGACCATGTTTAAGACCTTCGAAAGACTGACGATGGCCTCGCTTGCCCCGCTGTCGGCGGTCTCTAATAATCGCTTGGTAAGTTCAGCTAGGAGTGTTGCGAGCGAGGCTTTCGTCACAGCCAAACTAAGTTTTTTGTTGTCGAAGAATCCGCTGAGAGTCTGCATGAGATGCTTGCACAGTCGCAAGACAGCTTGAGGAGTATCTTGATTTAGTCCCTCAAAAGCATATGTCATTTGACTGCTAATTGCATCAATGAGGACACTAGCTTGAGTTTCTAGCGACTGGGCATTTTCAACGATAGTCTTTTGGACTCGTTTCAAAGCATCGACGCTTTCCACAATATTCCTGCTGCCTATCGGCGCTAAGGGATCGTGCGTATCGATGCTCATGGATTGGTCGCTCGGCCGAGGCAAAGCCTCGTCCATCATCATGCCGAGAGTACTATGACTGTAGGCTGCAGCTGGCACTGAAACGGTGGATCCCGTCGACCCCATCGCGTGCGTTGGTCCGCGAAGCGATGAGCCCAGAGGGGCAGGTAGCGCTGACGTACGTCTGCCAACTCCAGCCGCCGCGGGCAACCTTGATGCAGTTGCTGAGGCGGTTGCCACCCTGCCGGTACCAGGTCGATTGCCAGGCCCGGACATGCTCTGTCGACTACCCGGACGTATCGGAGTACCCGTAGTAGCTTGCGGCAATGTCTGTCCGTCTGGCGCTTCCACTTTGGCCGTGCGCTTCAGCCGTTCTTCAAGGAGTGTCTGCTCCTTCGGCGCAAGTTCGCCTACGTAGCTGAAGACCTCGTTGCCGATCTGTCCATATGCCTGAGCAAGAGCGTCGAGCGCAGCAGAACGGCTAGCCGCGTCTCGGTCACCTAGAAGAGCTGCTAGCTCGGGAAGAGCTTTACTCGGTTGGCAAACGCCAAGACCGTGCCGCTGTATTAAATTGCCGACTTCCTCGATGCTTTCTGAGCGTACCCTTGCACTCTTGGCTCGTGATGCCTGGTCTAGCAACTGAGTGAAGACTTTACTAGAAGGATAGATACTGCCCAACGAGCGAACGATAGATCGTGACCTTGTACGAATAGTTTCCTTGCTATCGCCAAGCTGCAATTGACATCCCCAGTATTAGTACGTCGTTACCGAACTACTATCGCGGAGTTTGCTTACTTTGGTCATCAGGCTCGGTAAGAATGAGGCCGCTTCGTAGTCTGACAGGTGGTAGCTGGCAAGCAGCATTACCTGAAACAGATTCTCGACGAGATCCAGGCAGTTGAGGTGGATACTAGAGGACGTATCACAGAAACGAATGGTAATGTACTTGAGGATCAGGTCGCTATTGGCGAGCAATTGTTTCCGAGCCTCCTCTTGAGCAGAAGGTACAATATCTCCATCACCATATCCGGCCGCCGCAGCCGCTTCTGCGAGCATGGCGACAGCAGCCGCATGATCACGGTCGCTGTTATGGTCCCTGCTGAACATGCGCGAGGCAAGGTCTTGAGAAATGTGTGGTAAGGCTTGCTGCTGCAGGAAGTCAATCTGATCTGAGCGAGCTGTTCCTTCGATAACCCATTTGAGGGGTCCGACCTCGCGAGCCGCTCTAGCGTGCTTGCCGGACTCATCTGATGTTCGAAAGAGAAACAGAGGATCGGCTTGCATAGCCGGCACTGAATGACTTGCAGCTGGCACAGCTGCTCGACTCTGCGCCGAAGCGACAGGTCTCCGACTTTTCGGAGTACCTGCTATGACTTGAGAATGAGAGGAAGAAGACGGACGCGAGACAGGAGTACTGGCTCTCGAGCTCGATGTACTGATGACATTTTGAACTTTGAGGCTGCGCGTAACGGCAGGTAGCGGTCGTGATGCCAAGCCTGCGGCACCCGTAGCACGGTCGCTGGATGGGGCAGACTCGGATGCGGCCGAAGCGGCTCGCGGATGCGCAAGAGTTGCGGAGGCTCCACTTTGGGCCAGAGAGGCTCTCGCATTTTCTAAAACAGGTAGAATGACACTTCTTGACGCGGGCTTGAGACTGCTAGCCTTCTCCAGGACAAGTGCATATCCGGTATTGGAGATGATGCTCGGAAGGAGACCCTGCGCTGCCTTCCGCACGTCTGCAGCTTTGTCTTCGAGACAGCCGATAATCGGGCTAATCAAGGGTCGAAAGTCGCCTTCGTGATTCTCGTTCTTCAATCGTGCCCCGATCCAGGTAGCTACCTCACTGCGCTGAACTGGATTCGCGACCTCAATCGCGGAGGCTACTTGCTGCAGCATGCATTCCAGTCCACACTGATCACATATAGCGTCCAAGGCAGACAGAGCAGGCGCCCTTACGCTGGCCTTGGCATCAGCCAGGATTCCACACATAGCGGGAATGAACATCTTCGCAAAGCGCTCGAATGGTTTGTTCATTCCATTGGCCAGACGAGCAATGACATCGAGCGCCAGACCTTGCACGACTTTGTTACTATCCGGTAAGCGCATTTTGAGTGCATTGCCAAGTTCGCCTACGATTCGCGAGAAAGTCAGCCTCGCACGGTCAGAGTGTAGCGTTGTTTCACTCGCCTAGATTGGGCTTCAAGCGCGTGTTCGCTACTAAAACACCTTGAACGCTTTCCAACGCTTCTTTGCGTTGCTTCCAATTCGCGTCACCCATGCTTTTGATTGTTGCGGCATTGATCAGCTTGGCTATATCTTGACGGGGAAAGAGATCATCCATAGGGTCGGCCTGAGCCTTGCTACCTTTGCTGGACAGGTTCGAAGCAGTTTGAACATTGTCGGCGGACTGCCTTGTCGGTTGCGGCGGTGTTTCGGCAGCGACCTTATCAAACTCGGTCTCAATGGTAGTGAGAAGCGTTGGATTGAGATCTTGAACGAAAGTCTTGATGTCCGGCCCGACGAATAAGCGCAGAGTGACGAGGACTTTCGTGGCGCTGGTTCGAACAGCTGCATTTGAGCTCTTCAAGCCGTTTTTGAGAAATTCTACCAGATCTCGTACAGCAAGACCAAGTACACCAAAGTCTCGCAGAGCTTGGTCTATCCAGTTCAGGGATTCACTTTGGCTCTTTGGTGCCTTCTGCTTTGTCATAGCGTCGTAAGCTGCGAAAAGAGACATTCGGTTTGATGCTTATGAATGAGTGATAGGGGCCAGGGACACACCATGATTGAGCACAAATTGCAAGGAAAAAGCTTCAGCGTAGGCAGTAAGAGCATCGCCGGCAGATTTCTTGATTTTGATGTCGCCCAGCTTGTCCGACAGCGGGCCGATAGTCAAAGCAGAGCATGCGCGGGTCCAACTTGGCACATTTGCAGCCATAAAAGCGAAGAGAGCTGCCATCTTACTGTAGACCTGGAAATTACTCTCTTTCCAGCCGGGTGTTTTGGACAGGACACGGACAACGAGCTCTCCCTCGATACTTTTGCCCTCGCTTTCTATCCAGGTTTGTAAACCTTCCATGGCGGCAAGTCGAAGCTTCCAAGCTGGATCACCGAGCTCCGAAAGAATGGCTGCCGGAAGCAGGCCATTCGCCTGTGCCTCTGCATCTTCCTGCGTGTATTTGTACTTAAGAGTTTCGGGCGTTGAAGCGGTTTGCGCAACTGTTTGCGCGGCTTTTGCGGGTACACCACTCTTATTGCTTGCGGAAACAGCACTGGTAGTTTGCATGGGCTTCTTTGCGGACGACAGGACGGGAGGTCGGCGAGTTGCTGGCGCAGAGATAGCGGGTGGCGCCACCTTCGAGCTCACGGAGGCATTTGCTGTCGCCTTCAGTGCAGAGCCAGGTCTGCTGTTCTCCTTGTCGCTACCACCGGGCGACAGAGGCGAGTCGCGGAGAGGCTAATTTACCATGGTCATCAGTTCTGGTCTCAGCAAACGCAGAGTCCATGGAACATACCATACGAGGGACTGCAACTTTAGGAGCAGCCGGTGCTCTAGCTCGGCCCGTCGATGTCGTGGTTACAGGTCCACCCTGACCCGGCAAGGCCTTGCATCGGACTTCAGCTTTTGAGGCAAATTCTAACACCTTCTTTCTCTTGATCTCGTCTAGGCCATCGAGGATAGCACCCATAGCGCGCTCTCCGACTACTTTAAGCAGAGTTCCTAACGCTTCAGCAGCCGCATCGCGAACGGGCGCGAATCCGTCGTCCATGCCAGACAGGAGCGCGTCTGCTAGAGGTTTGAGATCCGTCTTGACATTGGGCGCCACTTTAGTCGTTGAGAGACCCCGGATAAGGAAGCGATATGTCTGCTCCTTGACTTGAGGGTTCTTATGCTTTGCAAAGGTGGCTACGTCCTCTACAACGTCGGAAATGGACACCTATACAGTGCTCCCCTCAATCAGTGCTGTACTCGGTAGGGTGACAATGGCAACACACCCACCGACAGAAGGATACTATCCAGTGCCGCACCAAGTGCATCTGTGACGCTGAGTTTCTTCTCTTTGCAGCGTTCGAGTATCGGCGGCATTGCAGCACTCTTGTAGCGAGCAAAGTCCTGTCTTAAGCCTTTTGCGAGATATTCTATGCAGCCCGCAGCGCTGATAACGCATGCAATATTGGCATCGGTCATTCGGCCTGCGAGCGCCCGGACGAGCTCGTCGTAGTTCGCATCTTGGATTCTCGGCGAACGTCTCAAAGTTTCGAGCAAAGGATCAAGCGCCATCTCTTTGCGATCCTTCCACTTGGGAGAAGCAAGGTGTGTGTAGAATCCTTCAGGAAGCTTGTTGAGGATTGCTTGCGGCTCAGCCAGATCGTAAGCATCTATTGCCTCTGACTCGAGCTCTTCATGCTGCTGAACATCTTCCGCAGTCATCTGCTCGCCCTGGTTGGCGGTCAAAGTGGCTTCGGCATCTCGCAGCGCCCTCTCCCGTTGTTGAACGCGGGTAAATCGACTTTGGGTGGCCTTCTCTTCTCCGGCGAATGACTCAGTCAGCTCCTTCTGCTGAACAGGTTTGAGATCTGCCAAATGAGGATCGAGGGCGCTCCCCAGCCAGCGGTGGAGCTCCTGCACGAGTTGCGTGCCCTGCGTCGCCGCAATGCGTTAGTTCCCGGTCAAATTGGGCAGGACTTCGTAAGCCATGTATGAATAAACGCACCTCAGCTCTGACACCTTTGTCGGCGTGCGAGAATATAGTGTTGACCGTCTTCAGGATTGGCTTGACGTTGACGGTTTTGGCGCCAAACTGCCTCACAATTTCCTTCATCGTTAAGACAGCACCCGCGACAGCCTTCGGCTGCTTGCTCTTGAGGCCTTCGATGCATGCTTCACAGACAGTATCTGCACTGTTGTCGCATTCGACGATGAGCAGACATAGTTCGACGATTGCTTTCTTGGAGCCAGCTCTCGATGTACCGAAGATGTTCTTCTCGACGATTGCCGATGTGAAGGCTTCTTTGGCAGATGACGCGGCGGGCTTGCCGCCATACTCTACGAAAGCACATGCACAGATGATACCCTGCTCTTGTGCAACCGCATTTGCGTCTTTGAGAGCGGCAGCGAGGATTGAGGGATCGCGGAGGTATGGGTTGAATTCAGGTGCGTCTTCGGCTATGCTTGTTTTGAACGTGTGCTGGGGAGCAGACAACGCAAGAAGGTGAGTCGAGATTGCCACAGTCTGAGAGGGGTAGACCGTCTCGGTCGTGTCTATCTTGTTCCTGTGCTGCTCCTATGCGGCTGCATGCATGCATGGGCACGCGTCGAAGCAGTAGGAGCACAACAACAAACCGAGCGCGAAGAGACGCAGGGAGATTCCAACATACAGCGAGTTCGTTGTAAGCGGACACTCTTGCTTTCCAGTTCTAATATATGCAGTAAACAGCATCAGCATAGACTGCCATCACTTCACCACGTAGCTACATGCATTACCTTGTGTGTTATGCGATCCAGGACAGGCAGGCTGCTGAAGTCGGCCTCTTCCTGCGGTGGGCCGTCCATGGTGTGGCAGCAGTTGGGTGGTTGATTGTGGTGCTCAGCAGGTCATCCAGTTGGTCGTCTTGCTGGTGGGAAGTATCCTCATCTCATACTCTTCACTGCTTCTGGAAGCAAGCTGCATGCATGATATCCTGTCGCTCTGGAAGGACGTGATCGAGGAGAGCGTGTTGCCCTGCATCCAACTGCTACTTCAACAACAGCAGCACTGGCTATGAGAACACCATATTCGCATTCACGAGGTGCCCATTGACTATTCTGCCCGGTCTCACCACCTTTATAGAAGAACCATGTCGGCCGGTCCTGCTCCAGTTGCCAGGTTCATACGACCGACTTCCACCTTGGGAGGGGATCCCTCGGTTCAAGCTGCTGCATCGTCCGATAGAAGCGATCTCATTGGTGCTGTAGATGAGATCGCAATCACCTCAGCGCCGGCCTCTTCGGCCTTAGGCCTCCAAGCTCAGCGTCAAAGACTTCCTGTCTATAAGCAGCGTAGGTCGGAGATTGAGTATCATTCACACAAAACATCGTATATAACTGACTGATGGCCCTGTGCTAATACATGGTGTGTACGGCTTGGTCTTGCTTCTCTACAACAGGCCAACAATTCCTGAAGATGCTCGAAGATCACCCCGTCTTCATCGTACAAGGTCAAACAGGCTCCGGCAAGACCACCCAGCTGCCTCAGTTCTGTCTTGAAGCAGTGAGCATCTGCTTGCCCTCGGGGTGCTTACAATGCCTTAGTACCTCTATTGACGTTGTATGGTGTCGTCCTTGATCGTAGGGCTGGGCTGACGACGGAAGAGTCATTGCTTGCACGCAACCAAGAAGGGTCGCTGCAACCAGTGTAGCTGCCAGAGTTGCGCAAGAAGTTGGATCTATCCTCGGCGACGAGGTCGGCTACACAATTCGCTTCGAAGACGTCTCTAGTCCCGTCAGGACCAGGATCAAGTATTTGACGGACGGCAAGTGCATGTGCCACGTTGTCGCTTTCCGTAAAAAAATTGCTGAAATGTTATGATTTTCTGTCCCTGTCCGTAGGCATGCTCTTCCGCGAGTGTATGCTCGACCCGCTTCTATCCAAGTACAGCGTCATTATGGTTGATGAGGCGCACGAACGATCATGCTACACCGATCTCCTTCTGGGATTGCTCAAAAAGTATGCACATTCCCTCTATGCTCTTCATCAATCGGAACCCGACTGAAACATGTCTGAAAAAAAAAAATAACAGAATTCGGAGAAAACGTCCAGAACTTCGTCTCATTATCTCTTCGGCTACAATCGATGCGGAAGCCTTTCTGTCGTACTACAACACAAATACGGTGTCCGGCAAGGACGAGGCAGCTATCATGTCTTTGGAGGGGCGCATGTATCCGGTTGAGATTGCTTACCTGTCGCAACCCACTTTCAACTACGTCGACACAGCCGTTCAAGCGATATTTGACATTCATCTGAATGTGAGTATAACGGGCTCGTGTAGATCAAATCAGATCAGACCATAAGCTGACCTCAGTACTGTCATTGGCAGCAACCACCGGGCGATGTCCTTGTGTTTTTGACAGGACGAGAAGAGATAGACACGGCATTAGACCTGATAGCTGACCGTTTGCCCAGGTGAGCTTAGCGCACAACGCCGAAATGCCCGTTATCCTGAGGACCAGCTCCTGTTTCACAGTATATCTCGGTCGGCGCAGAAGATGCTGCCAATGCCTCTACATGCCGGGCTTACGAGCGAAGAGCAAATGTCAATCTTTGAAACAACGCCTGCTAAGTGTCGCAAGGTAATCATATCAACAAACATCGCGGAAGCGAGTGTGACTATCGATGGCATTCGCTATGTAGTCGACTGCGGATTTGTCAAGATGCGAGTCTTTAATCCTCTTACCGACATGGACGTCCTTCGAGTCACTCCCACAAGTCGCGCGTCTGCAAATCAGCGAGCGGGTCGCGCAGGCCGTACTTCGACTGGCAAATGTATCAGGCTGTATCCCGAAGCATCCTTCGCGAGTCTTCCGTCTTCAACTCCTCCAGAAATCTGCCGCTCCGACGTGTCTCTCTTTGTCTTACAACTCAAGGCTCTCGGCATTGACAATATCGTACGATTCGACTTTATGACTCCTCCACCAAGTCGTATGCTGGATAGAGCTCTGGAATACCTATACAGTCTAGGGGCAATCGATGATCTGGCCCGGCTCACGCGTCCCCTGGGAACGAGGATGGCCGAGGTGAGACTCGATTTATTGCTTCTCGCCGATCACGGATGCTCAAACAGATCTCGCGCAGCTGCCAGTCGATCCTGCTATGGCCAAAATTGTAGGTTTCCGTTGCACCTCGCCGCCAAAATACAAGTCATTTACCCTATCGCAGTTGCTCGGTTCCGCAGACTTCGGTTGCAGTGAAGAAATCCTTACTATCGCTGCCATGACTTCAGTTCAGGTACGTAGATAACTGTCCCATCGATGAATTGCTTGCCATGTGCCTGCCTGAGTGCATGAATTCTGCAGAACGTCTTTGTTTCAGCCGAAGGCGCAGCCGGCGCACTTGCGGACATAGAGCGACGCAAATTTACGGCTGAAGAAGGTGACCACCTCACCTTACTTAACGGTAGGTTCAATGGTCCAGCAGCCAAACGCTTGATCTACCTGACGGCGCATCTGCTTTGCAGTGTACACAAGCTTCGTACAGAAGGGGCGCAAGTCTGCTAAATGGTGTCATTCCCGTCGTCTGAACTTCAAGGCACTCTCGCGAGCAGTCTCAATTCGTAATCAACTTTCCAAGTATATACAACGATTCGGCATCCCCTTGGCTACGAGTGGTGCGGACGACTCTGCAATTCGACGCTGCCTCGTCTCTGGCTATTTCAAGAACGCTGCTAAATTCTCGGCCGATGGTACTTACCGCTTACTTCGGGAAAATGCGGTAAGTCCAGCTCCAACACCTTCTCTTAGGATGTATATGCTGACACGGATCGCTCACACGGCCTCTTGGTAGGTTTTGCACGTGCACCCATCCTCTGTGATGTTTACCCGAACTCCCGCAACTGGCTACGTCATCTTCCACGACGTCGTAGAGACTACCAAGACCTTCATGCGGGAGCTTACGGTAATCGACAGTGAATGGTCAGTAGCTCTCACATTGACCAAGATAACCATGTCATGTTGCTGACATGTGCTTATGCAGGCTAGTAGAGCTGTCCAACGGATACTATTCTACTACTTGAAACCCGTACGGGGTATCGCGCTCTCAGCCACCGGCATTGCGGCATTACTGGCGACAAAAGCGGCCTGCTAGGGCCAGGCAGCATCCCAGGTCATGCAATTACGCTACATGAGCAAGTGTAGCTCCCAGTTGCGATTCTTGGTTATACGGCGTATCTGACGTGCTGGTGTACCCGACCACTTACTACAGCTGAATTTCGGGCTCGAATGTCGAGCACAGTACTCAGCACTGTCGATCGAATTACTCTTGGTTGAGGGACAGGGAGGTTCGAAGGTCGAAGGTCGAAGGTTGAAGATGGAATTTGGCGAAATACCTTCCTTCTGTCTTGATCGTGCGCAAGATGGCAAAGTTTTGAGCTAGCGTTTCTATGCATCAAGATACGTCGAGGAAGCGAACTCCTTTTGGCGCGGGTGATCTATGTTGGCACTGCCTTGTAGATCGGGTCGCTTGTATTTGTGTCCCTGTCGAAGTGAGACAACCCGCCAAATTGTGCGGAGGGCTGCTCATACGCTTCTCGGATTCAGTCAAATGGGGCCTCGTTTCATGTTCGCTCTGGGACGTTGACGTTTGCCTCAAGCAGCCGGCGCCGCCGCATTTACTAGTCTGCGACAGTGGGAACGCGTTCACGGACATACTTGTATCGCCCTTGGCATGTTGCGGTAGTTCGTGCATGCTCGACAGGGTTTGTGCTAATGTAGGCCGTTTTTTTGACGCGCGCTTGCGACGACCTGTCTCTGTGTCAACAAGTATCGCGAGGTCAACCGGCCCTTGTTGTTGCAAGGTAGAACCCGCCACATCCATTCTTTGAGCGTTGATAGCGCCTGATTGACGCGAGCCGGCTGCATGGAGCGTGTCCGGTGGAAGACTTTGGCGCAGCCAAGCGTCGGTCTGTTCGAGATTGCGCAGATACTGTTGAAGTGTCGGTTTTTCCGGCGAGGTCTGCTCGGGAAGACTTTCGGCGTGAGATAGCATCCGAGGAGTCAAAGAGGAGTGCTGTCCGGTTCGTGGTGGACTGCTGTCAATCATTGGCGAGGACGGTAATGATGCCACTTTGGTGTATTGTTCTAGTTCGGCTCCTAGGGCGTCCAGATCTGTATCTTCGGAAATGTAGCCAATAGATATGACGGGAGTGCCGGAAGGTGTGACGGAGACTACAGCGGAATGCTCGTGGGCGCTTGATTCCACAGTTGATGATATAGTCGAGCTGCTCGAGGCCGACATGGACAACGAAGAGGCTGATCTTGAAGACGCAGAGCGTGTGGGAACTTGTCGACGAGCGTGAGTTTCGGCAAGTTGGATGCAACATTGGAGCTAGGTCGCGGTGCATGGCAGTCAGCATTAAGCCAATCTGTATTCTGTGAGACACAAAGCGATGTAAATATATACCTACCGTTGCAAGCGATTGCATGCGCTCAATGTCGCCACTGAACGTGCGCGAGTGCGGCGGTGGGCATGGCAAGGGTGTTTCACCCTCCATTTGGTGTTTGCTCATACCCACAAACATACCGTAAGGGTATTATGTACTCCAGATGTTGGATGTCCGTCGTAATTGCTGGCTCCGGCTTCCCGCTACTGCAACCGTGAAAGAGTCTTCTAGCCCGAATGATCGTCTCGGCACGTATAGTGGGGAAGGAGGATCTACATAGAGACACGAAAAGGTCAATTGCGCTTCGTCTCGTCACAGATACTTTGGTGCGCACTTGTGGTTTGGAGAACGGTGTATGTAGAAACCTTTGCAGACGGAATTGAGAAGACGAGATGGAGGGGATTGAGTGCGACGCTCGAACGGTAGTGGACTTGGAGCTGTGAGATCAAGTCGCCCCACTTTCCCGTTCGATGTCGCTAGAGAAGACTGATTGCAGCAGATTAGTAGCGGCTAGTGGATTTTAGTACACGTCAGTCTGCTCCTCCTGCAAGCTGCTGCGGGTCTTGCGAGACGGGTTTCGAAGGGCAGGGCAGGCCCACACCACACCGCACGCTGGCAGTATCAGATCTCTCCTCGGAGGGCAGTACCAGTAGAGATGATCAACTTATCAGTAGCAGTCTAGGCATGCGGTGATTTCGCATTCATCAGACCACGTTATCGGGAGAGCCAAGGGTGTCTTCGATTGGTGTCTTGGAATATACTCATAGGTTGGTGTGAAGCGAGACACCGTTGACGACAGTGACGGTGAATGACGCGGCATAACCTATCCAGGCGATATCGATGTATGTGGAATGGCGGTTGCAGGTATGATAGGTCATCGTAATCTGCATATTTTGCCAGTCCCATGAAAGTATATACGTTGGCGGATCATGAAATGATGGACTCGCGTAAGATCCAGAGCGGCAGCACAATCAGTGGCTTTACTAGGTACTTTCAGTTCGAGCAACTCGCTGGCTTGCCAGGATGGCGTCCAATCTAACAAGTCGCCAATAGCAACTCCGCGAAAGGTGTTCTTCTATCATAGCATTCGAGGGCTATATCAAGGTGGCGAAGGTACGTCACGTGACTTGTCAAAAGCCGATCACCCACTCTGAGCGCGAACGACCAACAGCCATTCTGTGATGGAGTTCGAGATGGCATAACACCACACCACACGACCACTGGCTGCTGACGACATTGTATAGTGCACAGTGTATAATAGCTGACAGCTGCATCCTGCGATGGCGGCAGCCCAGGTCCAACCGTCGCTGGACGGACTCGCGAAGAGAATGGAGCGGATACAGATTGAACAACAGCAACAGCAGCAGCAACAGTCTGCTGCTACTGCGCATCAAGGCAAGGGCAAGGACAAGCTGGCTGTCCAAGTAGACAACCAGAACTACGACCCGAATGCTTTCCTGCCGGTGGACTCCGACATCGGTCGATACGATGGGGGCTTCGAACGAGCCGAAGACGAGAGCGAGCGCAGCATCGAGCTTCTCAAAGGCGATGCCGCAAAGGTCCTCGACCTTGATAGCGGCAGGGTTGGGTGAGTCTGGAGTGTGCCTTGGATGGGTATCCAGATTGTAAGTTCATCAGTCAAGACTGAACTGCATACATCGTTTTCGCTTGCAGCCCTGCACCGATCCGTCAGTGGAAGCTATCTGCTTTCGAACTAGGCCGCCCTCTAGGAAAAGGAAAGTTCGGAAGGGTGTACATGGTCCGGACTCTGTGCGAGCCACGCTTCATTCTCGCACTCAAGTGCCTGCACAAAGCAGAGATCATCGATTCCAAGGTAGAGAAGCAGGTCAGGCGAGAAATCGAGATCCAGTCCAACTTGCGGTGAGTCTGCTTTATCTAACAGACCGCTTCGCGTCGCGTATAATTGGGAGCACACGGTCTGACCTTACCGCTCGCTATACAGACATCCTAATATCCTCCGCTTATATGGATACTTTCACGATGAGAAGCGCATCTTTCTCATGTTGGAATTCGCTGGCAAAGGCGAGCTGTACAAGCAATTGCAAAGGCATGGACGCTTTAGCGAAAAGAGAAGCAGTCGAGTGAGCAATTCCATTTCTCAGCCTGCCTCAACACACTTTGTGACAATGACCAACCCCTTCTCTCTCTCTGTCTCCCGCAGTACGTTGCACAGATGGCGGACGCGCTTGCATACCTCCACCGGAAACACGTGATTCACCGAGACATCAAGCCAGAGAACCTCCTGCTGGGCGTCAATGGCGAGCTGAAGATAGGAGATTTTGGTTGGAGCGTACACGCACCGGGGAATAGACGAACAACGTTGTGTGGGACTTTGGTAAAGCTACTGATCATACATTGCTACCATTGCTTTCCCATTGCTGAGACCCGCCTCTTTAGGACTATTTACCGCCAGAGATGGTGGAAGGACGAGACCACACAGACAAAGTTGATCTCTGGGCCCTTGGTGTGCTCACGTACGAATTTCTTGTAGGCGTGCCCCCCTTTGAAGATCTCAGTGGACATTCCGGTAGGTGCAGCGCATGATGATGCCGGCTTTTGTCGCATAAAACTTGGACCAGGCTAAGCTGAATCACCCGGTTCCAGCTACATATCGCAAGATCTCCAAGGTCGAGTACAAGATTCCAGACAGTGTCTCTCCAGATGCTCGAGATCTGATTCAACGGGTGCGTGAGGATAGATAGACGAAGACGTTTCGCGGCTGGTGCTGAGTTACGCTTTCCCGTGTGTTCAGCTTTTGCGGCACAATCCAGAGAAGCGGATCCCGCTGGCGGAGGTCGCGGTGCATCCATGGATCCGAAAGTATGCCAAGAGTGGGAAGAGTGGTAGTGGACAGGGTCTCTGAAGAGAGTGACCCCTCTGCGAGTCACCAGCAATTCTTCCTTGTAGCAATATGCATGTGTACACCATGAAAACGCTTCATGGCCTTGCGCAGTATTGACCAGTCCGAGGTTATACATCGATAGTAGACATCTGTTGTTGTACACTACGAGACAATCAAGCGGTTGCTTTGTAGACTAGGAAAGCCAGTCTGAATCGTTCGGCTATTGTCTCAGCTTTCGCTCGACTACTTGCAGCGACGTCACGCATGTGAGCCAAAGAACTCCCAGGGAGCATGAATTGGACTGGCCCGGTATAGAGAGAGCAGCAGCACACCGTACCTGTCCGGTTCCAAGTGCATGCTCCGTCTGTCACTGCAGCCGCTGTTCATTCAAGCCCTAGCAGTGTGGCAAAATTCCAGCAGCCCTCCATTCAGTTTCGAAAAGCCCCGCTTTCATTGGCGCTTTTCTGCTCTTGCACAACTCGCCTTACCCTCCACCGTCACCGGAATTGGACACTCTGCACTGAAGAATAAGGAATAAGATGGCTTTCCCCTCGCGCCCAGCCTGCCCACAGAGCAAGCGAAGCTGAACCGGCCTGGGAATGGAATGCCCTAGTAAGGCCCCGACAAGCCGACGTGAAGACCAGACAAGCATATCTGACTCGGCCAAGGAATGCCCGCCTCTGTATCCTCTTATGACGTTGAAATTGTGCCTCGTAACGAAGATAGAGAAATTCCCCACCGCGCTCTGCGAGGGACTCGGAGGGGTGAATACCAACGCTGACTGACACTGCACTGACTTTTACGCCGACCAGGTGTGGGTAAATTTTTAGACTTCGCTGCATTTCACAGGAACTACTCTAGCTTTCCAAAGCGTCAGATTCTCATACAGCGTTGCTTTCTGCGGGCGAAAGCTCTGGCTACAGCGGAGTACAGATGGAGCCGCGTCAAAATGCCGGCCAAGAGGCACGGTGGTGGCAACCTTCAGCAACAACAAGATCTCACGAATACCCGCAACTCCCTGGGCACTATGAGCACCAATACAGAGGAGATGTAGGCCTACAACAGATGTGGCCTCGGAATGCACCGTTGTACGACAACACTGCCGGCGACGTCCCGCATCGTACTAGCTGGCGATCCAAAGAGATGCAACGGCAAAGCACTGTCAGCGACTATACCGAATCAAGGTGAGCCAGTCCCCGTACTTAATCTGTAGTCTCTGTGCTCTCGTACCCTGCTGACAGGCCCACCAGTCAGGTTTCTTCCAGATCTTACTCATCACACTCTGTCACCAGTACCACGAATCTTCCTTGTTATGCCCCGTCTATCGAATATCAAAGCAATGACTCCAAGGGTGATGTAACGTATACCCATCAATTCAAAGAACATCCTAGATCCGCAAAATCTCCGACGTTCACGACCACAGCGATCCGCAATGAGGTGACTTCCCATCTTATGCACGCGGACCAACGTCAGGATTCCACGGTCAGCAATGCATCTTCTGCCATATCATCAAAAAGTCATACTTCTACCTCATCGAACCACAGTCGTATGACTTCAAAGTTTCCAGTGCCCCGCCTTCTGTGTTCGAATGGCTCAGCACGTCCGGGATCCCATGAAAACGCATCATCAAAGCTTTTGTTATCTCGACCCGAAGCTGCAAAAGTGAGAGCAGATGTAGCCGCTCAAATCGCTCAGCAGGACGCACGGGAGCGGAAGGCGAGGTGGACAAAGGCCAAGTGGCTATTGCTATTGTCAGTAGCGGCAGTAGGTGCTTCTTTCCTGTGTTTGATGATCATTTTTACAATTTGGCTGAGTGCTCGATGGGTGACTTGAACAGCTGTTTAGTTACGGACTTGCCGGTCTGCTATTGGCGCTGTTGACATGGTTCCGAAGTGAGTTGGTCTGTCTTGCGCACATCAGGTTTACACTTGCACTGATACTCATTCTTATCAGCGTGGTCCACGGCAGATGTCCTCATAGTAGCAGAAAATGAAGTTCTCATCTGTGAGCAGCCTGGTAATTTAGTGCGCTTTCAAGACGAAAGCTGAGAGCAATGAACTATGCATCAGACATCACTTTAGCCTCGGGAATGTGCATTGTTACCGCTCTTGTCGGATTGGTGGGGACCATGCTGAACTCAAGACCTATCTTGGCTGTGTATAACCTCTTACTATGGCCTTCTCTGGCGGCTATTTTGGTCATCGGATATACTTCATATCGCAAGCAAGCTCTCAATCTCGACAGGAAACTCAATCAAGCCTGGAGTCAATCCTTCGATGATGCCGCGCGACTGCGGCTTCAAAACAGCGTGAGTAGACGTACATGTCACTTAAGACCCTTTTGCTATATTGACTCAACCCCTGACTCGCCATTTGTCTGTAGCTGCATTGTTGTGGGTACTACAGCCCGCTGCGTAAGTTTACCTTTTTGGCTTACAGAGAACGGTTTTTCATCCAGCATGAATGCTGACTTGCCCTTCTGCTCTAATTCGTCTACAGATCAGGCGACCTTCTCAAAACGGTGCTACCCGAGAACAGCTCTTCCTGGTTGCAAAGGCAAGCTTTTCCGATTCGAAAAGGACATGCTCCACCAAATCGCAATGTCGACCTTCGCTGTAGTTCCGATTCACCTTTTCAACATCTTCATTGCCTTGTTATGCTCGAATCATGTGAATCGTACGTTTGGCAAAGGTCTAATGCCTAGGCAGTATCGACTGAGGTGAGTGCATGATGCAGTCGGGAACTGTCTTTGTTCTTCACTGACCTGGAAATTTCCTGTCGAGTCCAGCATAATGGACGTCCGAGAGAATGCCATCCTAGCATTGAGGACCCTCCCTGTCAAGCCAGAGGGAGTCAAGAAAGCACCTCGCAAGCGTACTGAGTCGGGGAAAGAACGGGCTACAGGTGTAGACATCAATGACAGCATGTCAACGGGGATCCGAATGATTCCACCACAGCAAGAATGGGCGAGACTGCGGAGCGGTCTTCACGCTGGGGGTAGTACTGCGACGAGACGTGCTCGTCCCAGCAGTCCCACGGAAAGCCTGAAGACGCTACCACGGTACAGCGGTAACTTGAAAGGGCTGGGATTGTTCTAGGTACCTGCATCATAGTAGTCTGGTAGACGATGCGTTTCAATGTTGCGCGCAGTAGTTGTTGATCTGTGATACTACCGTAATAGACACGGCGGACTCCGAGAGAAGAGGATGATGGGCGGGGTTGCAGCCAAGTCAGACGGTGTAGCTGTCATCTAATGCATGGTTCTCAACTCCTTGCAATGCCTTGCCTTGCCGTGTGACTGCATCCAACATCATCGTGCATGTGTATATTATGCGCGTCATCGAGAATGCTCCTCTACTCTGCCCAACCACCCTCTGATTCACTGCACACACACACCACAATGAACCCAACATGGACTGGTGGTGGTGGTGGGTACGGCCAGCAGAGGCAGCATCAGCAGCATCTCGCACCTCAGCCTACAGGCTTCTTCGGCAATGGCGGTGGGGGATATCCAGCTCAGCCGCAGTATACCGTGCAGCCTCAGTACACGGGCTATCCAGGCGGAGGAGGGATGCAGATGCAGCAGCAACCGTACCAGCTACCACAGCAGCAGCAGCAGCAGCAGCAGCCCATGCTGGGCGCGTTCCAGAGCGTCCCCTCGGTCTTCTCAAACACCTTCATGCCGAACAACGTCATGAACACCCAGTTCCAGGCCAATCTGCCGAGCATCTTCCAGCAGCAGTCCATGCAGGTAGTGGGGCAGCCCCAGGTGAACGTCCAGTGGTCGCTCACCGAAGACGAGAAGAAGTCGTATGCCCAGATCTTCCGGCAATGGCAAGATGACAACGGCTTGATCTCGGGAAGCAGAGCTCAGGAAGTCTTCAAAGAGTCTGGCTTGGACAGGGAGGACTTGATGAAGATATGGTGAGTGGATCACGCAATGCAAAGTCTGTGTACTGTCATCGCTAACATGCTCTGCTTCTGTCTGTTTCTCACCCTACAGGGCGCTCTCTGACACCTCGGACAGAGGACACCTGGATCTGCCCGAATTTCAGGTTGCCATGGGCTTAATCTATCGCAGTAAGGCCCTGTCACAAACAAGCAAACCATTTGCAGGTACCGCCTAGTCCAAGCATTCACTAACTCGCTTGCACAAATCACCACCTCTCTACAGAGCTCAGCGGCAACCCTATTCCCGACGTTTTGCCACAGGAAATGAAACCACCTTCATCAAAAGACCTCGAATCATCTGTAGATTTCCTCAAAGACCTCCTTCGCAATGACACTCGCTCTCGCAGCACAAATCTAGATTCAAATCAGTCAAACGGGCAAGGCAACAAATACGCGAAAGTACGCTCTTTTGACAGAAACGCTGCCGCCGAGCCATCAAGTCGAGGTCCCAGCAAAGATGCAGCAGTCTACAAACACGACGATGGCGATGTCAAGACCTACAAGTCCAACTCCCGGCATCTGGATCGACGCAATGTGCGTTTCCACGGCGAGGACGACGATTCTTCTGATCTTGGCAGTTTGAAGAAGCAGCTGAAGGAGACTCAAGATCTCTTGGATCGTACATACAGGGTCAAAGGCGAAGATGATGACGACGACTTGACAGGAGAGATTGATGACATCAAGTACCGCATTAGGCGCGTTCAGGAGGACATAGAGTTCAACAAGTCGGGAAGGAGAACAGAAGCTAAAGATGACGAGCGTCGGCGGCTTGAGCGCGAGCTGCTCTTCCTCATGCACGAGAAGATGCCAGAACTGGAGGAGAAAATGAGAGAAAGGGAGCGCAAAAGACGTGACCGTGACAGGTCCGCAGCACGATTGCGCGATTCGCGGAACAGCAGAAGCAAGTATGACAACCGTCGCGATTATCGACAAGACGATTCAAGCGGATCCGAAGCTGAAGAACAAGAAGATCGAGGCTATCTGCGTGGCTCGTACGGTGCACAGTCATCGCGTCAACCAGAACGCAAGCGTTCGCCTCCTTCACGCGATAATAGATCAAGCAAAGAAGACAGGCGAGACAGATATGACAATGGACAGGCGGAAGAGCCTAGACATAACGCGCTCGCCCCTTCTCCACCACCAGTATCACCTGCTGGAGCTGCTACGCCCCGCTCACCACCTCCAGCTCCCCCTGTTGCGTCTACTAGCATCTCTGCAAGCGCTTCCACGCTTGCTTCGCAACCTAAAAAGCCACAGACTGCGGAAGAAAGACAGGCGTTTATACGTGCCGAGGCACAGAGACGCGTTCAGGAGCGCATGCGCATGCTCACTGGCCAGTCGCCTGCTACCACGCCAGCGCCAACAGAACCTCTGCCATCCGGTTATGATACATCCCTGCAGGCTCGCTTGGAGCAGGACAAGCTTGAAGCGGCTAGACGAGCGGAAGACGACGACAGAGCTGCGTCGGAGAGGGAACGGTTGCGACAGATCAAGTTGGAAGAGGAACGGCAGAGTAAGCTCAAGGCAGAACAAAGCAATATCCGAGATGCCCAGCAGGCTCTGCAGAAGGTTTCCAACGAAGTCACCGCGACAGAGATCAAGAATCATGCAAAGGAGGAAGATGTCGCTACATCTGCTGCTCGAGACGAGCTTGCTCGCGAGGAGAACATCAATAGGGAGCGAGAGCAGAGTCTTGCAGCCGCACAACAGGAAAGCCAAGCGCGAATGCTGCAGCTCAGATCTAGTTTCCAGGACAGACCTAAGGCACCACCTCAACCGCCCGCTTCTCGAGGTCAGAAAGCACCTCCCAAACCTCCTCCCTCACGTAAACAGGCACCTCCCCCACCCGTTTCACATACTTCCTCGTCTGTCAAATCATTGCAATCCCCACCACAAAGTCCTCCGGCGACTGCACAGGCCACGCGCTCACCTGCGCCTGACCGGTCCGCTCCGCCTCAAGCTCCACCACCACCTCCCACACCACCTCCAGCACCGTCCAACGCTTCTCCTTCACCAGCTGTAGTCTCCCCGCCCGCATCCAAGTCGATGTCTAGCACAAATCCTTTTCATCGCTTGGGTGCAGCAGGGCAAACTGGACAGTCATCTTTAGCAGCAGCAGCAGTAGCAGGTCCCAAAGGCGCCAATAACCCTTTCTTCCGTCCTCCAACGGGTGCTGCCACTGCGGTGATCCCATCGCCTCCAGCTGAGTCTGTCCCGCGCAAGATGCAAGTCGCACACAAGGAAGACGACTGGGGCGATGATCAGAAAGGCAAGCAAGCAGACAGCGACGACAGCGATGATGACGATGATGAAGGCCCATCCGTAAAGCAAATGAGAGCTGGATTGGCAGGTCTCTTGTTTGGTGGGGCACCCGCATCACCATCATCAGCTGCTCCTTCCAGACCGTCTTCTACGAAACCCGAGTCTGGACCTTCTTCCGCCGCACCGAAAGCGCCCGCTGCCCCACTTCCTCCACTGTAAGCCGACAGGATCAAGTCCAGTAGCTTTGATTGTGCTCATCAGCTGACATAAAACCCTTGTCGCACTGCAGAGGTGCTGCCGCCGGTAGTCCTCCACCAAGAGCAGCACTTCTTGGTGCTATTCAAGGCGGTGCCAGGCTTCGCAAGGCTACCACCAATGATCGAAGCATTGTACAAGGCGCCGGACATATCCTTTCCTCCGCTGGTGCCACCGAGACCGAAGCCCAAGATGCCACAGAACCGAAGCCGGCACTCGGCCAGTCTTCTGATACGGCAAATAGCAGACTAGATGGTGCAAATGCTGATAGTACGCCAAGCGCTGCCTCCACCAAAGGCAACAGGCAGAGTGTCGATTGGTACGGGGCGCTGGCGGCTGACCATTATCCTAGCCCAAGCACCCAATCACCATCGCAGACAATTCTACCCCAGGTGCAGGAAGATGTCGCAGAAGAGGACCGGGGCAGCGAGCGCGACGGAGCTCACGACCCGCAGAGGGACCTGGATCGTGTAGATAGTGAGACTGCGAGCGATGACATGGAGGATCCGAACATTTACTTCGACATGGCGAATTGTACGTTCAGCTGTTGATCTCGCGGCCATGGGGATTTTGTGCTGATGTCCTTCTTGTGACAGCCACAAAAGTGCGCTCTTTATACGCTTATCAAGGTCAACGCGCCCAAGATGCAACATTTGAAGCCAATCTTTTGATAGTTGCACATCCTGCCAAAGATCCTGACAGTGATTGGCTGTTCGGCATAGTCCCTGCTACAGGGTCCCGCGGCTGGTTGCCAAAAACATACGTGGAAGAACTGGGTGAGTATGTCCTGCACACGTCTGCGTACAACAGCTGAGTGATCATATCGGCAAATCCAGCTTTCAATATTCCAGGCATCGTGCTCTACGATTTTGAAGGCAGCACAGAAGACGAGCTCAAGGTAGTTACCGGAACACACGTCTTTGTTTGCGAGAAAGTGGATAACGATTGGGTGAGGGTGGTACTGAATGGGCGCATCGGGTTGGTACCAGCTGCATACATTGAAGAAGAGAGTCAGTCTTGATCATCTACGTACGCCGTGGTTTCAACGTAACCGATCTCACGGGTTGCTGAGTGTTGTTATACCTTTCTCTCTTCAACCGTTTGTTGCTGCACATCAATGCGTAACACGATATCTTACACGATCGTGGTTTATCCGAACTCCATCCTTCTTCGCCTGAATTTAACGACCACTTGCCTTTTGAAGAACCCGAGGACGGATCGAGAGGGGCAAGAAATGGCTACATGCCCCGCGAACCTCCCGATTCTGCGGGCGAGCTTACTCAGCGTCTACAGGACTCGTCAGAAAGCGCAAAGGACTTTCCTATCAAGGAACCGCATCTCAGCGAAGACGAGACATCGGTGTCCAGTGCGGACGAAAGCGATGACGAGCCTGATCGAAGCAAGGAGAAAGAAAGATTACATATCCTGGAAGCTGCTGGTCTTGTAGTACACCAAGATCATGACAAGACTGCCCGTCGGCGCCCTCCACCTCCGCGTCCGAGAGCCTCGTCGATTCACTTTGTGCAACCTTCAACTTCCGACGCTCTTTCAGGAGCCCCGCCATTGGCCAATGTGGATGACGCATATGCTAGATGGCAATCGGTACAGATTGCACGAGGCCAGAAGTCCTCTCTTGCCGAAGACAGCGAGTACGATGTTGCTGGCAAAGCGGAAATTGCCCTGTCTCCTCGACCGCCAGCGGATGTAAACCCAACGCTGGATTCTCCTGTCATTGGCGATGGTACAAAGCTCGATGTGGGAAAGGTAGGTTTCTCTTTCTGTGCCCATTGCACCTGGTGGAGATCGTGACAGTACCCGGTGCAGCGTCCCCCTGGTCACTGTGGAAGGCTGCTCTAGCTTGAGCTACCCTGGCGGTGCCAGAAGCCCTATCCTAGCACCTCCAACTCTCAGTGCTCAGCTGCATCTGCGACAGAGCAAAAATAGTCACCCATAAACATATCTGACATATGCTATGCCTGTTTTTAGACGTGGGGTAGTCTGATAAATAAAGACGCTTTGCAAAGTATGCCGGAAAAAGCACGCAAACGACAAGAAGCCATCTTTGAATTGATCAAATCCGAAGAGAGCTTCTTGGAAAGCTTGCAAAGCGTCGTGCGGGTATGGTTCACGAAGCTTCAGCCCCTGCTTGACGAGAAGGCGTCTTTGGTCATCTTTGCAAACATAGAAGATATTCTGCTCTGGTCCGCTGTAAGCAGCCATCAGCTTCCGATCTCAGCACATACCTTTGCAGGTGTTGTCCTGAACAGTTTCCTTACTCAGACTTTCCTTTCTGATCTGGAATCGAGACAAAAGGAATGCCGCCTGTATATTGATCGAATAGGTGATATTCTGAATGTTCATTCGAGCGGCCTGGATGTATATAGACCCTACTGCATCAATCAAGTGAGCAGATACAGATCTTATTGCTTCACTTGGAACCTAGATGCAAAGCTAACGGCTCAAACATAGAGTAATGCGGCACGTACGCTAGCAGCCTGCCGCCAGGCAGATGCCCAAATCGAGGCTGTTGCAAGTGTAAGTATGAATGCGCCGATGACGGAAAAAGCAATGCTCACTAACCACATGCTACTACAGATTCGTGTGAACGGACTCAAGCTAGATCATTATCTCTTGGAGCCAATGCAGGCGAGTCTCTGACCGAATTATGAGAACAGATGGAAATGATTCCTCACCCTTCTGTCCTCTTCCAGCGTCTGGCAAGATACCCTCTTCTGTTCAGCCAGATCTTGCATTACACAGAGGCCGAAGAACAAGATTTCACAGATATCAAGCTCGCAATCCGGAACGCCCAGCAAGTGCTGGCTCGAACGAATGAGCAGCTGAAACAGGAAGAAGACAAAGCGTTACTGGTACAGCTATCCGAACATCTTATATTCCCTGAGGATGAGAATATTGTTCTCGATCTCACAGCCCCAACTCGGTCTGGGAGACAGCGCCGTTTGGTGAAAGATGGCGACCTGGTGAAAGGTTACGCTCATCGAAGACAGTCTAAGCGCAAAGACCTTCACGTATACTTATTTAACGATATCCTTCTCCTCACCACCAAGAACGTGGGCTTGCGGGAACGCTTTTCTGGCCGTGCACCTGCACATGACACAGATGCTATATACATTTACAGAGCAGTAGGCAGTCAAAAACTTCCTTGAAGCGCGGCGCAACATCTGATACAGTCGTGTGGCCTAGCCTATTCCTTTAGACGAGATTTCCTTACGGACGGCGAGTGATGATCGCGTAGTGGTCTTACAACACCAGGGACAAGAAATCAAACTTCAGGCCAGTAGCAACACGCAAAGAAACGACTGGCTACAGAAGATTGAAGCCGCACGACAGCTGCTCCGGAATAACGGGTGACGGATGCGCTTTCATCGGCAGCTTCTGGGTTGAGAAACCATTCTAGCTCTCTCACATTTGAACTTCCGCTAGCTATCATCTACGCAAACGAGCCATTGTCCTAAGCCGCACGACAGCTGTTCCTGAATAACGCGTGACGGATGCGCCTCCATCGGCAGCTTCTGGGTTGAGAAGCCATTCTAGCTCTCTCACATTTGAACTCCCGCTAGCTATCATCTGTGCAAATGAGCCGTTGTCCTAATCCTACTTGCTGTAGCCTATTGTAGCGTAGGCAAGACCATCATTCGTGCAGAGAGGAGATTCCTTCCAGGTCGAGGACAGTGGAATCATCGTAATGGAATACTGCGGCTGATGCCACCCCTGAGGTCTGGGTGTGCCAATGTCAGCTTCACAGCGCTACAGTAATCCTTGGGTGACAGCATCGTCACTCTGCTGCCTAGCCTACTTTGGCAGGCGAGAGCAAGCTAGCAGATTCGCCAAAGCGTGAATACAAGTGGTCTAGGCCATACTTCGGCAAAGCGAAGAAAAACTACATAATCGCGGATTGTATCAGCTTCCTTAGTTTCGACACAGTTGCCCTATGCAGACCGGTACCCATACTTACTTCTTTTGGGTATCCATGGGCGGTAATCAGATGCTGTCTTCTTCCTTTTGGTCTCGAGAACCGCCTGTCGCAGGTTGCTAAAAAGCATTTCAGCTGGTAGTGAAAAAGATGGCCAATGTCTTTCAGCAGGGTTCCATCGCGTGGGAAAAGCGACATACGGTTTTCTCCCCTCGTTCTTTTCGTAGACTCACGAGTGGGTCGTGGAATTCACTTAAATGAAGATCCAGGAATCTTTCGTCGGGGAATATCTTGTTACATGTATGGCACATATGCGCATGGTGCTTTTGATAATGTGCGTCAAGCTCCTGAGCGGTGGAAAATAAAGATCTGCTAAGCGAACACTGTGGTGGCAGACTGCAGGAGAAGACCTGGATTTGATGGTCTCCCCCAAATCTATGCTTCAGTTCTTCTTCGGCCCAGCCAAACTTTGTGATTTTGGTGGTATTCGAATCTCCGCTTGCAATGGCATCTTGTTTTCGTGATTCGGATCCTGCTTCTACACCGCTTGACCGGCTTCTTTTGCGTCGCTGTGAGGGCGCAGGCTGGTTCCCAAAGAGCATGCCAGGGCAGTCATCCATCGAAGCATGCTCAGGCGTGTTCACACTGGCATGAAGCACGTATCGTTTGAGCTTTCCTTAAGGGCGATAGGGTATCTGTTGATATGTTGACAGATTAAAGCCAGGTAATCTGATGGATCTGCACAACACGAGACTTGAGTGCCAGTTCACGTGATCCGGCTGGGCATCAGTCAAACAAGAGCAAAGTAGGGCTCATTGCCAAAACTGCCGTGCACGCCGGGCCTTGCACAACGTACCGCAAAATAGCACCGGTCCCGGCAGCGTCAGCTCCGGGAATCACCTGACCCTATTTGCACACCAGTGTCGCCACAAAGCTAGCTGGTTCCGATATATCAGGGTGTGCGATCTATTTGCGCATGTGTCTGAAGTGAAAGACGGTTAGAGCAGAGATATGGCAGCCGGCCGGCAAATGGTAGCGAGTATGCAACGAGAGTATGCGCTCGGAAATTTCGGGGGTTGTCCAGGGGCAAATACGGGGCTGTATGCCATTGTCCGAGCGGTCTTCTTTGCCTGGTATTTGGAACGGTCATCTGCCGTCGCGCACGGCCAATTCAAGCTGTGTAGTAGCTGCTACTCGTTTCAAATATAAGGGAATAGCTTTAGTGGCCCTAATATACGGATTGTCTCAGCCACTAGTCCAGTAAAGAACCCTTACCTTGCTGTGCGTGGCATGATCGGCGTCATTGTGCATTCCGGCGACCACTGCTCATGAAGTAAGAGCCACCGACCAAGACAAAACGGATGTATTTGTACTATTTGAATTGATACAGATACAAATATGTTTTCCATTCGAATCCCTACAGGTCCACTCTCTTCACTTCGGGCAGATATGTATGCTTGAATCCTCTCATTGACAATGTCTTACTTCACTTCTATCTCTCGTGTTGCAAGTGTATGCCTGCCCAAATCTCTTGTTGAAAGGCTTTCCAAGCTTGCATAGATCGGTCACGAAGAAACTACCACAAGCTGACAACCCGTCTATGCGCGAAAAGACTTACGCAACGCCATGGGCATAGACTACTCCAAGACATTTTTACCAGTCGGGCATCGCTAATCAGTCCGTCTCTTGTATTCCAGTCTCGCCCTCGAACTGAAAAATCTTGACATAACGACTGCGTTTCTTCACGGAGCTTTATCTACATGCCGCTCCCATCTGAAGTCACAATCGGTCAAGGGAAGCTTGCAAAGTTGAAGAAGGCTCTCTGTGGTTTGGAACAAGCTGGCCGGTGTTAAAATGAAGAACACGACAAATGGCTCATCAGCCAAGGATGGACTGCAAACGAAGATGATGCATGCGTGTACATATTGAAAAGAGGCAGTGGGAGTATTTCACTGATGCTTTACGTCCATGTTGATGACCAAGCCATCCGGGTGCATCCTCTGAATCTATTGATAACTTCATTGGTGTACTTCATGCTCCATTTCCATGCAAGCGTCAAGGAGATCTGCAACACTTTCTCTGGAAATACATCGGAATTGTCAAGAGAAAAAGATCTGGATAACTCAAACCCAGTACACCGAACGTGTTCTTAGGAATTTTCACTCACACAATGCAAGACTCGTTCCATTCCGATGTCACCCTCTGTACCAAAATTCTTAAACATTCCGAATCCGGAAGACGTTCACAGCGCTCGTCATCTCCCATACCGAGAACTCACTGGTTCCCTTCAGTGTCTCTCCACTATGACAAGACCCGATATGACGTTTGCAGTAAATTGCATGTCTTCCTTCAACAGCAACTGGACGGAGAAGCACTTTGAGATCTGCAAGGGTATTCTACGGTACATTGCAGGAACGCGGAAACATGGAATCCGTTTAGGAGGATCTGATGGGAGTCTGCAAGGATATGTCGATGGGGACTGAAATGCGGATATCCGTGACTATATATCCACGACAGGCTGGTTGGCAAATAGAAAAGAGAAATGAATCATCGGATGGAAAAGCAAGAAGCAAAGCATTCAAGCAAAGTCTACAGCAGAAGCGGAATGTATGGCAATTGACGATATTGCAAGGGATTTAGTTTGGGAAAGAAGATGTCTGGGAACACTTTATATGTCTGATGATGTCTCATCACCAACCCCTGTCGCTGTCGACAACCAAGCCGCGATAAGTCTAGCCAAAAGCAAGACATCCCATGATTCCACAACACACATTCACTTCCGATTCTACTACATCCGTGCTCTCATCACTTCAAACTTCTGATCGATGAAGTTCGACGTAGCACCGGAGTCTACCAAAGCGAAGGTAGAGATTTCTGAATCGGTACAATTGTGTAGACCGACGGGTATGACGAGGGGATCGGATAATCGAGTGACGGTGGAGATTGAGGCTGTTTCTGTAATGGTGTCGCAGCGCCCTGGGAAATAGTCTGAGACGGGCGAATTGTTGATTCGTCCCAGACTTACTCGTTTTTTGATTGTTCGTCGATGATTGTTGCTTGGATACGTGCTGGAGAGTTGGTGCGCTTCTTTGGGCACTGTCCAGCGAAATGGCCGGCTTCGCCGCAATACATGCAGAGCTTGTTGTCTCTGCGGCGTTTGCGCTCAGCATCGGTCAAGGGCTGGAACTTACGGGACGTAGTGCCGTCGAGATCCATAGCACCAGGGTCGGAAGCGGATGCAGTGACACCAGAGGCTCTCATGCCGGGAGCAGCTCTAGGGCCAGTGCTTCGGATATTATCGGATCTTCTTTCGAATAGGCGGTTGTCGAGACGGATGGCTAGATTCGAGAGTTCTTTGAAGGTGGTCCAGTCCACGTTGGAGAAAGCCAAAGCATCTTTGACTTCAGATTTGAGTCCGGATAGAACTGGTTGCGGAGGGCGTCGTCGTTCCAGTCCAGATAGGCGGATACTTGACAGAACTGCGCAGAGTACGCAGCAGCAGAACCTGTTTGTTTCAGAGTTTGTAGTTCTCTGGTCAGGCTTCGGAGTCGGTCGGGATCACCCAGGTTGCGGATGAGTTCTTCTTGGAAGTTCTGGAAATCGTCGAGGATATCGGGGTTGTCGTTCATGAGGTGTGGTTCGATGGACAGGGCTTGATTTGAGACGGTGTTCTGGACAGCCATCTGCTGGATATAAGCTTCCGGCTCGAGGATATGAGCTTGGAGTTCTTGAGTGGTCGGAGCCACGGGAGCGGAGGTTTCAGAGGGGTTCATGATGTTG
>JAMALA010000070.1:0-103720 GCA_023628255.1 Cystobasidium sp. 2NF920
CGCCGCAACCGTCCTGGACGAGTCCATACCAACGACAGAGGAAGGATTTGACGGATCTATGGCAATAACGAGTGCACGCTTCTGTTCAGCATGACCGGCGTTTTTCTCCACTTGTTTGGTCCTGCTTCAGCTATTTGACCAAGAAGCAAAAAAAGAGGAAAGAAAGAAGGAACGAAGAAGGAGCAGGCAAAAGCGTGACACGCTGGTTGGCTGCATGACGAGTGGTAATAAAGACATCAGGTTGATCCGTAATGAGTATGCTTTCCCTTCCTGGCCAGCAGTAATAACAGACAAGACGGCAAGCTTTCATACTGTACGGCATGATGATTATGATGTGCCATTATACCTGTCAATTGCGAGACAGCTTGGGCGCGTGGCGAACTCCGATCAACCTCAGTCAAAGCCGTTTTTCGGTGCGCTAAGAGCCTCCGACCGCTGCATGTGCGTAATAAAGTCGACGTTGTAAAACAGCAGGGTGTGACTTTCCGTGTTTGCTACGGGTCACCGGCTTGATAGACCGGGTATACTGGTGTCCATTTCGTATTTGGGGTCTGGTCAGGGTGACAACAATATCTGCTCGAGGGGTCTACCGCATTGGCCCGTCTATACTGCATAACAATTACAAGACCAACTCCTCAAAATAATTGTAAGAGATAAGGTAGAATCCTTTGATTATTCGATTACTACAGCCTTTCATAGGCTTCCGAGAAGACATCGGCTATAAGTTGATGAGCAGCAGCAGACGGATGAAGAGCGTCCCAAAAGATATGTTTCTCAGGATTAGCACATACTGTTCCTTCATATTCTTCGTAGAATCCAGTATAGCAAGGCGTTGCTAAATATTGAGAATCGAAGCCGAATGCTTCTGGATTTGCAATCACGCCGTTAAATGTATCGTAGATGTCTGATACTTCGATACGGAGCAGGTGGTCCCATCTTCGTACTATGTTGTATAGACCTGCTCGGAGATCCTCGTTGAAGACTGTTCCGAACTGTCGAAATGCTGCGGGTTGAGCTTGAGCGAACGGAGCAGCTGCAAAATTAGGTAGAGTGGCAAGAAGCACGCGCTTTGCGCCTTTGTACACATACGTGTGTTGCGTAAGCATATCTTCTCCAATGCCTTTTGACTGACATGGCATGCTCACCCGCTTTGTAGAGCTGAGAGACTCTCTTCTCGATGGAAGCAGCCACTTCGGCGCCTTTCTTGGTTAGAGCAGCCACTTCGGTGCCAGTAAGTCCCCGTCCGGAAGCGATAGCGTTGATTGCATCGTTCGAGCCGACAAAGATGGCGTATACGTCCAGTGTTCGGGGCACCTTGTATGCGAGCGCTTCGGTCACTTGATCCTTAATGGAAGGAACGAGAAGACTGTTGTCTTGACGCTGCCAAGGTGGGACGTTTATTGCTTAGACCTCGACTTGCAGCTTGTTATAGTATATGGATGGGACCGCTTACCAATGCTCCCTGTATCACTTCGTTATCTGTTGTAGCGCCTCCAATAGCGTAGCTCATGAGTTCGAAATTGTGCTTTTGAGCGAATACACGACTCCATACTGGACCGTTTCTGTGAGTGGACAGCAAACACCGGTGAGCTTGCTGCTGATCTGCAACATTAGGGCTAAGATGTCGTGCCTTACGTGAATTGATGTTCTGAGTATGGCTGTAGTTGGGAAAGCAAGCTAGTCAGCTGGGTAGTTCCGAGGTAGAGGTAGAAGCGGGGCGCCAGCTGGAGGTCTAAACTCACCGGATTGACTGGCAAGGTGTTTTCACTGACTTCCCAAGCTCCAGCTGCAGGACAGTAGGATTTAGTAGCTGTTAGAGTGTGGTGAATCCAAGAACACGTAGGTGCACTCACTACCATCGTCGCTAAGTGAATCTCCAAAGACTATCAACCTTTTCCTGAATGCAGACGACGAAGGGCTCGCGCTCGGCCGCGAAGAGTGTGCGAAGGCATGTTGAGCCAGGAGGGCTAGAAGTGCGAAGTATAGCATGATTGTATTATGTGTGTGTGTATTGTATGTGATGCCTCGTAGACAGTGTCAATGAGTGTGGGTCTTCTGTCTCGAAGAAGGGTTCTGCAGCTCGATGCTCGATGTGTTCACCTTTGCATAGAGTGCTTGAGAGGATTATTGCAGCTTTAACGGGACGTAGATCCAAGCGTGATGGGTAGGTGTTGAAAGAGTGTGTTTCGCCAATAGCATTCGAGGCTAATATGTCTTACGAGTAGGGAGGTAGGGTATGCGTGGTAATAAGCGACTACGCGAAAAAGAGGAGGGTCGTCAAGATGAATGTTGTCGAGTTTCAGCATGGATACCGCGCGAAGTCATTCTCCAACGACAGGCTCGAGCGCCATTAAGCTTCTTAGCTTTCCCAGACCTGCCTTTGTGCTCCAGGCGCAAAACGTCACGAGAGCGGCCAAGGCGTAAACAAGCAAGGCCATCTAGTCGGTCGACATTGATGCGTGTCACAGGTAAGGCAGGAAATGTCGGTTGTCTTTTGTCTTCATCGGCATACTCAGATCTTGCTCCTCGTCGTATGCGCTCAATCTCTCCATCTTAGAAGAAACCTCGGTTCAGCCATCACAGCATCGATACGCTTTGGTTCGCGCATGTACCTCGCATCGCCGAAACGCGCATACGAAGACGCAACTGGCGAAAAGGTCGACGACCTTCCTGATCCTGATAAATATGTAATGCCTTGGGTCGACACGCTACTTCTCGATATGAGTAGCATGATGAAGATGATTGCCATAGACTGCTCTTGCTATGCTCGGATTTGGAGAAGACTTGGTACACTGCCATTCGTGGCTTACTCGATATTGCCATTGAGACGCAGAGAGCAGGTACTGAAGACTCAACGTGATGGCGCTATCATGCAGCTGCATCGTGTAATACGGTCGTATCACAGCCATTAGACTGGCCCATGTCCTCAGCCTCTTGATTAACGTGATCGAATGGCTAACAACGACTTCGCGAACATGCGTGATTGCGTCTATATCTGCTCTAGTCCAACCAACGCAAACTGAACCGCATGGTCCACTTTCCAGCTGCTTCTCAGACGAAGAATGCAGACCTTATACTACTCAGGTTTTATCCTATCCTAACACCAATACGAAAGTTGTTTATTGCAAATCCACCAACAAACGGTCGAGCTTGATCTCAGAAGCACCGTCACAAGCTACTCAAGGCATAAGGAGGTCTTATTACGAAACGCAACAGCTGTTTTCCTGCTAAGCATTCATCTCGCCAGGGGAGTACGCTAAATTATAGATGCTCAATAGCCTTCTTGAAGTATCGAGCAAGATGTCGATGCATAGCAGCTGACGGATTGCTCAAGTCGAACCAAGGGTATCTATCTGGTTTGGCACAGATAGGAGCATCAAGAGCAGTATAAGATCCAGTATAGCAAGGAGTGAACATCTTTGGAGGATCAAAGCCGAACTTCTCCGGTTTAGCAAGGATATCGTTAGAGATCTCCCAGATGTCGACTACTTCGATAGAGAGGCGATCGTCCCATTTCTCGGCTACGGCGAGGACACCATCTCGGAATTGACGGGAGTAGTTGGATGCTATGGCTTGGATCTGTGCTGGGAAACCCTTGATGCGAGGGAGAGTAGCGAGATCTGGCAAGGTGCTCAAAATGATGCTTCTTGCACCTGTCCGATCAGGATAGCAACAGCGGGACATAACATTGGTCAGTCGACGTGTTACGTTTCTACGAGACGTCAATGCAGCCTCATGCTTACCAGCATTAAAGAGTTGTTCGACGCGCGCATCAAGAAGAGCAGCCGTTTGGGTCCCAGTGAATGCAAAGCCGGAGATGGAAGCTTCGTTGACACCACCTCCGATGATGAAGACATCGCTCTTCTTGACATTTGTCACAGCAAGGAATTCCTCAATCTGTTCTTTTACCGATGGAGGGACGATAACAGGGTTCATGACTACGCCTGGAGTCTGTATCGATATCAAGAGCTATCAGTACTCGCTTTGCCCAGCCTAAACCGGACAAACTCACGAGAACACCAGGGAGAACAGCGTTGTCGTAAGTCGCTCCACCCGTCGCGTATCCCAGAACGTCTCGCTTGAGGTCTTGCTTCAAGAGCATCACATAATTCAAGCCATTGCTGTCCAGAAGATTCACGAGGGTTAGCAATGATTGGCATGCGTACATGTCCCAATATATGTCTACTAACCTATACATGTGCTTGTAGTAAGGTGGATCGACAGGAAGGGTATGATTGGAGATTTCCCAGGCGCCATCTGCGAGGATATCAGAAATAGGCTCAACCAAGTCAAAATACGGCAGGTTCCCAGCAACACTCTCGCAGCTCACTGCCAATATCATTGGTCGAATCTCCGAAGACTACCAATCGCCTCTTGAGACCGCCAGGAAAGGGCTTGAAAGGCGAAGCGGCCTGAATGAATGTTGGGCCTATGAGGCCGAGGAGTAGGAGAAAGTGCATGGTCAACTCGTTGACAAGGAAGGGAAAAAAGAGGGAAAGGATGCGATGAGAGGCAAGAAGCGAGAAGGATGCCTGCACAGATACTGAATCGTTTCTCTCATTTCAAGCACCGTAAGGACGGACAAAGGTAGAAGCTCCGCGCGAAACAGCCGGCCTCCATGCGGATTGACGTTACAGGTTGCGCAGGGGATCCCCGAAGCCTGCCCTCCTACTCGCCTCACAAACATTGAGGTCGATGTTCGCCGGTCGCGTGTACCAAAGTCTTCGAAATGAGCCGCTTGCGGGCCGAGATTTCTCGCGTCCTTCAAGCCTTCTTCCAGAGGTGCCAAAGCGACTCTATACTTCAGTGGACTTCGTCCAGCACCACAACATCTACGGTAGCTGCGCTAGTCGCGCGTTATGGCATCAACGCAAGTCTTCAAGGAAGTGGAAGAGGAAAAACTGATAGCCGTTTGCTACGATACCGTATCAAGTCACAGCGTATTTGGCGTCACGTGCTCTGCGGGTGTGTAATGCGTTGCGAGCGAGTGCGGCGTGCTCTTGCTTAGCATGACTCTCACCGTCGAGCGATAGCAACGTCAATAAAAGTCATGCACGTTGATCTGCCGCCTTTTATTCTGCTACATGCCCTTGGCTTGGTTGCAGTAGGCATGAAGCTGCTCTTCCTTGATCGACCAGAGAAGAGCGGTCTTGGAATTGCAACCACGGCAATTGGAGCTTGTTGTGGGTATAGTGTCACCAGCGTTGAGGCATAAGAGAACACACTGACTGACATCCTTGTGATATAGATCTTGTCACGGCTTACGTTCCACAAGAGGTAAGAGTGATGCGCTTGAAAGTGACGCTTCGACGTACAGCTGAGGGTTTTCGCGTTTGTACAATAGCAAAACGTCTTCCTTCACGCGAGCGGACTCGTTCGAATGGGGCTGGCTGCCTTAGCAGGCCTCAAGCTTGTGCTATCTCCGTCATTGAGAAGAAGCTCAGAACGCAATGCTCTGCTTGGTATCATGCTGTATGACGGTCTGGGAGGTCTCCACCTGTGCTATTATCTCAGCAACTTCTCCGGTCTGGCTCCAGGAGCTTGAAGTCTTGTATTAGAACAGGCAGTACATAGAGAGCGGAGTAGCAATGTATGTGAAATTCAGTAGCAGTACCAATCACTATACACACTCGGCTGTGTCGAAGCCGTCCGACAACCTGCAATCATTTTCCTCTCTATCATATCTTTATGCCGGTGAAAAGAGGTGATCGGCTTTTCGAGCGGAAGTCCAGCCCCAGTTCTATGCAGCATTCTCTTGTCAGCTTCTATCCTTCCTTGTTGTATAGCAGCACTTTACATGATTCCACGGAGCTAGCATTCGTTTACAACTTCTCTTCTTGCTCATCTGCTAGTCAAACGCACCATGACCAACGGCTCCTCTATCAAGCTGCTCACGGGTAAGTCCGGACAGGCATTGTGCGATCCAATCCATCAGCATCCAAAGGTGGACTCAATATCACAGAAAGCACTGCAATGCCTTGGAGAAGGTGGACGACGAGAGAGAGAGAGAGAGAGACGAAGGAAAGACTGACATTCTGTCCCTGCACTTTCCCCAGGCAACAGTCACCCAGAGCTAGCTCAAGCCGTGGCATCGCGTCTAGGCCTGCCGCTCACTCAATGTAGCGTCAAGAAATTCTCGGATAACGAGACATCCGTGCAGATTGGAGAGTCTGTCCGAGAAGAGGATGTATATATCATTCAGGTGGGTTATATGCGTTATATGGCTGTAGCAGCCTGTATGGGCGACTGCTAGTGAAAGGCGTAGCTAGCTTCTCTTACGCGACATAAAAAGCTGATACATTGGATGAATCGATCATCCCGTCAATATACCTACTACAGACTGGCTTTAACCCTTCCCCCATCTCAGACATTGCTCCCAATGGTACTGGAGTACATTATCACCCCAACTCGGATCCCAATGAGTCAGTTTTCTCTCCTTTATTGCGACTTCTTCCGTCCTCGTCCAGAGAATGTGGCATTACCCTATATTTATCTGACCAAAGCTAATCTATTATGTATACGCGCCTCTTCCTTCCCGATATAGTCTTCTCATGGAACTCCTTATCATGATCTCAGCTTGCAAGACTGCCTCCGCTCGACGAATCACAGCAGTAATCCCATGCTTCCCTTACTCTCGAATGGACAGAAAAGACCGCTCCAGGGCACCCATCACTGCCAAGCTAGTAGCCAACATGCTCGAAGTAGCAGGCTGCGACCATGTCATCACGATGGACCTCCACGCTTCGCAAATACAGGGATTCTTCGGTATTCCAGTCGATAACCTCTTCTGTGAACCTATCATGCTGAGATATATCAAGACGGAGATTGAGGGATGGAAGAATTCAATCATTGTTTCGCCGGACGCGGGAGGAGCTAAGCGGTAGGCTACTCTTCCTTTGCATCTTTCAGTCTGGTTTCGTGGACACTAAGCTGACGCATCTTGATATGCAAACAGAGCCACTGTCCTTGCCGACCGACTGAACGTAGATTTCGCCCTAATCAACCGTAACCGCCATAAGGGAGACCAACCAGACACTCCAGGCAAGATGGAGCTGCTTGTTGGAGATGTGCGGGACAAAGTGCGTATGCTTCTGCCCCACTTATCCAACATCGAAGACTGACCTCTCGCTTCATGTAGATCGCAATCCTGATTGACGACATGACAGACACATGCCAAACCATTCATTCAGCGTGCGAGATCCTCATCCAAAACGGCGCAAAGAAGGTATACGCTATCGTTACGCATGGTAAGCCTTGAAAAGTGCTCACGATGCTGTAGAGCGATTCTGACAGTTCCTGCTCACACAGGCCTGCTTTCTGATGGCGCCATGCCCGCGCTTGAGGAAATGCCTCTCGAAAAGCTCGTTGTAAGTCCGCTTTTGTCAGCATACGGATTGTTCTGAAGAGTTATGCTGATACACCGTCTTACACGTCTTCCAGGTCACGAATACAATCTGTCAAAAAGAGAAAGTCGCGCATGGAAGCGGCAAGCTGGAAAGCATGGATGTCAGCCCCTTGCTCGCTGAGAGTATCCGCCGGGTAAGTCGAACTTAATTTCAACACTTCGTCGAGACTCCGACTGATTGCCGTTACCATGTTCAGATGCACAATGGCGAATCAATTTCATTATTGTTCACTGATTCCGGTCCAGCGACATTTGCTTAACATAATCACCTCATATATTTATCGTTATCCCGAAGCCTCTATACATAGAAGCGTTGCTGCATTTATTACTCGTGGAGAGTCTCCCATGAAATGTATCTCTTACGTCTTGAATCGAAAGCCACGATGACTGCTGCTTTTCGTCCGCTTGCGCCTTGTCTTCGCGTCCGAGCGTCAGATCGGCTGAGCGGACGGTAAACGCTTGATCGCTTTGCCCAAGTCCTCGGGCGTGCTTGCTGCTTATCGAAGGTAATCTTTTTTACCTTCTACGTACCTGCGTCATAACGTACAAGTTCGCCACCTCATATTTCAAGAGTGAGATCCGCTGGCACGTGCTTCTTCTACGGGTTGGTTCTCGACCATCTCGATGCTGCGATATGTAATTGCGCGGCAAGCTTCTTGCCAACGTGCATTGTTCTCAACTACCAGCCATGTGAAGTCTCATGAGAATCCCTTGGTAGGCTGTCCGACGCTTCTGTGCTTCGATTGTCTCAGCTTCTCGCTTCGGTAGCTAACATGCGTTATAATGTCTGTCGTCGCTTAGGGATTGCCTCGGTCAGGAGCACCGCCAACCATGCCTCGCGCTCAACGCGGCCTTCCCCAGAAGAGGAAGATACCAAATGTCAAGCAGGTTCTCGTAGTAGCTAGCGGCAAGGGTGGTGTGGGCAAGAGCACTGTCTCAGGTATATTCATCGTCCTTACTCCGAGGATACTGAAGCAACGTGCCTGACTCTGATTGTGCATGGTCTTGCAGTCAATCTTGCTGCGGCGCTCTCTCAAGTGTCTGGCGGTAGCAAGCGCGTCGGTCTGTTGGATCTGGACATCTTTGGTCCAAGCGTTCCCAAGCTGATGGGCCTAGATTCCGCTGGAGAGCCAGAACTGACCAAACGTAGGACTATTCAACAAATCGCTCGCGAGTCAATGACTGACAATTTTCGACCCGATGACATAGATAATCACCTGATACCGCTGTCGAACTATGGCATACCTTGCATGTCAATGGCATTCCTGCTTCCGCCGGCAGCGCAGTCAGATACTCCTGTCGTCTGGAGAGGCATGATGGTCATGAAGGCTGTGCAGCAATTGCTGTTCGACGTCGACTGGAGAACGCGCTCCGGCAACGAAACAGACCTATCTGGAGGGCAGCCACTGGACCTGCTCGTCATAGACCTCCCACCCGGCACCGGTGACGTGCAGCTCAGCTTGGGTCAATTAGTGCAATGTGACGGTACGTCGTGCATCTCAAGACTTCGCCTAGCATAGCTCATGATAAGTTCGTAGGCTCGGTCATCGTATCAACGCCGCAAGACGTGGCTCTCATAGATGTCCGCAAGGGCGTAGCAATGTTCCGTAAAGTTGGCATTCCAGTGAGCCCTTTCGATATGTGCTCGGCTAAAGAAAAACGCTGATGGTGCAAATCACAGCCCCTGGGAGCCATCCTGAACATGTCACACTACATCTGCCCATCATGCAAAGATCCGCATCCACTCTTCGGCTCGCCAGACCGATTCAACAAGGCATGCGAAGATCTAAAGCTAGACATGCTGGGACATATTCCGCTGGAGCCTAGGACGAGCGAGATGGCAGATGCAGGAAAGCCAATTGTATTTGACGCAAAGAGCGACAGCGTGGGAAAAGCAACTTTTGTAGAGATAGCCAGGAACTTGTGGCAACGGCTAGGCAACTAATTCTCACGTCAATTGTGCAGAGTAGTCAGAGAGCAGGATAATGAGTGCGAATGCAGCAGCAAACATGAGATGGGAGGGATTGCCTGTTGTCGGCCTACCTGACGCTCTCCACTGACAGTCGGGCCTATGCGCCGATCACTGCAGTAAGGGCCTGCGCCTTGAGCATTGCCCAACGCCGACAAGCAGTTGCCTGGCTTGTGATACGATATACACACGACGACCCGAGAGCTTGCTGGACCTATGGGATGAGCTATGCTCTGCTACCCCGTGATGACGCAGTGGATCCCGAGCTAGGCGCGCCTGAACTGCACAAGACTCGCGGACCTCTACCATTGACGCCTCCATTCTCCAATGCGCGCCTGCTTGTCCGCACACCAAGACTCAAGGTCATCGTAGCAAGCATCACGCTTACTCTGCTCGGCCTTAGCGTGTACAGATTTGCACCCGCCCGCAAATGGAATGTATACTCGATACAGCTCAGCGAAGGCGACGATAGTAGCGAGTGGTCGATCAACTATCGCATCCGACCGAGGCTGCCGTTTATTCAGGAAGACGGAGAGCCGGCACCGCTGAAAGAAGGGTCAACACCTGCACAGTGGCCTCAGGACTATGCCGAGGCAGCTGCGTATCTGCATGAAAACTCCATCATTCGCGACGTGACAGATCCCTGGCCGGAGAAGCCTTGGATAGCTGGAATATGGCTTGCACCGGAGCGGTTTCCCCCCGGCTTGCAGGGTCAACCCTATGACAGTACACGGCTACCAGAAGTGGGCAAGGAAGGATCTCAGAAGCCTGTGAGTCTCTTCGGGCTACCGGTATCATGGCACAAGGTTGACTCTGACTCACCGGTGAATCTCCCCTCAAGTCGCCTGGTCTTCACGATCCACCCTTGCCAGACTATCCTCTTTCTCCGCGAGACTATAGTGCTGTCAAAGGCGTCTCTCGCAAAGACTTTGTCACACCGAGGAATTGGCATCCGCCTTCTAGCATGCCGAAGCCTAAGAAAACGAAACCCGTGCAAGCTTCAGCGTTCGTGCAGGATCCAGATCGCCAGTCCCTAGCGGAGTCAAGGCGGCAATGGGTGAAGAGGGCCTTTTTACACGCCTACGAAGGCTACAAAGCTTGTAAGCGTATCTGCTGACAGGACCTGATATTGCGTGGTTGGGTACTGAGGTTCCCTGCGTATTCTAGATGCTTTCGGGCACGATGAGATAAGACCGGTATCACGGGCGATCCGTGATAGGTATGTGTCATGTGTCTTCCAGTCATGCTGCCATTGCTGAACGCCCTACTGAATCGCAGTTACAATGCTTGGGGTGCCACTACTGTTGACTCCTTGTGAGCTATGGCGACTGGTCCACCGAGACGTTCCCGTTGATGAAATTTGCGATCAAACAGAGATCTACTGCTAATTATGGATCTGAGCCACGAGTACAATGTGGCACGAACACACGTTCGCGCTTTGGACTTCTCGCTTCTGACTGAAAAGAAGGCATGCGACGGCCGGAAGGGTCCGACTGTCCATCTCTTTGAAACAGTCATCCGATACTTGGGAGGTTTCTTGTCCGCATACGAGTACGTGTACCTACTGCAATCGCTGAATTGCATACTTGAGGCTGACGCGTCACGTTAGTCTGTCCCAAGATCCGCTAATGCTTTCTCGGGCGAAAGAGCTTGGCGACTGGCTGCTACCGGCTTTCAATACAGCTTCAGGGTGGCCGATCCCCTTCTACCCCTTGGGACTGTATGTGACAAACGTCTTTATGGCTTACATGCGCAGCTAACACTCGTCACTATCTACAGCAATCCGAATGGCACCGAAATCAACAGGATACTTGTAAGTGCACCTGCAAGTTAGCTGAGCAAAGCTGAATGACAGGATCTCCCACTTTAGGCTGCAGAGGTTGGATCGCTCAGCATGGAGCTCACCCGCTTGAGCCAGTTGACTGGCGATCAGGTATATTACAACGCTGCCCTGCGCATTCAAGAGAATTTGGCGACCTTTCGCGGCGAATACGGTAGCCTTGTGTCACACTTTCTTACACCGTCGGGAGGCCATGGTGGCGAATTCACCGTCGGCGGAATGATTGATAGGTATGTGCAGACCTTTGATAGCATTGCCCAGCGAAACTAATATGATTACAGCTACTATGAGTACATGATCAAAATGGTCCAATTGCTTGGTGACCAGAAGAGCGTGTGGGGTACAATGTACACCAAGGCGGTCAACGTGAGTACAGTATGAGCAAAATTTCACTGTCCACGAAGCTCACACACAAACAGGACATATATCGGTATCTGGCGGTCAATGTAACAATGTAAGTCATCAGCAAACACACACAAGAGCAATTATAAGCATGAGCTGACAAGACTGTACTGCAGTACACCCGACCGAAGTGGTCTTGTAGTATTAGGCGCCAGATCACACGGAGCCCGTATCCGAGCCATGCAGGAGCACTTGGCTACGTTCGCCGGGGGCATGTTCGCGCTCGGCAGTCAGCTTTTATCGAGGAGCCAAGATCTCCTAATGGGTGCAGAGCTCACCGAATCTGCTGTCTGGGCCTACCGGAGTACGGCCACAGGTTTGATGCCGGAAATAAGTAAGTTCAACCTGCTCGTTAAGTGGCTTCCAAGTTCACACAGAGTTGGCAGTGGAGTTCTACGAACCTCAAAACCAGCACCGCGTGTCGTATAAAGAAGATCAAGGTGAGTGGAAATCTGCTTGATCGCCAACAGGTCATTGACAGGATTTGGTAGATGGGAGCCGTGCGGTCCAGAAAGGTCTGCCACTTGGAAGTTCGTACCAGCCAGACCAGGAGTACAAAGGCCGGCCAGAGTCTATCGAGAGCGTGTTCTACATGTATCGGATAACGGGAGATCCGAAATGGCAAGACTATGGCTGGCGAATGTTCACCAGCTGGGTGAAACACAGCTTGACAAGGTATTTCCGATCATTTGCCAGCTGCTTCCCAATCTTCCCCCGGCTGAATCCCTTCTTTTGATCGCGTAGCGTGGGCTTCGCTAACATACGAGATGTCAATGTCAATCCTCCATCCCTCGATGATATACAGGAAAGCTTTGTGCTCACTGGTAAGCAGACACCTCTATATATAGCTGTCGTGGATACCACCATTTACTTCAGCTTTTATGCAGAAACTATGAAGTACTACTATCTGCTGTTTTCGCCGCCTGATCTCCTTAGTCTCGATGACTATGTCTTCAATACAGAAGCGTAAGCGCAGCGGGCCTAGCGTTCAAAATGTTGTATGCTGATAGTCCTGCACATTGCACCAGGCATCCATTCAAGGTTCCATTACGAGAGCATCGTACTTTCTGGACGGGCCCTGAACCAGAAGTTGATGCTGCATATGCAGATCCAAGGTAAGAAAGTGCTTGGCATTTCACAGCAAAGTGACCGGTGCTTACGCTTGTGCGTTACACTTGCAGAGATCGTCACCATTTCACCGGAGAGAACCCTCAGCCAGATCGTGCGCCGAATGGACGAGGGACGGCCAGGCAGCAGCGATGGCGAGAGGAGAATTGCCATGCCTTATGAAATGCGGAGGCATTTGTATCAACTATCAGCAGTAAACCTTGGGTAGTAGCTTGTCTTGGTAGGCCGGGACTTGCCGGCGTAGTGCGCATGTGAAAAACAGCTGCTCCACCGGCACCACAATTGTAGCATGTACACAATCAGCATTCTGAGTAGCGCAAGCAGTACAACCGAGTAGCAGCAGTAAAGCACAAGGAAAGCAGATTGATTGCAGCAAAATCTATGGGACGCCGTTGCGGCGTGTTTTGGTACTATATGATACAGAGATGGGAGCAGAAAGAATTTCACATCGCTTGGAAGGCCGGCTTGTTAGGATTAGCCGTGCAAAGCAGGCGGACTGGCTCCGGGAAGACGTGTAGACATCGCGGATCTCAATTAGCTCTTGTGCGAATGCTGTTCAAGCTTCATACATGACGGTCATGCTGGTAGGGAAGGGGAATGGCTCGTAGGTCGGAGTGAAGTACATGTGGACCTTGGTGCCATAGACGCTGTTGGTGAAGCGTTTGCTGCAGTATGCCATGGAGTGGTCAGAAAAAAAAAAGAACACAAATCACGAAAACCTGACTCACAGAGTTCCAGCTGGGCCGGGTGCTCTTCGAAGATTCTTCAGCTTCATCACCTGGGGGCATGAAAGATCTCAACAGTCAGTAAAGACTCTAGTTTTATGCAAAAGTACAGCGTAGCTCACTTCTCGGATGAGAACAGGCTGAGCGATGTTGACGGTCTTTGAGCCGAGACAATTGTGCATTCCAACCGAAAACAAGGTATACTTGTTGGCTTTGCGACTGACATCGATCTTCTCCGGGTTGGTCCAAACTTCTGGATTGTTGTTGAGGTCAGTCATGGAGATCCAGACCTTGTCTCCCGCGCCAATCTTGAAAGGCTGTCCTTCGGCATCGGTAGCTGTAGTATCTACTCTAGCGACACGAGGAATACCAGGGACCTTTTTCTACACAGTCAGCTCCTGTCCAACAGGCGTCACGGAAAAGGCAGTCACTTACCTGTGGATCAAGTCTTTGTCCTTCCCAGGAGTACTTGAGGAACATCTCATCGGTCTCTTTGCCTGCGACTGGAGCAATGGCTTGCATGTTATCGAATGCTTCCTTGTGCTCGGGTGACATGAAAACGTTCAAGCTTTGAGCGAAGGCTTGGCCCTGGTTCTGGGCAGCGGCGGTGATGACACCCAAGCAAGAGCTGACCATGGCGTCCATGGGTCTACCAGAAGCGATGAGTCGCTTGTACATGGCCAAAGCCTCTGGGCCAGGTCTGATCAAGCTGGCGCTTCCGCGGATAAGAAGTTCGAGGGGCCCGGAAAAGCCTTGAACTTCCCTGATTCTGGCTTCGATGAGCTTTCCGATAGTGTTGGCACTGATAGATGGAAGCAGCATGGGTCAGTCACCAGCCTCTCAGCAGCAATTTCCGTACATTGAAGGAAGGGAGCTCACGCTCTCTCAGCCATTCCCTTGAGCTTGAAGCTGACGGTGGGATCGAAGAAGTCCATGAAGACTGTAACCAGAAAGCAGTTCTAAGTATGATTTTCAGAGAGCGCAGCTGGGCGAATCCAGCACATACCGTAAGTGAACATAGCAGCACTGGCCATGTAAAGCTCTTGAGGAGTCATGATGCCATGCGGGGTCTTCTTGGTCTTCAGAGGGATGCTGAATATGGACCAAACATGCGCAGTGTGTTAGCGACTGAGACAGTATGGCACCAGGGACGGGCCCTTACCCAAAATAGGCAGCCATCCAGTAGACCGAAGCAAGATTGCCAACATCGCGGACAACGTCAAGAACATGAGTGTGACCTCCGGGAATCTTGTATGAGTGTTCTTTGATGAGCTTCTGAACTATTCTAGTGTAAAAGCTGCGGGATATCAGAAGGCTGGTCAGCGGCATTATTCGTGCTTGATCTCCAACCAGAAGCTACTCACAGTCTGTATTCCTCATCGTAACCAGCTGGCCAGATTGCGTCATTGATCATTTTCCTATCGGCATCGTGCTTTTCCTTTCCATCAAAGCCAAGCATAAAGCCATAATTGTTCTGCGAGCAAAACAAAGGCACGTCAGTCGCATGCGCACACAGGCAGTCTAAAGGAGCTTCTATGCTCACCATTGAAAGGTTGTCAATCTTGTCACCATAAACGGTCAAAAAAGTAGTGTGATCGCGAAGAGCAGCAATAGCCTCTTGAACGTGTGAGATGACCTTCCAATGAGGCTGTGCTTTGGGCTTGTTGAAGCTGTAGTTGTTGACTGTGCCTTGCTGAGTGAGGTATTTTCGCATCGACATGGGAGTCTGGAAGGGAAAGAGTGCATAGACCGAGTTGTACTCGAAGTGTCGAGGCAGGTTTCGCAGGAAGAGCTAGAGATGCAGAGTATGTTAGCCGTTGTCAAGCATTCGATCGATGCATGTGTCTAGAACTGACCTTTCCAAGTAGTCCGCCCTTGCTGCCATCACTCAAGTTGGGTGAAATATACTCCATGCCCCAAGTCGTGAGTGTGGCCACATTATAGTCCGTGGTGTAGAAGCGATCTCCTCTGACCAACGCGACCTGAAGGATCATTCGTATCAGTGGGAAGCACATGAAATACAAGTTTCAAGCGACTCACAGCATCGGACAAGATAGCTCGTGAGATGGTCCTACCAACTGCCAGACCGCTTCCAAGCATGGGAGGCTTAGTGCCTTCAGCCAAGAGACCAGGGTAAAGCTCGAGGTTATCAGGGTGCATGTAAAGCTTCTCTGCCATAGCTGCAACTTCTGGATCTTCATTCCATTCTTGGAAGGTTTTGTATTCTCGTAGACCAAGACTCTTTCTGAACTCATTGAGTGTACAGAGTCCATAGGTGTTTCGAGCAGCCATGATTCCGAGACAGTCGATAGGTCGCATAGCTTCAGGAATGCCACATGCTCTGAAAGCAGCGGCAGGCTCTTCGATGGATCGGATGAGGATAGAAGCAAGTTCATCGTCATTGTACTTGAGCGTAACATTGTCGCGATGATGACCAGGGATCTGCCATTCGGTAGGATCAGAATTGACTTCGAACTCCTGAACCTCTTTCTTCGCAATCTGTTGGCCAAACAAATAGTCAGTAAGATTGCAAGTGGAAGTAAGTTTCATTGTGCACATACTCTCAAGAAGTCCATCATTGATAAGCTCTCAGCTGGTTTACCACCAGCTTTTTCGGTCAGAATATCACTGAACCATTGGGCGTCCTTCTGGGACATGGTAGAGTGCCACTGTACATACAAAGAGGATAACGTTAGTCGATTGAGACATGGAAACTAGCAAGAAAACCGGTACATACTCTATATAGAAGATTGAATTCGACTGCGCAAACGTTGCCGGTTCCTCTTTCGACTTTGCCTCCCAGAGTAGAGTTGATCTCCTTCATAGGATCCAAGAACCAATTGGTTTCGATTTGATTGGTACCTAGAATGCTTGCCACGTAGTCATGAAGGGTGATCCTGCGGAGAATACAAATAATTAAACTCTGCCGCAACATCGTCCCTGTTTTAATTTTCCCCGGACATCGCAAGAACACTTTACTTCGAGTGAAGAGCACATTTCACGCGCCTTCTGCTTCTACATGGCTTTGTGACATCGTAGTTTGGTAGAAGTAAGGTAGACCACCCTACTTCGACCAAACTACGATGTCACAAAGCTCATACCGCCCTTGAGGGAAAGTATAGTAGGCATCTCACGAGAGCAGGAAGAGTAAAACAGAAATGGAAAGTAAACTCACTGAATGAAATGACCACAATTGATCAATCTAGCAGTCTCGAACAATTCCCTCTCCTGCCATTCAAAGTGTTTTACACTCTCTTTATCATCCGGATTATATGTAGCAGGATCTCTAAATTTGCCCTTTTCATTAATCTTGTATAGCATATCTGCGATATAGTTGTGATTTCTGTTGAATAAGACTAAATAGGCTACTACTTGAGGAGGCATGAGAAACAATCTAGATTCTGCTACTGTATCATTGTATAGTAATCCTAGACACTTGTCCATATCTCTTACTGCATGCTGTTCTTTAAGATTATTGCCGTACAGAGGTGAAAGGTCGAGATAGCCAGAAGCGTCATTCTTCATTGGGTCATCATAGTTGGTTCGGAAGATAGAGTCTAGCGAAAAAGTACAACTCTCGTCTCAGAATCACGAACACAGAATATGACTATCTATCTATGATGGTAGAGAAGGACACTCACGAACTATAATGACTGCATTTGCAAAGAGCATGCTTGAAATACCAGAAGGATGAGGTACAAACTTGTCTCTCTTCAATAGACAGTTGAAGACAAGTTCTGCATCGGGAGGGTTTGGCATCTTTGGATGGAGAGGAGGGACAGAGCGAGCATAAGGTCTTCCTGCAGCACCCAGAGTTGGCTCAAACATATTGTTGTGAGAGCCATCGGCTTGACGGAAGCGATATTCATCGCCGATGAGGGAAGAGACGGGGTGAGGGAGGTCCTACAAGTTGTGAAAGAGTCGAATGGCTCGCATGAGCATTGGAAGAATCAAAACGACGAGAAAGGAAGAAGGAAAGACAACTCACCTCCCACAATCCTTTGATGAAAACATCTGTGATCTTCTCTCTGAGCTGAACTTCAGGATCCATCTGAGCAAGTCTAGATACAAGATGCTCCATGAGAAGCTCTGAGAAAATTTACAACGCGGACACATGTGATGGAGGACATGGAGAAGAAGATAAGGACAAGAAACAACAGACGGAAAAGAGCGAAAACCAGGAAAGGGGAGGAATAAAGTGCAATAAACAGGAACAGCAAGCGTTCAGTACGACACGATATCATAGAGCAGCAAGTGCTTGGGAGCATACTCACCTCGGTCATCGGTAGGAGAGCCAGCAGAGAGGATGGCTCTGAAGATAGGAAGACGTCAGCTTCTTTCGGAAAAGTAGAAGAAAAGCGATAAAAGAACCTCACTGCAATGCAACTACAGCATCCTTGAGAGCATTTCCATTCCAAACCTGATGAATCAGATCATGTGCAATCTCCTTGAGAGGTTGGAAAGGAGCGCTCTGAACGACTCTTCCATTCAATGGTAGATGACCTTCGATGGAAGCATAAGTTGAAGCATCGGTGAATGCTTCGGAGGTGCCATTGGTCTGATTGTTACGCAAACCATCGGGCGCTCCTGGGACGCGAGCCAGGACGGCTGCGATGACGAAAAGAGAGAGCGGGAGAAAGAAGGGAATGGTAGGATGTAGGCAGGTGTTTAATTTTGAAAGAGAAGCAGGAAGGAAAATTGAAGAAGGGAGGTAAGCAACACGGGAGAACAAGGATGAAAATAGTGAAGGAATGAGGAAACGAGGAAGCAAAGACATGGAAAAACGGAGTGGGGATGAAGAAAAAGAAGAAGAGTGGGGTATCATGAAAACATCAAAAGAATGAGAAAACGAGGAAGACAAGAAAGTGAAGAAAACAAAAGAGGAGAGAAAGAGAAAAGTATACAAAGACAAGCGCAGAAGAAGGAAAGCACATAAGAAGAAATTCAAAAAACGAGTATACAACAGAAAGAAAAGCAAGGGAAGAAGGTAGACAGATGAAAGCGAACAGGACAGAAACAGAAAGGAAAGATGCGAAAGAGGAGAAATAGGGAGGTACATCGTTAAAGACATCAAAAGATGATGGAAGGAAGTAAAAGGGTCGAATTCATGTACATGAAATGAGACAGTATAGAGGAGGGTGATGTAAATATTGTGAAAAGAGGAGGAAGTGAATGAAAAGGATTGAAAAGGCATTCGGAGGACAGGGTGAGTGGAATGAAGGGTAGTTGAGCATATCGAGGAGGGCGATGAAAGAGGCGCAAGAAGAAGGGAAGAAGAGGGAATGAAATGAGCCATGATGAAGAGAGAGAAGAGGGAAAGGGAAAGAAAAGAAAGCAATAAAACATTGATGAGCAACAAGATTCCAATGGCATGAATAATATGAAAAGGAATGGAATATCAAAACCTACCTTTGATGAGACTGAGGGCTGTTGAGGTCATGGTAGTGATTGAATGGTTGAGAGAGGAAGGCTGCTCTGCCTTGTACTGGCTTGCGAGCGAGGAAGGAAGTGAAGGAAGAGTAGAGTAGAGGAGAGTAGAGGCGGATGAGGTTGTGAACTGTATTGTATACTACTTAGCTGATGGTGCTGATGCTTGTTAGACTAATCAGTATGAGTAATGTGAGAGTGTGAGGAAGAAGTAACGAGAAGGAAGGAAAGAAAGAGAGAAAGAAAGAAAGAATAAAAAGAATAAAGATCTATTGAGATGAAATGAAATGCAATGCAAATGAAATGGAGATTTCACGCTCATCATCGATGGAGGAAGGAAGGCCAGGAAGGAAGAAAGGAAGGCTAGAGCATATAATCAGACCAATCCCGCTTGTCCGATATCGAAGGATGCCTTTCCCCTCTTTCGAGAGAGCTGAGCTAGCTCGAGGTCGAGGTCGAGGTCGGTCCAAACAGGTCAGGGGAGGGTGTAAGATGGAGGAAGGGAGAGGGACAAGGCACATCATTCTAACAAAGCGGAGAGGATGAGCGTGACTGAAGAGATGTGAGAGAGCACGAATACTTCTGTCATCTCGTGATGCTCACTCCGTATACTTCTTGACTTGGAAGTTTCGTATTTTAAACATGGGGTACCCATCCCTCGTAGTCAACCCCGTAAGGAAGACACGACAGAATACACTAGCTTGCCATGCTTTGGTTGTCACTCATTCAATCCGACTCGGATCGACGGGGAATTGCAACAGTGCTCATAGTATTTCATCATCTACCTTTTGCTTCACTGTGTTCCTTCGAATTCAAGCCAGGGTTTATTTGGACACCTTCGCGCAAGTGTCCGCTTTCTTCACGTTTCGTCTTCCGCTTCTCCTTGACACTCGCATGAAATAGTAATGTGCGAAAAGACCCAATAGACCACTTCCATCTCTTTCAATGAGCTGCATCGTCGTCATTGATTTGTATGTCTGATGTGATTGCGACTGCTTTCATCGGTGGTATTGAAGTGAAATGAAGTGAAGTGAAGGAAAGAAGAGATAATATGAGAGAAGCTCAAAGCTCGTCGGCTATCCTGCATCCAGTCTTTCTCGATCGCCTCTCCATTACCCGCCTGCCTTTCCGGGGAGAGAGAGAGACGAAGCACAAAAAGAAGACAAGGACGTCCTACATCAACTCATACTTTAATCACTTCATATAACTACCTACCATATCATAACCCGCTGGATAGTTTCAATCCTTCTCGTCCAAAACATGACCATTCCCCGCTTTAACCCGTCAGATCCTAGGATTCCTGAACAAGTGCAGCCATTCAGGATAGCTCCTCCTAAGGATACCTTTGCGGGTGGGTCTAGGGTTACTGCTACTGCGCATTACCATCTGGGTTATGATAGTACAAGAATATACTGACTGACTGCTGTGTTCCTCTGTTCTTAACAGTCTTCTCATCTTCCAGTGGCATGGTAAGTTCAGGGTTACCGTTGATGTGCGTTGGAGTAGCAGCCAAGCTAAACACTTCGTCATGCAACAACATAGGCAATAGCAGCAGGAGCAATGTTCACTCGTATACCCTTATTGGCATTCGTTTCTTTCCTAGTATCAACACTTGCTCTACTCAATGCTCCTTCGGTTCAAGATCCTAATTCAAGTAGTTCTCCATGGACGAGCATGATGTGAGCATTTCTCTTTCTTCTAGTATCTCAGTGTTTCTGGTGCTCAATCGATTCTTTTTATTCATCAGAATGTCAATCTCAGCTATTATCAACGTCGAAATGCAGAAATTAATGGATCCTATGCCTTCAAGAGTCATTGCTCCAGCTGCTTCGTCTACGATCAGTTAGTATGTACAGCTTGAGAACAAGCATATTAGAGGAATAAGAAGGGGTCACAGCTGTAGTGATGATAGTCGTTTATTGTTATGTTGTAATGCTACTGTATTCCCTCAATCCAGTCCTCTATTCGATCTTCAGTGAATCGAATCATCATGGATATCATGCCGTATCATGTCTTCTGCCGAGCATATGATATAACACGTGCTCTTTCTTCACTTGATTGCACCTCTCTTAACCTTCTACTAACTTCGCATCACTAGCGAGCCAACATGTCAAGCATAGATAATCTAGTCAAGAGATGGCTAGAGCAAGACAAGGTGATTCAATCTCCCAATGACGGTCTACACCTGCACCCAGTCTAACCAGAGGACCTTCTCCATCCTCGCATCCGCAACTTTCGAATTGTATCGACATCGAATTAAATACAGAATGAAACGACTCGTAACGAGATCATAAACCTCCAGAAAGAAGGTAAAATAAATGAATTACATGCAAGACTCGACAAAAGGATTGGTTTCGGTACTGCCGGTGCGTCTCTTCTTCTTTGATTCTTTTCACCTCGAGACAAGGCGTGTCCGATCACGTGGATTCGAATACCATACATACATATGACAGGCATTGAATTGTACAATGCTGTGATGATGCAAACAGGCCTTAGAGCACCTATGGAAGCTGGATTCTCGCGTATGAATGATGTCACTGTCCTTCAGGCTTCTCAGGTGAGCAAGAAAGTCAAAGTGAGGCTTACGCTCCCAGCTTGTGATTCTGATGACATTGGGTTACTTTCGCGCGTCTATCGAGCAGGGTTTATGTGCTTATATACTACAACAAGATTCGGAAGCAGCTTCCAAAGGCGTGGTGATAGGTCACGTGTGTGCCCTACTGCAGAGTCATAATTACATTCATAACTTGAATCTAACTGATTTTTGGCTTTGCAAATGGCTGAACCCTACATGCAGGACCACCGGCATAACTCAGAACGATTCGCAAAACTGACAGCAGCTACTTTCCTGCGTCATAATATCAAAGTATACCTTTTGAAAGGATTAGTTTGTACACCCATGGTGCCTTTTACGATTGGGAGAGTTGGCGCTGCGGGTGGTGTTATGATTACTGCTTCGCATAACCCAGCTAAAGATAATGGCTGTAAGGCTTCTCAGACTTCACAAGCGGGCTGCTTGCAAACTATAACTGACCTCTGCTTTATACGCTGCTCTACTTTCTTTCTGGCAGACAAAGTATACTGTGAGTGATGTGAGGCAATAGCTGTCGCACAAGGGCACCCCTAATCAAGGTCTCGTCTCACAGGGTCAAACGGAGTACAGATCATCCCACCGCACGATACTGGCATAGCAGCCTCTATAGATGCTCACTTGGACATACCCACCGAAAGCTGGGATCCAGATACTATCATCGCTTCTTCAAAGCTATGCATTGATCAGACTGAGAAACTGAAAGAGGCTTATATCGAGACTTTGGCTCAGCATCCGGCAGCCAGGTGAATGGTCATAATCTCATATGAAGTCGGCCTATATTCCAGAGCTGAGTCTTTCGTGTAATGGGGACCACAGGATCAAAAAACATCCTCTAGAATTCGTCTATACACCAATGCATGGCGTAGGACTCCCCTTCGTCCAATCCATCTTATCAGCCTTCAATTTCCCCACATCATCAATTCACATCGTAGAATCACAAGCCAAACCAGATCCAGATTTCACAACGGTCAAATTCCCGAATCCCGAAGAGAAGGGAGCGCTTGATTTAGCTATGAAGTTGGCTGATGAGAAAGGATTGGAAATTGTATTTGCGAATGATCCTGATGCAGATCGCTTCTCTGTCGCGGAAAAGAATGAGTGGGTGCACTTTTATATCCTTTCTTTAACTTGGGACGGAGCTGATGCATAGCCATCATAATAGAGGAAAATGGAATCAGTTTACGGGCGATCAAATCGGTATCATGCTTGGTGCCTGGATCTTCCAGCAATACAAAACACCAGGCCGCGATGTCTGTGAGTTCCATTAGGTGTGCTACGCTTTCAGCTGTTGGGACCGAGCTGAAGTACTGTCATACGTCTTCAAAAGCCAAGCTTGCCATGCTAGCTTCGACCGTCTCATCCAAAATGCTTGCCATCATAGCTCAAAAAGAAGGCTTCCAGTTCAGAGAGACATTGACTGGCTTCAAGTGAGTCTCAGCGTCGATGAAGCAGCCATACGCGCGAAGACAAAGCTGTCTTGAGGGCTCGCTGACATTCACGATGGGACCATTCACTTAACAGATGGCTCGGGAATGCTGCAAAGGATCTCGAGAAGGAAGGCTTCGAAGCCGAGTTGTGAGTATAGGCGGTTTAACTCCTCGGTTTCCCTGTTGACGTCCTCTCACAGTGCATATGAGGAAGCTATCGGCTACATGGTCTCCAAGGATATCCGAGATAAGGATGGTGTGAGTTATTGTGACCTTTTTACGACAGCTTCCCCCTTCTCAGAGCATACGACTTATCGTTTCATCCGCATGTATACGTATATCAGGTCTCGGCGCTGGCACTCTTCGCATGTCTCGCTTCTGAATTGCGAAGCCAAGGCCAGAATCTCCATTCGTACATGGCTTCGTTATACGCCAAATACGGACATTTCGTAAACCTCAACTCTTACTGGATATGCCGCGACTCTTCTAAGATGGGGCGACTGTTCAATGAATATCGAGCTTCAGGCACGGGAGGGGGCTATCCTCAGAAATTGGGAGAGTGGCCTATCGCACGCTTGAAGGATATAACGCAAGGCTACGATTCTTCCGAGGACGATAAGAAGCTACGCTGTTTACCAATCGACAAGAGTGGACAGATGCTTTCGTTTGAGCTGGATGTGGCAAGCAAGCCTGAGAAAGGATTAGATGGCCTTAGAGGTACAGTCAGATCAAGTGGGACAGAGCCGAAATGTAAATACTACCTTGAAGGATGGGGAACGGACAAACAGGTCGTAGAGAAAGCACTGCAGAGATTGCGGGATGCCATTGCGACGGAATGGCTCAAAGCAGAGCAGGAGGGACTAGAATCGCCTTAGAAGAGTATAGAGCGCATCCAAAACCAACTTTGTATCCTCGCAATTCGGATAGTATCGTTCGCATCACATATTTCCGCTGCTTTCGTTCGAATCGTTCCAAAATGAAGTGACCAGTCGTGAAAGTCGCATCGTACGCAATGGTAGATGAATCGGGAAAACAGTGTTTTCCCTTGAGCACCCATAAACAGCTTGCATTGCAGCTCAAAGGCGCTAGATCTATGTCATAACAATGGAAAGAACCACGCCCGACTCGTTGCGTCTGATCCGTCTGCCTGTCTAGACGGTCTCGACTGAGCCATACTCGCTCTCCTATAATGCAAGATCACAAAGAATCTCAGCGTCTGTCCATTCTGCTAGTCCCGCAGAAGGTTTGTTTATGAAGCGTCAAAACGATTGTCACTCACCACACCCGGCTCGAGCATACTTGCATGACCGAGGATCAACACACTTGAAGCTCCTACGATCCAGAATATCGTGCTGAGTGGAGCAGCTAGCCAAAGTAGTGGGATACCAATGACGAATAAACCTGTATAGAGTGATTTTTGTGTGACTGGACCGCTTTCGCCTGTTGCTGATGGTTCAGGTGCTGTTGCGAGCGAAAATTATATATGGAGAAGTTAGTATATGTGTTGTTTCGGATGGCCCAAATGGTTGACAAGTGGTAGATGCCACGCACCGAACTTGTTGATTGCGATGAAACCGCCAGATAGGAATCCAATGGCGATAAGGAGGAGTGGATTCGTCAAGAGTGCATATACTGCGAGAAGGGCGACTGTGTGGTAGAAAGGGAAGGTTCATGTCAGTATCTATGGATTGTACTTCCCTAAGCTGGCATGTCCCGTCCTTCTAAGCCAGGTCCGACGTGTCACAGATTGAAAGCAACACAGCCCAAAGGCCAGCGCGCTCCTTCTATGACAGACAGAGCAGCACTATAAGATATATAAAACCCACCGACAAGCGAATAGTTTCCTCCGAAATATCTCGTATTATGGCTTATCCGCCTCGTAGCTTCGTTGAGGTCCTGAGGTCTCGAGACGCGCTGAACGTCAAAGAACTCTTGAGGTGGCCTGAGGGCGGAGAGGCGTGTTTGCTGGAAGTCCTTATGGGAACATGTTGCAATTAGAAAAGGTTGATGAGTGTGTGCGAATGGTAACGTAGCTATGACCTACCCTGAAATCTCGCAGCGCGCCCGGCGCTTGAGCTATCAATGCTTGAACTTGGGCTGCCATGTTTAACTGATGTATTGTAACAGTATGATTTTAGCAATGCAAATCAATGCCTGAAGCATGTCATCCATGGTTGTCACTCACCTAATACTGCTATGCGAGTTGAGTAGTGGTCAGAGCAAAGCTGCGGAAACCAGTCTCAGCATGGTTACACAGACACAGCCCAGCTGGCGAAACGCGCAGTGGCGACATGCTCAGGCATCTCAGCGAGCAGCCTGTACTCGTCTTCCATGCGGACACCAAATCATACGCACGTACAGCATACTACGACAATACCGTGTCGTACAATGCCGCCCTTTGAGCGTGCTTATGACCGCCCGATCACGTCCACCATCCATTTCGGTCGTTCACCTGTGTTGCGCTTGACTGACACCCTCTGACTCTTTGAACCATCTATCAGCTGAAAAATACGTCCACCTTCTCTTCAAGGACTGCTGGTACTAAAGGCTTGCTCTGTCTCATCACTGCTGCTGCTGTTCTGTTCCAATCAACAACCGGCAATTGGGGACAATCCTTTTTAGGCCGAACCCATGAGTAATCGAACACCTCGAGCTGAAGACCAGCAATCCTCACAAGATCATGCCAACGGCGCTGAAGACACGACACTGGACAGTCATGAGAATGCCCCTCTGCTAGGCCGCGCGAGCAGTCTGCATCATTCCCGGACCCCACATCTCCATTCTTCACATGTCCACTTCAACGGCGATGATCCTGCTACTATACGTGCAAAGCGAAGACGGAGAGTATTCCTCTTCCTGGCTGGAGTTGCGGTCTTTACCGTACTCGGAGTCATAGTCATCGTCGCTATAGTCTATGGCTATCGCATACGAAGATGGAGAAGCCGAGATGATACTCCTGATTATTCAATATTACCACCTCCTCAACCTGGTCTCAGGAACCCGAGCTACCTCGTCAGAGGCACGCACGGCGCAGTAGCTACAGAGGCAGAAACATGCAGTCAGATCGGCTTAGATATCCTCAAAGATGGCGGTAAAGCTACTGATGCCGCTATTGGTAGTGCTCTCTGCGGTGAGATAGCTATTCTATTTCTTTTTTTTTTTCCGAATCCATGTATGTCTGACAACTATCCTTGCACTTCCTTTGCGATACAGTCGGAGTGGTCAATATGTTCTCCTCGGGTATCGGAGGAGGAGGTTTCCTCGTCATTCGCCCTTCCAACAGCTCTGAAGATCCCGCACCCCTTTCTATCGACTTCCGCGAGACTTCGCCATCGGGCTCGCATGCAAATATGTATGTTGGACTTTCAGCATCTGCATCCAAGATAGGCGGACTAGCTGTCGGTGTGCCTGGCGAGTTGCGAGGCTTCGAAGCTGCTTATAATGCTCACGGTGGAGGCGTGTCGTGGCAGAGGATCTTTCAGCCTGCCATCGAGCTAGCTGAGAATGGATGGAATGTGACCGCCGAATTAGATAGACGTTTGAAGTATTTCGGGCAATTCATGCTCGAGGACAAGCATTGGTCGGAGATCTTCGCCATCAAGGATAAGAAAGCAACAGGAGGGAAGAGACTGAAAACAAAAGGAGAATGGATCAGCAGACCTGCATATGGTCGAACTCTCCGCGCATTGGCCGCCGGAGGTGCAGATGCATTCTATACGGTGAGTCCATACATTTAAGTCATAGCGCCCTGTAAATGACTTACTGAGGCTGTCTGCCTTGCACTGTAGGGCCCAATCGCGGCTTCAAGCATAGCAACAATCAAAGCTACCGGCGGCAAAATGACCCATGACGATCTGGCATCTTATAGAGCCGTAGTACAGCCGGCTTTATCTGGCACGTATCATAATCGAACGATATATACGACCCATGCGCCCTCTGCTGGACCAGTACTCATTCACCTGATGAACGTATTGGAGAAATACGATTTCCCGTCTGGATCGAGAGACGGTCTCAGCACGCATAGATTCGTGGAAGCGCTTAAATGTATGCCAAAGGCCAAAGAATGTCTCAGTCGACCGGAACTCTCCAGCTGACGGTAATATCATGATCGCAGTCGCCTTTGCCCGCCGTACGAGTCTGGGTGATCCCGCTTTTGAGCCCGATCAAGAGAAACGTATCAAGATGCTCGTGTCAAAAGCATTCGCTGAAGAGACGATACAAAAGATTACTGATGTAAGTCACGAGATCATCGCACCGACGGACACAACGATTTGGGTACGGAGCTGATCCTGAAAATGATGCTAGGACCGAACACACCCCTTCATGTACTATGGCCCAGAATTCGCTCATCATGATGACCATGGCACAACTCACCTTTCGGTAGTCGACAGCGAGGGCAGTGCTGTATCTTTGACCACTACTGTCAACCTCATCTTCGGTTCGAGAGTTATGGACCCAAAGACAGGCATTATCTTTAATGACGGTAGGTGCATCGACAGACCCAAAGTCGCGTTTCGCTTATTTTGCTGACCTGTCCTCCTTCTTCTGCACTCTCTAGAACAAGACGATTTCGCAACACCTGGTCTACCAGATGCTTTCGGCCTCTTCCCATCGCCATACAACTTCCCAGATTATAATGCCACCGGATCATACGGCAAGAGACCATTGAGCAGTACAAGTGCAACCGTCATTGATGATGCAGATGGTCAATTCTGGCTTGCCTTAGGCGGCAGCGGAGGTAGTCGTATCTTCGGAGCGGTAGCACAGACCCTACTTAACCTTGATTGGGGTTATGATCTATCTCATGCAATCGAAGAACCGCGAGTGCATGACCAGCTATTACCAGCCTACGTGAGTGCAACAATCGCTGCACTTTAGGCAAGGTCCGCTGGCTGACAAAGAAGACCGCGCAGGTATCCGTTGAGAGCGGTTTGAGAGAAGACCTAGTCTCGAGCTTGAAGGACCGCGGACACAACGTCACCTTATTCGACATCAATCTCGGAATAGCAGAGATACAAGCTGTCATGAAGTCTGGCGATGGCTTCTACTACGGTATGTCAACGTTTCATTCGGGTTGACGTGATGTGATTTCGACAATCTTATGGATTTATCGACTGAATCTTCTGATCATTATCAGGCGCAAGTGATAGTCGGAAAAATGGCGTGGCTAAGGCATTCTGACAAAGCCTCAATATCCAAAGGAATGTATTCTGAAAATACCGTCGCAGGGCGGCAACATAGAAGTCCTAGCAATAGAGTTACGTGTGCCACGCGCTTGAATTCAAGGCATATTGCGCACCAAAAACCGCCGTCCCCACAACAGATTCTGCGGCCTTCATGCCTTCTGCTCTTGTCTACATGATCTTGTAGCAACTGATTGTCTGGGATGCTACGCCGGAGATGCTAGTGCTTCCTAAGGTGTCTAGCGCAAGCGGCATGCCAGGGCTGACGATGCCCTCTTGCAGAGAGCTCCGGGTTCACTGTCAAGATATGGTCGGGATGTGGCAAGACCAGCCAGTATGACCCATTGACGTGGACTGGTCACAGGTATACTTTGCTTGGTGTCTTTGAGACGGTCTTGTCGCGGATTGTCCAATCCTACACGGGATGCGTAGGTTCGCATATAATCGAGGCGATGTTGAGCTCCCGAGAGCAAATCATGGACGGCATTATACTCTGATACGCAGCATTTGCAGTCCTATCCCGACTACAGTGACGAGTGCGGCTTGGTCGTTGTAGGCGGCATCAAGCAATGCAAGGTCAGACACGTCTGCAACGGACGTTACAGTCGATGCCACACGCTGGATGCTGCGCTCTTCAGTATTATTCGCCAAGACTGCCCAAGCTGTCACCCTTTGATCTGTCGACGTAGTCACGAAGGTATGTCGACCGTAGAACTTGATGCCTGCGCTGACGTTCAGTGCTGCGTCCAACTTTCAATGTAGGTAGTGCATTAAGCATACCTTTGATTGATGAAGAGTGCGCATCCACTTTCCTGATCGACGTCGAGACCGTAGGCTGGCTGTTTGATATCATATTGTATGTTACGGAGCAGTCATCACCGCCAGAAACGATATGGAGCTCGCTGCCTGCAGTTCCAGAGTCAGTGAGGCATGCTCCACATGCAACCATCATTTGGCTTACCTTGAAAGCGGGCGTCCAGGCAATTGACCCCAGACTGGTGTACGTTCTCCAGAATACATGTTGGCCGCGCTGGCTGACAATCGAGCAGCCAGACTGCAAGGCGCCCAGATGTGTCGCCTGAAACAGCCCAGATCTCTCCTCTATGTGATAAGAGCTTCAGAGAAAGCAGACACCGATCGTGCCAGCTGCATGCCCATCGCAAGGTGAGCTTCTTGTCATTGTCATCGTAGTTCCACAGCTGGTAAAAGTTATCAGTAAAGCGTGGTCCCCGCTGCCAGGCTGACAGGCTCACCTTGAGGCTCCCGTCAGAGCTGCCTGCCAGGATTACGTGTCCTAGTGCGTTTGCAGTCTTTAACACAGCTAGCGCCATTGTTCGCGAGTCGCTCGTCTCCCGAGTGTTACCGGATATCTCCCCTGCCTTTGTGATCCGCACTGCTTGAGAACCAGCGGGTACAACGACGCGCAGAGCGTACAGCCTCTCCTTTGCGGCTGTTGCAAAGAGAAGAGCTGTATCGTCCTCGCCTGTGGAGGTAGTTGTCGACCAGCATACATTTTGTAGCGTGCCATCCGGGTCGGGGTAGCGGTATAATGTCTTGAGACGATTGCGTGGCTGGTTCATCATGTTGGAAAGTTGGCTTAGGTTCTCAATTATCTTTATTGTATTGTCTTCAGCACTTGTAGCACAGAGTACCCTCTTCGAGCGTGGCAGGCGACATGAATCCGCCGACCATGTTTCCCTTCCCTGAACACCCTCTTGTAGCACCGGTGGGACTAGAAGACTACGGCTTGCATGACAAAGTTCCGTACCCGTGTTGCAATAGAAATGTACAATATCGCCGCGCACAGTGAAGCGTAAGGTCTGTGCGGACGATCCTGGACATGTCACGCTAGTGAGCTACGCGAATGTGTGTCAGCCATCTTCACATCCCAGGACAAGCAATTGTGCTTACTCTCTGTCCAGTGTCATCGACTACTCGTCCGGAAAGGTTGTCGCAGGCGAGACAGAGAATACTCTTGGAGTCAGAAAGAGAGGACACCTACAAACAAGACATTAGCTTGATTCTAGAATAAAATCTGAGAAGTTTAGACTCACTTCTCTCACTACACCTTGCTGTAGGCATTGCAGTTCGAAGAGTTCTAGCGACATCTGATCATCTGACAGTCTCACTCGATACGAAGTACATCCGTCCTTATTGCCGATCCAGAAAACGCCAGGCCTGCGGGCGTCTCGCTGTAATGCGAAGGTACCCCTAGTCGGTAGTCGCTCAGTAAGGGATAAGGTGAGAACCCCTTCGTTGGCTGTGCTTGTGTAGATCCAGATACTCGATACAGCGTCCGCCAGTACTATCGTCTGCTCGTCAAGCCAGAGTATGAACTTTGGAAGCTTGTCTGGACTCAGCGAGTCGCTTTGCGCTAATATGCGCAGTCGAGAGGCGTCATCAGCCATCCATGTCTGGACAGTCTGGGTACGACGATCATAGATAGCCCAGCGATTCTGATCACCCAGGCTCGAAGTCACGGCTACCGGCATAATGTCCAGCTCTTGTACAATTACATCGTGGTCTTGGTTGAGCGCCTTGCGAAAAACGCGTCCATCACGAACCCATAGCCAGACTGAGTCGTTTGCAAGAGCTAGTTCAGCTTGCACTTTCCGCCCAGAGGATTCCACCGAGAACAAGAGTTGCGCTGGCGTCGCGCTATCACAAGTAAGCAGGTGGAAGACGTGACTGGAAGACAAACAGAGTCCTCTTCATTAATCTTACTTGCCGGTCGTTGCAAGGAGCGGATACACACCCGAACTTTGTAAGGAAGACCACATGTTCTTGGCTGATGTCGACATTGACTATGACATCTTTGTGCGATGCTGAGAAGACCGGAGTTGCAGAGCGCTCCATTTCCAAAGGCCAGAGTCTGATTGCGCCATCGGATCCACCAGTAGCCTTTGCTTGGAATCTGATCAGCAAGACGCACCTGGATGCGCTGATCTTCTGACTCACCACGACCGCTAGCGTTCCGTTGACTGCAATACTCCAGATATTCTTACCTTCATGACCTTTGTGTTGACCTATGGGTGAAAGTGGTCTGTCTTCTGTCCGGGCACTTGCATCCCACATCAAGCACCGAAGATCCTAAATATATAGGCGGATAAGCATGACGCGTGTCGTAATCACGATGTCTACTTGTCATACCTCGCCAACTGTAACGAGCATCTTTGCGTCTTCGGTGAAGGTAGCTCTCCATGGGCGATGGGTGTGGCCACGAAGCACAGAGCTTGTGATTTGACTGTCATGGCTTTATGCGGTCAGCCACGAGTCTGTCTCTATGCGTTGGAAATTTAAACGATACCTTGTATTCACGTTCCACTTCCATAAGCGGACATCTCTATCGTCTGAGCCGCTAGCTAGACAGAAGTCATCGTCGTCAACCACGACAGGAGCGAATCTGACGAAGAAAACGGAACCCTATGAAGGGAACGGCGGTCAGCAAAAGCCTGCTTTCGCTTCGCAAAGTGGTATTACGCACGTGATGCCCTATAAGGCGCCTCTCTACTTGGCCCTGTCCTACGAAAGGCCTCCAGACTAGTATCTCGTTCATGATAGTCCCAACGGCAATGTATATCTCCTCCATCCGATTGTAACAGGCTTTGGTAAAGCACGCTGACCAGAGGAGAGGTCTTTCATCGCAATGCAATTCGCTGGCCAGCTGAGATTTGGTGCCGTTCGTCGAGAGATCATACACCAGAAGGGTGTTGTGTGACGTGATGAGCACGACCGAATCATTCTGCGACACGTATTCATTTGTGAGCATCCACTGCAGGCCGCCGAGGTGAGAAGTCACATGCACGCACGTTGAGCCAAGCACCTGCTAGAAGCCAGTCATTGGCCGTCCAGGCGCATTCGAGGTGGAGTGTACACCTATAGTAACAATGATAGACCCTCTTTGTCAGCTAGTGCTGTGCAATTGAACTGGTTACATTGATTTCACTTGCCCTTCTCGATCACCATGCACGAGGGCAGCATGCTTTCCACCAAAAACTAGCAATCTCTCTTGCGTGGAGTTACCATCATACGGATAGCGCACTATACCATGTATACGTTGGAAGCTCCATAGCTCAACCTCACTGAGTGGATCGTTGGGCCGCTGAATATCGAATAGCTTGAGAGCTGGTCCTTGTGCAGCTACCAGAAGCTTTGAAGGTGAAAGAAACTCGAGCGCAGTCACGGGTGCGCAAGGCAGACATAACGAAGTGATGATGGTCTTCGAGGCATCGTCTGAAGTAGATGCTGATGCAACTGCATCATGAACAGTTTCCCTCATGCACACCGGTCAAGCATCAAGGAGGAAAAGCAGTTACCGGCACAACGCGACGATCAGAGTACAGACATGAAAAAAGCGTGGCGAAGCACTTCTCGACTCGAGGCAAAGTCGCTTCATGTCGTTACGGTGCAAAACTGGTTCAATCGTAGTTGCGAACTTCTGGCGCTAATTGCATTGAATTATGATGTTGATTGACTGGAGCTACATTATTTGTGCATTGTTGCTATACCGCGGTGTGTGCGTATGTTTCGGCAACTACTGTTTGAGTGCTATCTATGCAGACTTGGCTTGAGCAAGCTCGCTCTTTGTAATAGTGCGGAGATAACCTGGGTTGGCGGTCTTGCCTATTAAGTCACAACAAAGTCGCAAGTCAGCTGAATCGTCTTTCTATGCTACTCCGATTATGACGCTACTAACCTGTGACAGCGGAGACGGCAACATTGACAAGTTGACCAACGTTGGTCTGTGTCTTCTTCCAGTATCGGATCTCGGTAGGCTCAACTACAATGAGTTCGACTCGTGGATCTTCGGCTGTGCCGTCATGAACACCATCGCCGAGATCACCGAACCAAGCGGAAACCATTGGGTTGAAGATTTCTGTTCAAAAGGACGATAACAGTCAGCACGGCTGTTTAGAGCATATTGATGTGCGTCGCACAGAGTCTTGCTTACCCTTAATTCTGGCCTTGTCGCTGCTAGAGTGAGCATTACCGGCGACGGAGATCCAGTCGGTCGTGCTCTGGTCGTAGAAGCTCACGTTGACCTCGGAGTGAGAGTCAACTTCGTCGAATTTGCCGGACTCAGAGTTGGCAATGAATTCGAAAGAGAAAGGCGCAGTCTTGCTGGCTGGTGCCATTGCTCGACTGATGTGGCAAAAGGCACGGCGAGGGAAGGAGATAACGGGCGGCGGAGTAAGGTATGTGTAAGGCAGTCAGGAGAGGTTGAGCTGCAAACGACATAAGCTTCACTGCGTACCTGTGTAGTGCGCCATCCTTTGCTCTCGTTGTCAACATGCAGACCTTGGCTTCCTGGATGATCGTTCTGTAGACGTGAGGGCTCAGCATATGCGAAGTGCGCAAGTCCAGGTACTGTAGAGACTCACTGAATCTCCTTGACTTTCTCTTGAGGAGAAGCTTGCTTCTCTGTGGCCTCTATTGTCGCAAAGTTGATGTGCCAGATCGTGATGTCATACGGAGGTGGGACCGAGGTGGATCAAAAGCAGATGGTATAGCAGCATCAGTTCAGGCTTCTAGGAGGAGTACATCGCTTAAAGCAACATCCACTAACCAGTGTAAGGGTCCTTGGAAGCGGCTTTGCTGGCGTCGGCGGGCATTGTTGCGAAGCGAGTTGCTGTGAATCGGGAAGCTGGAGTGGTGCTGATGGAGCGGAGTACTACTGGAGATACTGCGCGGGTTTTTCTGAAAGATTTGAGTGATTGTCTGGCTTGTGCGATACAAGTTTGTCTGAGCATTAAGTAGGAAAGAAAGCAAGAAGTGCCCAGAGACAGCGCTTTCGCAGTAGTAAGGGACCTTTTCGTCATTCTCTTTGACGCGGCAATCGAGCCGGTGGGATTTTCCGGCCGACGAAGCGGGTTCATGGGTATGGAGACATCAGACCTCGTTGGCCATTCATTACTAGGTCTCGTTCATTGTATAATAAGATAAGGGAACTATGATACAGTTGCTACTGCTTGTTCTGCTGCTGGACCATTCTCGTGACGAACCCAGTCTTCATTATTGCGGGCCATAGTGACCGACCGGCCTGACATGACAAAAGCAGGCGGAAGCAGGCGGAGGAGTAAAGGGTTGAAAAGGCCGTCTACAAGAAGATTCCGTAATGAATGCGCCTCTAGAAGATCTCATCTGCTAGGGGACAATTTGCTAGATCATGACCTAATGGAAGGATGAACAATGCGGATTTTAGACGGGCTACTCCGGATCTATTGCTGATCCAGGCAGACTCACCATATTCCTCGCAGTCATCGCAGTATGGCGCGTTAGCATCGCCCGTTGTGTTCAACTTCTTATTATTCGCCTTTGACTCTGTATCCGATGCAGCTGATCCGCCAAAGATAGGGCAATTCTACGTAGGATGCAACTCCGCTCAGCCGATCTTTACCCATGCTCAAGAATTGTCTTCACACTCACCTCCACAGCGTGATCTTCTTTGCAGATCTCACACAAGCCATCGTCATAGTCTTCCTCACTATACTGGCTAGCGGATCGTCTTCCAGATGCCGCTGAACCATCGTTCCCATCCTTACTGGAGGAAACGGAAGTGACCGAAGCTCTTTCAGGCTTTACAGTAGATTTCCCTCTGCGGGGGCTTTCCCGCACTATAGGTTCTGGCAAGCCGTTCTTTGATAATGCATGCGAAGCACGCTTGGCTTCCGCAAGAGCTCTTCTTACGTCCTCAAGCTGGCTTTCCAGCTCGCCTTCCCTGAAAATTTTGGCCTCCACTAAGAGCTCGAGCTGTAAGACTTCCGAATTGAGGTTGTCCTTGTCTTTCTTGTATTCCTTCTCCATGCGCGCTAGATTCTCCTTTAGCTCTCTCACTTCCGCTTCGAGCAGCTCTTGACTGCTTGTTTTTGGCGGCAGCGTAGGCATAGCAACTGGACTTTGTCTGCCTTGACCTGCTTGTTGCTTCTCGAGTTGCAGTACGAGACTACGATGACAGATATGAGATCAGTCTCGTTCAGGTTTCTCACGATGCCATGAAAGCAAGACTTACTTATTGACAGTGCTTTCCAAAGCCCACTGAGCATCTTTAAGCCGAGTCGCTTCTTCGCAAGTTGCCTGGTACTTCGAGCGCAGCGACGTATTCTCAGACTCTGCTTGCTTAAGCAGGATCTTCAAGCCTTCGATCTCGTCCTTCATCATGGAGGACTCGTCTTTGAGGGATGCTCTTCTGCAATTCGAGCTAGCACTCGTAAGACTAGACAAGCTGGTATTCGAATGGACAGAATTGTTGGAATCACGCTTTCGTCTTGACGACGTCGAAGATGAGGGGCTTTCTTTCGGCGACGCTGGATGATCATGTGGCGATAGAAGCTGATTGAAGGAAGCCTGTACTGGCGTAGGAACAGCATCCGTGTCTGTCGGTTGCCTCGAGATTCTTGGTAGATTTCTTGCACCCGACTGTATGAGTTCTTGCTGAAGCTTCAGAATGCGTTCATCCTTCTCTCTGATTTCAGCCATCAACTGAGAGGTTTCGTCACCATCAACTTCGCCGTCCGCTTTCACCTCTTCCTTGATCTCTTCCATGAGCTTGAGCTCCTCTTGAAGAGCCTCAAGATCCGCTTTGAGTTTCTTGATTTCCTTTTCTCTGTCCTTGTTCTCGTGCTGAGCGATCGTGAGAGCCGATCTGAGATGGACAACTTCGTCGCTTCTTGCAGCTGAGGAATGTTGAGAATGCTCGTTACGCAGACCTTCAAGTTCGATGCGCTCTGTCTCCAATGCCTGTTGACTTTCTTTGAGTGCTAGCTCCAGCTCTTGTGCTCTTTGTTCGCTCTTTTCCTTTTCAACTCTGATCTTCTCAACCTTGTCTTTGAGGTCCTTCAGATCGCTCTTGAGCTTCTCAGTAGCATCGCCCTTCTCATGCTGTTTCTGCTTCTCCTTTTCGAGCTGGCTCTCGAACTCTACGCGAGCATCGTATGACTGCTCCTCGAGCAATGCCATGCGTTTTTTGACGTGTTCTAACTCAGCCCGAAGATCGTCGTTCTCGATAGCTAATGCAGACTCCTGCTGCTCCGCTGGTCTACCACCAGACAGGCTTGCTGCTAGTATTGCATCTGCACTGAGAGAGTCCCGATTCGCCTGCTCGCGTTTCGCTAGCAATGCCTGATTTCGTTCGAGCTCCTCCTGCAGATCACGCACTTGCTTCTCCCGCAGCTGCAACGCCTCTTGCGTACTTGTGAATTCTTCCTCCATATTCTGGAACTTATCCTCGTACAGGTCAACCATGGCTCGTCCAGCCTTTTGCAACTCATCCAGCTGCACAGTCAGGGACTTCGCTTCTTTCGCGGACGCATCGCGCTCCTCCTGGACTCGTGCGAGTATGTCATGTCCTTGTTCCAGCTCGGATAGCAGGTTTTGGTTATTTGCCTTGACTTGCTCCGCTTCTCTGCGAGCAGCATCTGCTTCTTCCCGTAAGCGTACCAGTTCTGCCGCTTGATGCTCTTTCTCCGCTTGCCTTTCATCAATCGCACTAGCCTGGTCCAGTCTGCTGTCCGCGGCTTTGCGTTTCAGCTCATCCACCTCATGCTGCAAAGCCTTTCTCCTCTTCTGTTCGTCTTTAAAGTCGCTAGTGAGTTCTAGCAATTCCAACTTAGCCTGTTCAGCCTCTCGCGTGGCCTTTCCCAGGGCTTCTTTTGTATTTTGCATTTCTTGTGAGGTTGTCTGGCCAGTATCTTGTAACGTCTCTTCCGCGTCCTCTTCGTCACGATGGCCTAAGCGGGAAGGACCCGAAAGCATCGACGCTCTTGACGAGGCTCGACTAACAGATCTTGTCACGGAGCCTGCATTTGAAAGACGCGAAGACGGTCGGCCTGACGGAGTCGTTGGTCTGGAGATGGCCGAGTATCGTTTAGCAGGAGTGGCAGAGACATTTGACGCATTCGACATCCCTGTAGGTAGAGGCGGTACGGATGGAACATCTGGCGTGTGGCTTCGTAGTGAAGACGGTGGTCTCCTCATAGAACTGGCGGCACTCGGCGTGGCCGGTCCGCCTATGGATTTTCTAGCCGTAGTCGGTACAGCACTGGGCCGACCAGTCGTGCGTGTAGCTTTCGGTGTGGGCCCACCCGTAGTATAGGCGCTAGATGTCGAAGTCGTAAGTATGCCTGATTTGCGTGGACTGCGTAATGTAATCGGGCTTCCTGCGGCGGAAGCCCCAGTTTGAGCTTTACGCTCCTGCAGCTGCTTGGCAGTCAGGTGCAGATAGCTCGACGCCCTAGACCCAGCTGTGATCTGCGAATTGGCGTACTGACTGGCATCGCTCGAGCTCTTTGCAGCATTGCGAGCAACAGTTGATGGAGGTACGAGACTTCCGCTAGCGCGAGGCAGAGGCCGTCGTGGAGTTGGCGCTGCACTGCTTTCAGACACGGAGAGTGCCGACGATGGCCGTGAATAGCTTCGTCTGGACGGGACAGGTGATGAAGTGGAACCTGAAGTATAGGCTGGACTTATGAGCTCCACCTTCGACAACAGCGCGAATATTCCATCCCTTTCTTTGCAAGCAAAATATTGATGCCTGTTATCAGCAGAGTCAGTCACGTGACCTTTGGTCAATGCCCGTTGTGACGGGCATGACTAGCATCAAGACAGCAAGCTTACCCTTGGACTGTTCCATTGTTCTTTCCCTGACCTGCGTACTCGTCCACAAGCTCGACACCCGCCCACGTGCCTGGCTTGCCCGCAACCTCTCCGATGTACCTCAGAATACCTTCCATGCCAGCCGCTTTCACGCGACAGTTGACTCGCAGTACAGACTTCCCACCCTCGTTGGGTTCATTGTCCAGCGATGAGCGAGCTGTGAGGAAGGTCGATGCAGAAGACACGTTGCTAGCGGTTCGCTTGAGTATTGCAGATGTTGGTGCGAGGAGATCACCTGGACGCTTTGCTGGCGTGACTGGCATGTCTGTAGGTATCGGTGATTTTGAGCGGCCATCGCGAGCTGCTTGAGCTGACATGTAGCTTGAGCTTGATAGAGATGAGTTTGGCCTAACGAACGATGCGCCTGGTCCAGGTGTTGATGTAGGCGTGCCGCCTCCATCGTTGCCGTTGCGTTGACTTAGACTTCTCAAGCCAGACTGTGGAGTCGGGCGCAGTGCAGACCCAGACGATGGTATCCGTCTGACAGGTCTTGGACTTGTGAATTCTGGCGGCGACTGGTCTGTCAATGGCTGCAGCATTTCCACTTCGTCTTCATCGTTTGTTGTGCTGGCGCCCAGTGCGGACCGGCGACCAGAGGCACTGTAACTTGCAGGATCTTTGCTCCGTATGGCGGCCTGCAACTCGGACATCCGTACTGCGATGTCATCATTGTCGGATGCTCTCTTGCTGCCTTTCGTCGGACTGCTGCCAGGACTCGGTAGTCCTGACTTGCGTCTTGCGGTTACTCCTCCTCCTCCACCTGGCGTCGGAAGGCCGCTGCCTGAAGCCAGCGAGGAGCGAGGCCTACTCGCCATGGCGCACTCCTTATTGAGGAACGTCTACGGGCGCGTAATAGTATGTAGATTGAATTGGTGATGTGATATGCGAGCCAGCATCACTTGCTTGAAGATGTGTCAACACAAGCAGGAACACCACGCAATCGAGATGTGGCAAATATTCATGTTAGAAAAGCACTGATTACTTTGTATTCCCGCATACAACACCACAAGGAGACTAAGCATATCAGCACTTCTGCCATCGACCGAAGAAAGACTCAAAAAGCGCTGCAATAGTCCACTGCCGGTCGTACAATCTATGTCAGTAATGCAATTAGCGGAATTGCCATACTTTAAAGAGACGCACCTTGCGATTTTCCGCCTCTGGGAATACTAGGGAACGGTCAGAGTAAAAGACTTCGTCGTCAACCTCCTCCGCCTTTCGAGGCAGACAGTGCATGAACTTCCAATCTGCTTTGGCGCCGCCTCGCTTGGCAAGGTCCATTGTGACTTGATAGCCGGCGAAGTCCTTTAGTCGCTGTGCTTTCTCTGCTTCTTGACCCATAGAGATCCTACAGTAGCAACAGCTGTGTTAGCATCCGAGCATCATACGCCAGCCGAAGACAAACTCACCACGTGTCCGTAACAATGATGTCGGCGCCTTTTACAGCTTCCTCCGGGTTGTTGAAGTACTCCAGTATAGATTTAGCAGCTGATCCATTTAGGCTTTCTTTGGCAAGTCCTTCCTGCGCAGTCTTCATAACGATCTCCTCCAATGGGTATCCTTTGGGCGTAGCCACCCGTAGGTTGATGCCAAGTCGGGCGAAGGACACAATCATGTCGTTGAGGATGTTGTTCGAGTCTCCGATCCAGGCTACTGTGAGTCCGCGAAGTCCAGATAGAGAGGTAGAATTAGGCGAATACGTCTCAAGCATAGTCAAAAGATCTGCCAGTATTTGAGTGGGGTGGTATAGGTGTGACAGAGCGTTGATTACAGGGACTGTTCCATGCTCGGCAAGTGTCTATATATGAAAGAAGTGTTAAATGCAATATTGAATGCCTTCAATTTTGTGCGAATTGGCATACCTCGACTTCTGAATGATGTCCGACACGAGCCATGATGCCGTCGACCATGGATGAGATGACTTTCGCGGAATCATGGAGAGACTCGTTGACGCCAAGCTGGATATCTTGGGAGCCCAAGAACATTGCATGTCCACCTTAAACACAGAAGGCATCAACAACCTGGGAGACCTAGTGTGCCACAACACAGACGCACCTAGCAAAGCAGTCGCGCTCTCACTAGCGACACGGGTTCGCGTGCTACGTTTGCTCATAAGGATGGCTACGGAGCGACCTTTCAAAAGCTCTGTTTCCTTGGAATGACCAAATTGACTGGCTTGCAGAGGAATGCGATTCTCCTGGTAGTTCTTCTTCAAACGGTGAGCTGACTCGAGTAGTGTTCCAATCTCTGGAACGGTCAAGTCCGCCAACGAAAGCAGATGAGGTGGCTTCTGGACGGCATGCTTGGCGGCTGACGATGCAAATGCTCGAGTGAATGTTCGTGATGCCATGCTTGAGGAATCGTGCTTTGATACGATAGCTGCAAAGATAAGAAGCGGAGCAGTTCGCGGCTTGCTCCTGCACTGCAGGCCGCCAAAAAAAACGTGATCGAAAAGTGCCATCAAAGCGGGCAGACAATTGCGGCTCAGCTGTAACCCAATTGGCCGCTTTTGACTCGGTGAACCTACCTGTGCTACTTTATATCTGCAGCACGCCCTCGAGGCTCACTTTCCCATCCGTCCTATAATCTTGAGCAAGTTGAAGCTTCGATCACCATTTTTGGCTACCTTCAACAACATACGCACCTTGTCGAAGTTGGCAAGCGCTACAATGGCCACCACCAATGGTCATGCATCTGGCTCTTTGCCTTCTTCCTCGGGACCTGCCCTCAAGTTTGAAGTGCTGGCGAAATGCTCGACTACAAAGGCGAGAGTGTCTCGCATGACCATGCCACACGGGGTCACTTATACGCCTACCTTCATGCCTGTTGGTATGTGTTCCGATATGCGGCTCTCGAGTTGTATGAGTGCTTCCGCTGAACTCTGATATCAGCGACCCAGGCCACAATGAAGGGTGTCACCGCCCGTCAAGTCAAAGACGTTGGCGTGACTTTGATTCTGAACAATACGTACCATCTAGGCTTACGGCCTGGAACAGAGATTCTAGATCTCATCGGTGGTAAGCTTTCCTTGATGTGCCGCATAAATAGCCTTCTGATATTCTAGCAGGATCGCACGAGTTCCAGGGATGGCACGGCAATCTCTTAACGGACAGCGGAGGGTTTCAGATGGTATCGCTGTAGGCTGCTTCAAAGTCCCAAAGAACAATTCCGTACTGACTCTGCTTATAGCGCCAAGCTTTCCGTGGTGACAGAGGAGGGTGTCATGTAGGTACTCTTGGCTATAGAACATTACTCCGTGTCTGATGTGCTGCAAATAGGTTCGAAAATCCTTTCCAAGCAGGCGACCGAGTGATGCTCAAGCCAGAGGATAGCATGCGGATACAGCACTCGATAGGTGCTGATATTATGATGTAAGCTTCCTAGAATATGTCTCTATTGGTTGACTAACGCTGTGAATGGTTTCCCAGGCAGTTGGACGATGTTGTCGCATCGCTCACTGAACCAGTGAGGATGAAGGAAGCCTCGGAGCGGTCCGTGCGATGTGAGCGACGCAAAGATTACGTCTCGTCTCGTCTGCTCACTAATGCTCACTGACACGGATACAGGGCTGGACCGGTGTATAGAAGCTCACGAAGCAGATGGACATCACCAAAAGCAGAATTTGTTCGCAATCATACAAGGTAATTACTATGTTGGTGCGTAATCAGTCATGAGCGCTGGGCTGATGTACGTCGACCTCAGGCGGACTTGACCGAGAGCTGCGAGACCGGTGTAGGTCTGTTTAAGATTCGCAGTAAAGAGTCGGCTGACACGTGCCCGACAGGTCTAGACGAAATGCTCAAACGTAGCGATCGGCTACCTGGCTATGCAGTAGGTGGTCTATCGGGTGGAGAGTGAGTATTACCATCAGTGGCCTATCGCATTGGTAGAAGACTGACTTCCTTCCACACGTTGTTCACAGGGAGAAGTCTATATTCTGGCAGATGTATGACACCGATTTTTGATTGATACGAGGATGTATTGACATTACTCGCCTTCATAGAGTTCTACAATGCGCAAACAAGCTCCCAGAAGAAAAGCCTCGGTATTGCATGTAAGTATCCATGCGAAAGTAAGACGGAAAGTCACAAGAGCTGAAGTCGTTGTAATCCGTCAGGGGAATCGGCTATGGAGAGGACCTCCTGGTGTGTGCAGCTCTGGGGATAGACATGGCTGACTGCGTGTTCCCAACACGTACGGCTGTGAGTACATAGATCCGCTTGATACCAAAAGCGGTGCTGATGAGACTTGTTTCGTACTAAAGCGCTTCGGATTAGCCTTGACGTTCGATGGACATCTGAACCTACGCCTGCAAAAATATGTCAACGACTTTGAAGTCATAGACAAGGACTGTCCATGTCCCACTTGCGACCGAGGCAATGGGGTATCAAGGTCATATTTGCATCACATCGTAACACGTGAAACTGTGGGCGCACACGCAATAACGCTGCATAACCTTGCATATCAGGTAAGTTTCCCACTTACAATGTTGATGCTGTTGCTAATGGCTGCTTCCGGCGCATAGCATCGCCTGATGCAGGGTATAAGGGATTCCATTTTGGAAGATCGCTTCCCTCAATACTTGAAAGACTTTTTCAAGCGCTTCTTCAAGAAGGGCGAAGACTACCCGTATGTTATGAACAACTGATATGTGTGGTGTATATGCTGATAATAATTCCTCCATCCCGCCATTACACAGGAAATGGGCAGTAGACGCCTTACGTGCAGTAAACGTCGATGTTCTAGAGGACCAGCCGGGTATAGAGCCCAAAGGAGACGCGAAGTGGGATGTAGCAGAGTAATTGATGTACACTTTGAGTGGCCCATACCGGCAATGTCATTTGGCCAATTTGCATTCGCCGTGGTTTGCCTCGGTCACAGCCCTTGCCACCATTCTCCAACTTGAAGTTGCTACAGTAACTCAAAACACGCCGTATCTCTTTGCATCCAGCCACATTCGACAGGCATGACATCGACCGCCCTGGAAGCGCGACTGGAAGCAGTCAGACGAGTAGCAAAGGTCACTCTGACTCTTGACAATGCGAAGAATGTAAGTTTGTCGCACACCTGTCAGCAGGTCTTGCACATCATGCAGTAGAAAGCTGGCGCAACGCTCCACCACTGGAGTGTTACATTGGCACAGGAAAGGCTACAAATCAGGTCACTAATACGCTTTGCTGTAATCTACAGCTCCTGCTGTACTACACTCTATGCAAATACACCTTGGCATTGTACCGCAATCTACGAGCAGACGGGTTGATCGAAACCGTGTCAGCGACATACATCAGATTCGCTCATTACCTCTACAACCTCATTCTGACAACTCCACAAGCCAAAAGGAAGCTGAAGAAGCAGTTGGCTGCATCCCGAGTGGAGCTCAAGCAGAAACTGATTACCGACAAGGAGGACAAAGTCGAGACGCTCGTAAAGCACGGAGACCTACCTTTGGAGGGTCTCAAGAGGGATGAGCTGAGGCAAATGCTCACTGAGCTTGAAAAGATTCATAAGGCAGACTACGAAAAGGGCAAAGTCAGGTGAGTGCATTCAAGTATGCGGTCCGTGAACCGGTTTGCACGCAGCTGAGTGCTGATGCTGGTGGCGACATCCTGGCAGCGGAGCTGTGTATCATGGGCATTCAAAAGGTACCGAGCTCGGCGAAGTCATAAACGAAGGTGAGCGCTTTATCATCGTATTCCCCGCCGTCTTTAGACTTATCCCTTCTTCCAGCTATGCAACGTTTCCTTCTGTCCAATCCTCTGCACCCTGATGTCTTCCCTGGCGTACGCAAGATGGAGGCGGAAGTCATTGCGATGGCTTTGTCACTTTTCCATGCAGATCCTCAGCGAGGATGCGGGACGACCACGTCCGGAGGAACCGAGAGCATCATCATGGCATGCAAAGCTTACCGAGACTGGGCTAGAGCGGAGCGAGGGATTACAGAACCTGAAATGTCAGTCACGTCAAATGCTACTATGCAACCATATTGCTGACAGGAGTCACAGGGTCATCCCCACGTCAGCGCATGCTGCTTTCGATAAAGCAGGCGAGTACTTCCAGATCAAAGTTCGGCACATCCCAGTCGACCCAATCTCGCGCAAGGTGAACCTCAAGCGCATGTCGCGAGCCATTAACTCCAACACCATCATGGTAAGTCACAGTCCCCTCTTGATGGTCAATAGTCTGAGATTCCCGTACAGCTTGTTGGAAGTGCACCAAACTTCCCTGATGGCATCGTCGATCCAATTCCAGAGCTAAGCGCGCTGGCTCAAGAGCATGACATACCTCTCCACGTGGACTGCTGCCTGTATGTCGTGAACTTTCTGAGCAAGGTATTTTTCAGCTGAATGTGAATGTTTAGCGGCTCCTTCATCGTGCCTTTCCTTGAGCAAGCGGGGCACTCCATTGGCGATTTCGATTTCAAACTCCCTGGAGTCACAAGCATCAGCTGCGACACCCATAAGTGTACATTTATTCGCCCTCGCTACCAGCCAATGGAAATGAGTTGACTGACAACAAATATTTTCGATCAGACGGATTTGCGCCGAAGGGCTCATCTATCATCATGTGTACGTACGAAATGCATTTCCCGTTCGATGACTGTGCGGTTGACCTTCCTTATCAATAGACTCGGAAGCCAAGTGGAGGCATTACCAATATTTTGTATCCACCGCATGGCCAGGGGGAGTGTACGCTTCGCCAAGCATAGCTGGGTCGCGGCCAGGTGCTCTGTTGGCTGGAGCATGGGCAGCGATGCTCTCTATGGGAAGACAAGGCTATCTCGAATCCTGCAAACAGATCGTCGGAGCAGCTAGACAGATCGAAGCGGGTATTCGAGAGAATATCCCAGAGTTGGAAATTCTCGGCAATCCAAAAGTTACTGTTGTAGCTTTCCAAAGCGAAACGCTGGATGTATACGCCGTTGGTGATAAGATGTCCGAGAGAGGCTGGCACTGTAGGTACAATGTCTGAAGTCCACATTGGCCAATCTCTGACGCTTCTGTCCTGGTTCAGTGAACGCCTTGCAGAATCCGCCGGCTGTTCATATTTGCTGCACGCGTCTTACCGTGCCGGCTGTCGGAACCTTCCTTTCAGACTTGCGGGACGCTGTGGACGAAGTCAAGATCATGCCCGACGGTGCCCATTCGGGCAGCATGGTACAGATCTATGGATTAGGAAAGTCGAGCGTCTCTGGTCCATTCATCGTGTCCGAGTTTGCTAAGCTATATCTGGACGTCCTGTATGAATTATGATGATCGATGGTGATGATGATGCATGTACAAACGAAGTTTGACTGTACAAATGAAGTTTGACAAGGCTACAGGTACACTGTAGGGACTAGTCTACGTCTGTGTTGTTGTGGTACATTCCTATCAGACATGAAACAAGGTGGAGGGATCAGGTCATCATTAGGTTATAGCAGCCGAGGCACATGAGCATGGGCTATTCTGCAAGCCAAGGATGATCTTTAACCTGGCAGATATTGAGACGGTCTTGAGGTTGAAGACGGAGACAGCCCATCATTAGGTCGAATGCCAAAAGAGGAATAGGCGCAGCGGGTTCAGAGATCTGCGCTGTATGAGTTGCTGACTTGTCAGTTATTAGAAGTCTCCGGCTGCGAGAAAGCCACCATACCTTTTCTGGCTGCATCGGCTGAAGCAAAGGGACCCTTGCCAGTGAGTAAGATGGATAGTATGCATCCCAATGCCCAGACTTCAGCCTGCGGAGCTTGAAACATCTCTCCTCGTAGGATCTCCGGCGCAGCGAAGGTGATAGTCTGCAAAGACAGGATCTGTCAGCGTCGCTCGGTCGGCGATGAGCTGCACATATAGGCATATACTCACGCCACGGAACTTTTGGTGAAAAGGAGCAGGCTTGTGCGGGTCAAGTATCTGGGCTGATCCGAAATCTATAATTTTGACATGGAAATTTGCGTCTATGACGATATTCTCGTCCTGAGAGGTAGGGATGTCAGGACAACTGTAAGCTTGAGAGATCTTCATACTCTTACTTTTAGATCACAGTGTACAATGCCACTACGATGGAGATGGCAAACAGTGTCGGCCAATTGCTTGAACACGAACTTGGAGGTTTCTTCTGGTAAGCGCTGGTAGGCTTCAAGGCATTCAAATAGGTCACAAGACGCTCGACGTATCGGTCCGGCCGGACGAGAAAGCCTAGGAGACAAGTCGATTTGGAGACTATTTTTGGTCTCTGTAACGATGTCCTTCGCGGAAGAGGAAGAAGGAGGGCCAGCGGAGGCATCGGGATCACGAGTCATTTCGACGTTCCAAGGGGCGCCAAAGTGCTCCATAACCTGTCAGAGAAACTGATGTGAGCACAAGTGGCGGCAGGAAGCAGATGTGGGCAAGGGTGTCCTACAAGATACAGAAAATTATCGTCCTCAAAATAGTCGACATACGCGATGACACCAGGATGCGAAAGCTGGCGCAGTATATGAGCTTCTTTGGGTACTACCACAGATGTAGTGAGAAGCTTGGGCTCCCAGCCAGTGACAGCTACCCAGCCTTCCTTCGGCATCTTTGTCCTCCATACGATTTTGATGGCTACGTCCTGCATATCCGGTATCCTGAAGGCTCTAACGACCACACCATAACCCCCAGCCCCCAGCTCTTCGACCACATGATAAGTCTCCAGTAGATGCGGATGTAAAGACTTGCCAGAAGATAGGAGCTGGGATAGCGATGTTGGGTCTGAGGATGTTGATTTTGAGGGGATTGAGCTGGCAGGTGGTGGTGTATTGGCAGGCGTGTATGGCGTTCGATGCTCAATGGGAAATGCTGAAGGAGCTTGTGATGGGTGGTGGTGTTCCTCGTAGACATCGTCCTCCCGATCCTGCAGGAGTTTCTCACATGGCCTCCACTCGAGCAATTCTGGACCAAGTTGGGCATCATCGGGCGACCGAGGTGTGGGAGGAAGTACTAAGCGTGGAGAAACTTTCGGAAGTCTGAGTGAGAAGGCATCTTGCAAGAAAGCACTGCGCCGTACCATTTTTGACGGCGTATGGAGGCGGTCGATTCCAGACGACTTGCGAAGAAGCATAGGCTGACAGAGGAGGATCTAAGCAGCGAAGTTACACGGAGGCCAGCATAGAACCTTCCTATTTGGTTTATTCTTGATGTGTGCGTGCATCGCAGTTGACTCGTCCTGCACATCCAGTATCGTGCGATTGCCACCATTTAGGGCACATTCTTCGATTATGTAGAAAGGGATAATGTTGGCAGAGTGCTCAGGGGTAAGTAAGCGTGGAGATGTACAGGATTTTCCAAGAATCATGCCTAATGTATGACAGCACGTCTAACCCCCTTGATGTGAGCTCTGGAGATCTTCACGGATTGCCAGCGGAACTGGGTGGAGAATGTCGTCAACTGTGGCTCGTCTGCCTTTTGCGTACATGCCCGAACAATGCCACAGAATCAGATAGAATACCCCTTCCGTGCCTTTGTCTGCTTGAGGGAGATTTCTTATCATGGAAGTATCGCATGAATTGCGGTAGCATTGTCCAGGAAGCATGGCCCCTATCTTGCGGGATCGATTTATGCAAAAAGCCGCAGTATTCCTGTATGACAGGACAAGAAGGGCCATTGAGCATTTTGAGATTCATGTCGAGAGAAGTGCGCCAATCCTCGGTCTTGGAGACGAACGCTTTGAAGTCTCTCTACATCTGTCCGTACGCAACGCGAAAGGCTGATATACGGTTTGTGAAGGCTGTGCCACTCGGGAGATGAGAATGGAAGGGTTCCAGATGAGAGACCTTCAGGCGAGATGAAAGCGATTGAGATGAGCCGGACCCATGGAGTGACTCTCCCACGACTGGTTTCCAGCCGTGTCTGTGCTTGTTCAACTTAACAACCTCTGGAAATACCACATCCTTTCTAAATATCTTCCAGTCCCGCTCTCGCGATGAGATTCACGACCCGCTTCACATTGGCCTCAACAGCTGTGTCCTTGGTCGTGCTGTCTGCACAAATGACTACATCAGCTGCGGCGGGAAAGCTACAATTGCCTTCATGCACAAGGTCCTGCATAGAACCCGGTGGTGAGAGCGTTCATCAGCTGGAATGGGCTTTTAAAACGGTCAAGACTGACATGTACGTTTGCCGACAGTATGCAACAAGAAGAACTTCTGCTCCACATCTTGCTTCGGCAACTGTCTGGTACCGGCGAGCACTGCCTCTGATGAAGGATGTTCATCGGCTCTGAACCAGCAGCTCTTGCTCCAAGCGTGCCAAGGTCGATTCGAGCCACCGGAGGTCAAATTGTCCGCACCTGCAACAGACATTGGTGAGTAGGCATCGTTTGGCAGCGGATCTCGTGCAGCTCACTTACTCTTCTGTGGGTCCAGTGCCGGTGCCTGCGTACACGTCCGAGGTCGTTCCCAAGGCGAGTGCGGCACCACCGGTCTTGGAAGATGACGGAGAGTCCCCCGTCAGATATCGCCAAGCTGTATCGGCAGCGTCGAGTACGTCAGCCGTGCGCAAGACCGCGGCCAAAAGTCAAGCTCCGCCTATGGAGGAAGAGGAAGAGGAGTTCAGTGCCAGCAGGCGCAATGCCATTTTTCCTGGCTGCGCGGCCATGCTGATTGTCGCCTTAAGCATTGCCATGATATAAAGCATCGACAAGAACAACTAGAAACGCATTGTACCCATGCATCATTAAAAGTGCCCAGTTTCTCCTAACGTAATGTGCTTAGAGTGCTTCTATCTACTGAAAGCAGGTCCGGTCCTTTTTATGCATTCGAGAGTTCAGCACGCAAAGTACTGAGCGGCAGCAGCCCTGATCAGCAACCTTGTATACTTGAGGAACCGTCTGGAAGTGTGTTCGACGGGGTAGCATGCGATCTGCTTGCATGCGAAAGTGTATTTTGGAAGTCCGAGTCTGAGCGGAGGCAACCTTCGAGCTTGTCCGCGTGCCAACTAATGAAGCGCGCCGGAGACAGCACATCACCTGCAAGTAGCGGCGCTTTCGGAGTTGAAGCAAAACATGCCGTCCTCGACTACTACTATGACAACGTCATCTCACTTCACAGCTACCTGCAGGCCTGCCTACCGAGCGAGCTCGCCCATCAGCTGCTCGACACCGTGATCGACCGAGCTTCCTATACAACCCTTCTTCAGCACGCATATGTCGCTTATTCGACAACGGACGGCCACCCAAAACACCTTCAAGATGTGCCTCAAGACAGATTAGCCTTGGAAGATGTTGTCCGACGCGTGCAGCGGGAAGTCCTGTCTGGCTCCGGCAAAGCCGATAACATCCTCTGCCATGGATACGTGATGGTGGGCCACTGTTTTGGTTTGAACCTCGCTTGGGCATACTTTGGAGCTCACAACTATGCAATCATTCCAGAAAGGCTCTTCCATCGTTAACAGATACAGCAACACCACATTGACCGAATTGCAAGAATCAGCAGATTGGAAGCTGCTGTTTCAGAGGTTAGACTACACGTGCGCTCCGTAGTCATCAACGAACATACTGACCTATGCAAATTTCGAAGAACTTCTCCGTCATGCTTTCTCCATCTCTTCAGACATACATCAATTTTCGTTCCAGTGCGGGATGAAGCGCTGAGACAAATCTGCGGCGCGCCGTTGTACAACCTCAGCGCAAAGACAAACGTGGATTCGGTCAAAAGGAAGCACAGAGATGGTGCAACATCTGCTCAGGAACAACGCTCAACAGCGAACTCGCGCCTCCTCAGTCGGCAGTCCATGTTCTATTCTCACATGACCAAGCACTCCGTCAAACAAAGCAATGGCTTGCATCCGGACAGTAAGCGTTTTGCGAGGCATTTTGATTGGAGCTAGGCTCACGTGTGCGTTCTTGCGATCACAGATGCATTAAATGTCATACAAACTTCATTTCCTGAAGCTGCATTGCCGGACTACGCAGACGATCTTGCAGCGGCGCGTCACCTGTCGAAGCACATATGGCCATCACAGTACCAGCTAGACATTGGACAGTCTCCAAGAAATGAGAGCAGGGGAAAACTTGATGAGGCTATAATGACTCGAGGCAGCGTGAATACACCAAGTTGTCTCAAGGCGACTTTACCGTTATTGCACGAAATGCTGGGTCGGCATCGCACATACAGATACACAGACACCCTTAAAAATAACGCTCCATCTGCTGTCAGTACGCTTGTCCGAAAATTTCCACCTTCTCTAACCTCTGTCTCTCGCGCAGCTTGAGCGCAAGCAGCTCAGTCAAGAGCAGCGGTCCGCGCTCTTTGTAGGTCAGCATATTTGTGCATCGTAACCCTGCCTGACATTCCCCATAGCAAGCGATATCGGACGACAGCTCTTTGCCTCTCACTCAAGGTCCGACACTTGGTCAGGGAACATCCAGTTCCGCTTCCCTGTCTGTTCTGGACGGGCTTGATTTTCAGCCAACAGCAAAACCCCGGCGGAAGAGAGCCAAGTCGAAGGCGACCACGCCACCACGTTTTACGGACTTTGCTGTTCAGCACTGGAAGGTAGCGAGATTCGTACAGAAATGTGTCAGAGACGTCGTCCCATTGGCCTTAATCGGGTCTGAGCAGAACATGGATGTCATCGATAATTGTGCGAACAACAAGTTCTTTCAATGTTGCTATGTCTGCGAGCTAACATCAGGTCTAGGCATCGACCGATATGTTACTGCAAGACGCAATGAGACCCTTGCGCTATCAGGCATCATGCACGGCATCAAGACCACCGCTTGTACATGGGCATCGCCATTGAAGGCGAGCAGTCGGCCTAGTGTAACGGCAACAGCTCTGCAAAGACAGCTTCTCGAAGATTGTGTCTTTTGGCTCTTCGAACACTTCATAGTCGATCTTCTCAAGGTGAACATGAGGTTGCCTACCTGTCACTTGTTCATCACGCTGAGGTCGAATCACAGTCAAACTTCTATATCACGGAATCTGCCGCTTACCAACGTCGCACCATGTACTTTCTACAAAGAGACTGGCAAACCATTTGTGCGCCATTAGTCAACAACATGGCCAATACCCTATTCCGCAAAATCGGAAGGCAGGAAGCATTAATCATCCTGAATCAGCAAGACCGCAAGCTGTTCTTCTCGCACGTAAGACTCCTTCCAAAGGAGAAGGGTGCTAGGCCCGTTGTCAATCTAAGTCACCGCCCAATCAAGGAATCTGCATCTGCTTTTCGGCCTCTATCGATCAATCAAATCCTACAGAATGCTTTCACGATACTTTCCTTCGAGAAACGTCGCCAGGAGGAAAGCGCTGGATCCGCTACACAAGCTTTCAGCGATGTTTATCGGAAACTTAAGGCATACAAGCAAGGTGTCGCAAATACGAACGGGATAAATCGGCCTCGGCTTTATATGGTGAAACTTGATATTCGAGCATGTTTCGATTCAATTGATCAGGACCAGCTCATCATCATTCTCGAGAAAGTCATTCAGGAAAGCGAGTACAGCATAACAAGATACACGACGCTAGCGTCTTCACGGAATACGGTCATGCGTCGCTTCCTCAAAGAAGCTCGAGCGGCCGATGAGTTCGCTCAATTTCCTGAAATCGCATTCCGGCTGGCGGATGTACTCAGAAGAGCAGTCTTTGTTGACCAAGTGAGACCCTCCACGGAATCAAGACAAGCAGTCCTTGCGATGCTGAAGGAGCATATTAAGGACAACATTGTCCGAATTGGCCGTTCTTACTATCGACAGACAGTGGGCATCCCGCAAGGCTCCATATTGTCCACTCTGCTGTGCAATTTCTTCTATGGATACATGGAGAAGGAAGAACTGAAATTCTGCAGTGAACCCAACAGCTTACTCATGCGTTTAGTCGACGACTTTCTCTTCATAACAACAGATAGAGCAGCGGCCGAGCGGTTCCTGCGGAAGATGCACGCTGGGCATCCAGAATACGGATGCTTTGTCTCGATGAACAAGACGCTCATCAATTTTGATCTCACCTTGGACGGCATCGGATCAGTCCGCCGCGTCGGACCAAAGGACGCCTTTCCCTGGTGCGGCTTACTCTTGAATCAAAAGACGCTGGAGGTACAATACGACTATGGCAGACGCTCGGCATCCCATATGACCAACGTCCTTACGATCCGCACTCAGCACAGACCTGGAGAGGCCTTCCTGCACACTATGCTGTATGCTTTCAAGATGCGAAGCAATATAATCTTCTTCGACACCACTTTTGCACATTTCAGAACTGTCTATCTAAATATCTACCAGGCTCTCTTGTTCGTTGCCATGAAATACCACTCGTACATTACGATCTGGCACCCAACTGTGGATCGAAATATCTCCTTCTTTTTAAGCGTGATACATCGAATAGCACACTACTCCTTCCTTGCGGTCAAAGCGTGCCTGCATCCGAAAATCGTCTCAGAATGCGGAGCTTCCATCAATGGCATTCATCAACGCTATGTTCAGTGGCTGGGCTATCACGCTTTCTTGAAGATATTGTCAAAGAAACCGACACGATATCGAGTATTGTTAAAGCATCTTAAATACATCTGCGCGTTCAAACAGCGTGCGAGCATGTTCAAGGTCCTCCGACCAGTGATTTCGCATCCGTCCAATAAGCAGTTTGATGCCATCAAGTTTTAGACCTTCGCGTGGTGCGACCATTCTTAGGAGTCGCTGTGTAGCTCTATCAAAGTGTTCCAACCAGCCGCAAAGACTCTCGAAGCCATCATGTTGCCCTTCAAAGGTAGTTGTATCTTGACAAATTCGTGGATATCCGCGTCCAATTCAGCACCAAGCTGTCCTGTATTATCTAGTGTCAAAGTCAGTCAAGTTAGACTATTAGATCGCATGCACCTACTCCTGCCGGCTACAAATACGCCTTTGCTAGTGACAGCCACAGTATGGCTACTACCGCATGTCACGTCGTGGATATCTACGTCTGCCTCGTCCTTGCCATCGACCTGCCATTCCACAAGCGAAGGCTCCTGGCCCGAGAAGCCTCCGCATTGACCATATGTGTCGCTGCCGGCCATATAGAGTGCCCCATCTGCTGTCAGGAAGGCGGTGTGGAGGTCTCCACAAGCAATCTTCACGACCGAGCTCATGCTGTCGTCAAAGAACTCCACTTTGCGAGCATCGACCCAGGAGGAAGGATGCGTGTGCCCTTGCTGGAAGTGCCTATTATCGCCAAGCCCAAAAATGATGTTAATCTTCTCCTCCGAGTTGGTTCCGGGAACCATAATGAGGAAATGAGAAGCTCCAGCGTAGATCTTCGCCCTCGACAAGTGTAGACCTGTTGCGAGCGATAATTTGGCATATTTGCCAACAGAAAGATCGTCAAGGTTCTGATAGAGCTGAACGATAGAGTCTGCGAAACAATTCCTGCGTTATAAAGGTGAAACGCACATTTGAGTACCCGGAGTGAACTCATAGTCACCTGAAGAAATGGCTAAGATGTGGCCGTGCGAGTCCATTGCAGCGTTAATGAAGACAGAGGCAGAGATTTGGATGTCCTCCATCAGCGATCTGACATGACCTTCATTCGAGATGAAGGCGCGGACATGGTCGCGGCCTAGCCATCTGTGTGCCCTTGACCCTTCTTGCAGGAGGATGCCACTGTCAAAGCCTGTGCACCTAATAAGCTCGTCATTGCCTGGTGAGAGTCAACAGCATGAGTACATTCCAAGGCTCAGTAAATGCAGAACTACCTTCTAGAACGGTATACAAAACTTGTGAAGTGGTGATTGTCAACAGTTGCCTGACAAGGCTGCTTGGCTGGAACGGTTGGAGATGGGAGACAGCCAGCGGTTCCCCATGTTCGTTGTGTGCTTGAAGCTGTTGATGCAAATTGCTACCACATGCGTAAAAGCTAGGTGTATCTGACATAGATGGAGAGATCACAACCTTGTCTTATGTACGAGCCAGTCGCGGTCAACGTGATCGGCGAACAGGCGGGTCCTTGTCCACAGCGCTGCTCATCAGCAGCTTGGAACGACGGTACAGCTACCTGTTTCATGCCACATGCCTTTTGTATCACTGGAACATCGTGAACATACACCATCAGTTGCTGCTGTCACCCAATTTCGCCAGTCGCCTGCGAGACTGTGGTCGCCTTGTGGACGGGTGTCCGCGATTGTCCTGTCACAGCGCAGACGTGCATCTCAGAGTGGTGGGATAATCTCTGTTACCAGTTGCTCTCCAATCCAACTGTTCTCTCATAGCCAGCCGTATTGACCCAGTGTCAACAAGATCTCTGCACTGCCGGCACACGTGAGTTTTGGCCGATCACCGCTTGGAAGCGATTTACGCGACTCACATTTCTGCTCCTTTGGTTAGGTCTGATTGCTAGTACTTTCATCTTCCCACCTTACAAGATGGCAGACAATGTCACTGATCCACTCGAAAAGGCCGTCCTGTCGGGCGCGATCTTTGCAGGTCCAGATCCAGAAGGCGAAGAACCATACCGACTTGCCAGTGATGATGATTTCGACAGCGACAACGGTGATGCGACAGGGTTCCCGGGTGCAGATGGTACTGACTCGCAATCAATGCCATCTGGTCCAGTTAAGACCACGAAAGGTCAATCACATAATACAGGCGTGAAAGGTGTCCTTGCCGATTACCGCAATCGAAACAACGGCAAGACCTCCTCGCCGTCCAGAAAGGAAATGAGCAGAACACGGATGGCATTCAAGAGTATGTCTACAAGTACACGTAATAATGACAATGATGAAGGGCTATCGGATAGCTCACTGTCCGCTGGCTTGTCTGAGGGAGAGAACGAAGCTCGAGACGCTTATAGACGCAAAAGAATGGAAGAGATGAGACTTATGGGAAGCTCAGAAAGGCAGGAGAATGCGTCGCGGCAGAAATTCGGACATCTGAGAGAAGTCGGTCAAAGCCAGTTCATTCGGGCTGTAGAGGATCGCAGTGCACAGTGTGTTATTGTGCACGTCTACGATTCTGTAAGTTCGTCTTCGCGTGGCAGATGTACTGCACTCGCGATGCTCCCGTGTTGACGTTCTACCTCAATAGTCATTGGCTTCTTGTGTAGTCATGAACGCGCACTTATCTTCACTCGCTAGAAGGTATCCATACACGAAATTCTTACGGGCTAGAAGTCGGGATCTTGAATTTGCAAGAGGCGACGAAGAAGATGTCTTGCCGACTTTGCTGGTTTACAGACAAGGCGAAGTGACAAATAACCTGGTTGCGTTTGATAGAGAGCTTGCTGTAGCGAATGGGGGAGATGAAGAGGACGAGGTGGACAGTTCTAGTATATCACGTGACATGGTGGAGAAAGCTCTCACAAGGTAATTGGAACGTATCCTTTGCCCTGCTGAATGAAAATGAAGAGTGCTGACTGCTTTTATCTTGGCTAGACATGGCGTGCTGCAGGCTTACATGGCAGTTCAGGCGGACTCTTCCGCCGAAGGCGATGATTCAGAATGAGGGTCGTTGCGTTTGCCTCAGAAGGTCACGACAAGGAAAAGCGATACACGGCAACACGATCTAGAGAATTGTAATGGTAGTAATACTCAATTAAGCAGTGAACGAAGTAGTTTAACTTTATTTGGCGGCAAGCAACATTAATGCGCGAATAGCAGTGATAGATGATAACAAGCTACATTGTAATTGGTATCTCTCGTCTAAAGCGGCGAGCATGTATTATTAGTAAGATATGGAGGAAGATAGGTTTCAGGAGACAAATTTCAAGGAGTCCACGTGAATCTCTAATGAACTTCTGCTTCGTTTGTGGAGGGTGGTGCTTTCTAGCCAGACTGGAAGATGGCAGGGCCAGCGACCATATGAGGGATGACAAGGGAGAGGTTATAAGGAGTGTAGTAGTCTGGGGCATCAATGAGAGCAACGAAATTGGTTCCGCTGATAGCTGGGCCAGTGTCGGTGAGCGAAGTGTTGTAGACAGGTGCGCCAGGGAGGACAGCGTATCCAGAGTACTCGCTGGTCAGTGTCAACTCGGCGAGGGTAGCATTTAAGTTGGAGACCCAGATAGCATGAGTGGGCTTCTTGCCACTGTTGACGGTAATGTAAGCCTTGTCGGGACCGACCTGCTTGCCGCGTCTTCCCACGAGAAGTAGATGGTATCGCCAGGGTTGATAAGGGCAGTGACATTGGTGCTGACGGCTGCCTTGCTGCCGGGGCGGACTAGAGTTGGGTTGTTGTCTACCTTGAGTTCAGGGAAGAGCGACCATTCGACAGGTGGATTTTCAGGTGGGCATGATTGAATCCAAGGTGCTAGTAGCTGCCATTGCCATTGGTTAGGAATGGATGGTTGCCAGTAGGTGGCCATGGCAGGGGCTCCTAGTAGTTGACGGAAGATTTGCTGGAAGATTCGTAGAGCTGTGATTAGTACAAGACAGACAATTAATTGCAGGTCGGCTGAAAACGCACCTGTTGACGGGTTTCTGTGGCGATAGACTGTGACATGAGGGTAGCAGAGTCTCGGCTGTTGAGGTGACCTAGGAAGCCCCATACACCGGCCTCACCGAACTTGGTGACCTGCTGGTTGAAGTCTAGGTATTCACGAACGTTGTTGAAGGCCCCGGTATAGTTGTAAGTGCATGCTTTGGCAGCTCCGGGTCCGAGCATCTGCAAGAAATGGGATGGAACATATCAATCAGCACGTGACCCGGGCGACAACGCAGAAGCTTGGACGTAGGGAAAAGGCTCACGTTTGTGACCAATTGAGCGTGGCCTGTCTCTTGGTTGGCCATATATTGAATGATGCTTCGATAGTCAGCGATGACGCCCGCTTCTTCGAATTCAGCATCGGAGAAACGCTTAAGACCGTAGTTGAAGAGGTCAAGCTCAATGTACTCTTGGTAGAGGGCTGCCAGGGGGAAATTATTACACATTTAGAATCATCTGCAAGGCTAAGGAGTCATTAAGCCGGAAGTGACAGCTCACCAAGATTCAAGCTGGCATAATCGAACTCGCTCAGGGCACGGTAGATGGGATTCTTGATAGTAGTGTTTCCTAGAGGGTCCTTGATGGTCTCCTACGCGTTTGCAAATGCCAGAGGATTTAATGGATCTTCTTAAATGTAAGTGAGAATTAGAAGACAGCTTACTGGAATACCGTTTTTGTCATACTTGACTAGACCACCTGGAGTACCCTGATACTTCTCGGTATAAACCTGACGCTTCTCACTCTGAGCAGGTAGAGCAGTGGCGGTTGCAGCCAAGCCAGCGGCAATGGCTAATCCAGTGAACGTCTTCATACTGAAATGTACAGAAAAGATTGAAGGAATGGTGGGAAGGAAGGAGAGGAGAGAGGAGAGCGAGAAGGCGAGGTTGTACAGCTTTTTATGCCCCTGCGACCACTGCAACGTAACAGTATGGCTAGTAGCACTGAAAAACCAACCCATGACGCTTATGATGCTGTAGATCAGTTGAACTCAGCCAGAAAACTTGTTTCTGTCCGGCGGACGGGTCAAAGTAGTATTTTGACCCGGGCTCTCGGTCGTACGGTTGGCTACGGTACCGTAGTGTCATTAGGGCAGGATCTGCCAAAATGGCCGATCAATTGTAGGTTTTGTGACCTCAGCCACTTGCTTTTTCATCTGATAACCTCTCAATCCCTTGCCCAAAGTAGAAGGCAGGCCATCATCTCCCTTGTGCTGCCTTCGTTTGGGGAGCGACTATGACACGCTTCGCGCTCACTGGATCTACGCTCGTATGGCGTGCTTTCAGGAGAAACTCAGCCTGCGGAGCTTTGCAAGCCAGCCCGGACACAAGGATCGTCACGTGCTTCCATAGTGCTGAGGAGATCTGCAACCTCGACTGTAGAAAGAATGGAACGGCTACCGTCAAGTCACACTCACGTGGTGTACGCCTTTAGGTAGGTGCTGATCAGCTCACCGTGTCGAGAGGCCGTTGCAGATCTAGCCAAGCCGAATAGTACCGTAGGACCTGCTGCGAAGGTTTCCACCGGAGATTACAACTTATTACTGCATACTTGCCTACCTGAACCCAGTGGATATCATATGAACGACTGTCGAAGGATTGAAGGAGTATATGGGCAGATCTTTCCCATTACGTTCGACCCATAGGCTATTATCCCTTCCTCAGCGAGCCGGACTCGGATTTGCGTTACTCCGCAGTCCCATAATATCGATAATCATGCAGTACGGTAGACCAAAGTCTTCGAAGACCACGGGTAGGATCATGGTCACTGAAGATACCGAGCATGTCTCTCTGTATTATACGGTACGGAATGCATGCGTCTTGTGTTGCCATCGTGACTGATACGCATGCAGCATCCGATGCTCCTTCGCATTCAACAAGCGTGTGCTGTAGAACAAAATGCGCGAAGCGAGTCGTCCGCGCTGTAGCTGGGAGGTCAGAACGTCTATGTCATCAGTAGCGTGTCACAAAGGATGAGTCTGGCGTTACTGTGACCGCTTGGATCCCTTCCAAGAAGGCGTTGCCGTAATCCCGCTGCGCGTGCTGAGAGCTCATCCCGTAATTATATCAATCGGTGCAGGCTTCTTCAGCTCCAACTTGCCCTTCCAAACCAGCAAACCAGACTTACCGCGTCAAAGTGTCCCCCAATCTTCCTAGTGTATCTCTGGAAGCACTTGACATCGGCTGCGTCTCGGACTTGAAGGTGCTTTGCCAACCCTGGCACGGCCTGCGGGCCCCTCATTCACTACACTACAAAAGACAGCAGCCAGATAGTCAGTGACGGAGGCAGCGCTATCCGCGAGCACTGGAAGCAGCTCTGAGAAGATGACGAGCAACGGCAGCATCATGCCAGATGGAGGAGGTGCACACTGGAACACGACTGGCTACCACGGCCGTCAGCAGTCACAAGGCTATGCTGCTTCCCCCTCAGCGTCATCGATCAACTCATCCAACCAGCAGCAACAGCAACAACACGCTTTTCAAGGTCTGCCTCAGCCAGTGTTGCAGAAGCGTCCTTCCACAAGTCAGATGCAGGGTGTCGTCTATCATGGGTCCACCAACAGCGCCAGCAGCCAGCCTGGCAGTCCTGGCGGCTATGCTTCGCACTCGACGATGAGCCCGATCCCGCCGAGCTCCTCTGCAGGACAGCATGCACATCATGGCCAGCATCAACAGCAGTATGGTCACAGTGGTGGCATGGCCTTGTCGCCCGGCATGAGATCAAATCCTCAAGCCAGTCCGGGCACTTCCTCCTTCGCGTATGACCAGTCACGCATGTCTTTCAGTCCCGTAGTACCGACCGGCCATCAGCAGCAACAGCAACAGCAGCAGCAACAATATTACTCTGCGCCTTCGACAAGCAGCAACAACAGCACAAGAAACCTGGGACTAGGTGTCACGTCGGGTAGTCATCAGTCTGGACAATACGCCGGATCGCCAGCTGGACCTTCGTCACCATTTGGTGTTGCTGATCAGAGGCATCAACAGCAACAGCACATCACCCGTCCAACGAATCTCTCTAGTCAGAACGCTAGCTCGTATGGCAATGCAAACACTTCGAATAACCCACAAAGACAGTTCGACCGCTCCAACTCTTCGGCTTCGGGCGCCTTGAGCATTTCTACATCACCTACAACAGCAGGACAGGCCTCGCCAATGACTCCCAGCTCACCTGCTGCGCTTTCGACTTCAACAGCAAGAGGCAGTGCCTTCCAGCATCAGCAACAATCCCAGCAACAGCAACAACCACAGCAGCAATACTCATTTCAGCCCAATACCAGCAACTCTTATGCAGCCTCATCAAGCTTGAACTCGATGTCCCCGCTCGATCAGCAGCTTCGAAGGCCAAGCCTGCAGCAGACGCCCTCAACTCTGTCCAGCTACACAAGTGCAGCACAAACTCCGGACCAAGCCCATGCGCAAGCTCAATATGCTGCTTATCTTGAAGACCCAATGTCAGGCTTTGACAGGCGGATAGGGTCCTATTCGCCATCGCGTTACGCGGTCGGCGATGGTGCGAGTAATGCTTTGCCAGGCCACTTCGCTCCTTCCTCATATCAACAGCAGCAGCAAGCTTCAGCTGCGCTACCGAGTCCGAGGCATGCTCAAAATAACCCGTACTTTTCGCCCGCAAAGTCTACGAACCCTATACCATTGCCTCAGTCTTTCCAGCAACAACAGCAACGTACGCAATCGGTCTCGCTGTCGCCTTCCTATTCTCGGCAAGGTCAGCAGCAGCAAGTAGCATCTACATCAATGCAACACGCTCCATCTTCGAGTACTTCAAGCAATGCATACTCCCCAGCGCCGCAGCAGGCGACCTCTTCAGCAATGAAGCCTATGCACAGTCGGTCAGGTTCATACCCTTCGCCTCAGACAAATACACATACGCTCGTCAAGCAGAGACCTCGCTCGACGGGGTCAGCTTTCAGACAAGTACGCAACGCGTCCGACTTGAAGCCGAGTCAGCCAAGAAACGATGGTCACCGTCGTGCAGATCCGGACGGAGGTGTAGTCAGCGTGAGTAGGAGTTTTCCTCGTACTTCATTACTTTTGCATACTAATGTTAGCCTATGTTCTTTTAGCCTCTCAAAGCACTCACAACCCAGCTGTCACAGACATACCATCTGGTCGACCCGAACTTTCGGTACGAATTCTCGCTGAACCCGCGGCGAGTGCTAACTAAGCCTTCAAAGCCCTGCGGTAACAATGGATACGATAATGAGGATTGCGACTACATTCTCTACGTAAATGATGTTTTAGGAAGCGAAGGAAACAAATACCTGATTTTGGACGTCCTCGGACAAGGAACATTTGGACAAGTCGTCAAATGTCAGAATCTGAAAACGCATGAGATTGTTGGTGTCAAAGTGATCAAGAACAAGGAGGCATATGCTCAACAAAGTACAATGGAAATCATGATCCTTGATATTGTGAGTCGTCAAAAGGCTTCCTCACTTGCGGGAGCTCAGCTAATTCAGCACGATTGCCCATGTAGCTCAACGGAACGTACGATCCAGAAGATAAACATCACATACTCCGCTTGAAGGACTCTTTCACTCATCAGAAGCATCTTTGCTTGGTCTTCGAACTCCTGTCTAGCAATCTCTACGAGCTTATCAAGCAGAACTCTTTCAGAGGTCTTAGCTTGAGCTTGGTCAGAGTGTTTACCGAGCAATTACTGGATGCACTTTGCGTCTTGAAGGATGCAAAGTTGATACACTGCGATCTCAAACCAGAGAACATCCTTCTGAAGACGTAAGTCTTTGATGCCTACACACTGGAGCGATGCTGATGCTTTCTTCTACCGCAGGCTGCAATCTCCGGACATCAAGGTCATTGATTTTGGATCCGCGTGTCACGAAAAGCAGACAGTATATACATACATCCAATCTCGCTTCTATCGCTCACCGGAAGTTTTGCTGGGCCTGCCCTACTCTACCTCGATAGATATGTGGTCGCTCGGCTGCATATGCGTCGAACTGTTCCTTGGGTTGCCGCTCTTTCCTGGAACAAGTGAATTCAACCAGATTACGAGGATCGTTGAAATGCTTGGGTAGGCCTTTATTGCAGAACGCTCGTGGCGATAGGTACGAATCCTGACTTCTGGAAACCGCAGGTTACCCCCTACGTACATGCTTGAAAGCGGAAAGCAGGTCCACAACTTCTTCAATTTCTACTACGACAATTATGGACAAAAGCGTTGGCAGCTCAAGACGCTAGAGGAATATTGCCGCGAGCATCCTAATGCAAAAGAGCAACCAAGCAAGAAGTTCTTCAGTGCAACCACTTTGCCTGAAATAGTTAAGCAATACCCGAACCAGCGGAAAAATCTAACGCCGACCGACTTGGAACGAGGTGAGGCTAGTGAATATACCAATTTGATTTAAGTGCACTAACATTGGTCATCGCGTTCAGAATCACAGAACCGGCTATCTTTCATAGACTTTGTTTCTGGGCTTCTGAATATGAACCCGTTAGAACGATGGACACCGCAACAGGCCAAGCTCCATCCGTTCGTTCAAAACAAAGAGTTCACAGGGCCGTTTGCTCCGCCTCTTGGGCCTGGTCAGACGTACGGTAACAACATGGCATCGGCATCGCCTAGACATAAAGAATCGTCACAAGACAGACCCTATGGTGGTTTGCCGCCGACGCCGGCGCGGACCAGCGCGCAGACGTATCAAGATGCAGCACAGTACCAGCAACATCTGAATGCACAGCAAGCACACAATGCCATGGCCTCCGCTAATGCCTATCGCCAAGCTCAGTATGTTTCGAACAATCCCTACGCGCTGCCACAGTCTTCCATGCCCGATCAGCAGCCAAGCAGGCAACAGCAACAGCAGCATCAGCATCAGCATCAACAGCAGTCTAACACAGGTTATCAAGTGCCCAAATTACCGCCTATATCAGTTACAGCTCCATCCGCTAGTCAGCACTCACCTTCGCAATCCATGAACATACCTTCCTCTGCAAATCGGATGTCGAGCGGCAACCCTCTATCTCCAAACATTCCGATAAATCCGCCCCAAGCTCATCACTATCCCGTACGTGGCCGCTCAGGAACTTTCTCGCAGATGGATGTCCCGCCTGCGTTGCAAAGGCTTGGCATCGACCTAAGCTCTTTCAAGGCCATCGGAACACCGCAATTACACAGAGAGGAGCAGCGTGCAGCATGGGAAAGACGGAACTCGAGCAACAATGAATTAGATAGACGACGTTCTCTCAAGCAAAGCAATCCCCACCTCGAACACTTGGAATATTACGCTCAAACGCATCCAGCAAATTTCTACTACCCGCCAGGATCGATGCAGCAGCAACAGCCTTTCTCTGTCGTTGTCGACCCCAGGATGGGCGATGCAGCTCAGCAGAGACAGCATCATCAAGCAGCAGCTTCTGTGACAGTGCCGCCTCAGGCCTATGGTGGACAGCCAGGCATGAGGTACGCTCAGCAGCAACCGCCACAGGTCTTACAAGGCCATATGCCGCCACCAGGATCCGCTGGAGCGTACGATTCTTATGATCAATTCGACTCACGCGATGGTCTTAATACCATGATACACCAACCCCTCCTGCCTACGCAAGCTACTCCAGGCCAGTACTATGCACAGACACAGAACCAGGGGCAAATGTATAACATGCCTTACGGCGGGACTGGCATGGACACCACGGTTCCGCCGACAAGCGGCAAACAAAAGCGGTCAGATCAGCAAATCTGGCCATAGCCGCTATTGTAGAATATACTCCCGTCCCATCATCTTCCTTCCTGGAATGCTGGCCCACCTTAACGAGCAAATGTAACGATGACTGCCACCGGTTCGGTTCCGGTACCTTCCTGTACGAACGCGCTTTTCGGTGGTCATTGTCGGAAGCAACCACCTGGTATCGGGTAGTGAGCACCTGACCCGATCAATGTGTCTGTCCTGCTTATCGTTGCGACTCAAACCAAACGTTCTGTCTGACGGTACCGACGGGGATTGCTAGACCTGCGGGGCGCACCTTGCGGACTGTCCCCCCTGCGAAATATACTTATCCTTCCGGTGTTTCTTTCCAACCTTCAACCGTTCACACGACGAGCAGCGTATTGCTCCATAGTGCCAAGGAATGGCATACAGCTCGGATGGCGGCAAAGATCACCGCAGAGATCATGGTCCTGCATATGGCCTCGCCTCGGGACGGTCGAAGAAGATTCGCTATCGTATGCCGCTGAAACACCGACACTGCCCCCGCCCGCCTCTGTACCCAATCAACAGAACTGTCCTTCGTATACTGGACACTTCAGACATACTGCGGTTAGAGGCCAAGCGTGGTGCTATCATGCAAGAGGCGGGGTCGCACCGCGTAAGTCACGGGAGACGCATGACTCCTTCCGGTCCAAGGCGCGCGCCAGAATGCGTCAGTCTGGTCGACAAACCATCGGCCGGCTGTCGCTTCCGCCCGTATAGACGATGCTTCGTATCACTATATGAGGCCGTCTCCGATGGTGCCACAATGCGCGGTCAAGTTGGCAGGACCAACCCAGCGCGACGTGCTCATCATAAGGAGGACAGGATCTGCGTGAGTGCGAGATAATCCACGTACCCACGAACTTTCAATGAACAGATTTCGTCGTAGTATCGGGCAGCATTGACCGTATATGCAGTGGTAACCTACTACTTAGTCGCTCCCGACGAGCGAGAGGTGCCTTCGTACTTACGTGGTGATCCGCTGACCAAGTTCACGCACACCCGTCGTCAAGGCCTCGATAACGAAGGTCTGCTTCACATCTTCCACCGCTATGACGTTATTGCCACGGAATCGACGCGCTACATCGTTCTTGCCTCATTAGGTGCCGGCACGTACGGCCAAGTATTCAGGTGCCAAGACATGGTTGACAGAAACATTGTTGCAATCAAAGTCATGCGGCATAGCAAGAAGACCGGCATGCACATTCTGCAAAAGGAGCAGAGAGTCCTGAAGCTTGTGAGTCCCTCAAGCAGCACTCTGGAGATCAGCCAGTCGAGCACTGACTGAAAGCGTGATCCACATCGTTCTTCCTCTAACTTTACTAATGGCTTCAGCTGAATGAAGGCGACCCTGATGGCAGCAATCACATTATACACCTACAAAACGCATTTGTCTTCCACGGACATGGATGCTTGGTCTTTGACCCGGCAGGTCCAAATTTGTATGCCTGCATCGAAGACACCGGGTACACCGGGCTTCCTTTAGAAGATGTTCGAAAATACACGGAGCAGCTGCTTCTTGCGGTACACTACATGCACTCTCGTGGGTGGGTGCATGCGGATATCAAGCCAGACAACGTTTTAACGGATTGGTAAGCTCCTGAAGATGCAATCAGGTCTTTGAAGGCTGCTGACAATAGGCGACAATCTCGTTCAGCGAGGACCCAACAAAGCTCTGGCTCATCGACTTCGGTCTAGCTAAGCACATCACGGAGCTAGGGGGAGACGATTATATCCAGACAAGGTACTATCGCGCTCCTGAGACGATACTAGGATGTCCCAAGACAAATGCCATTGACATGTGGTCGATAGGATGCACTGTTGCGGAACTGTTCTTGGGGAATCCACTGTTCGCAGCTGAGAATGAATATGATCAGCTTAAGATGATGGAAAAGCTGATCGGGTGAGCTGCATTGCAAGAGACACACAGGTATGTTCTGATGGCTGACTGTCCTGAACTCTAGGCCGGTTCCATATAGCATGCAAAAGGCGGGATCTCGCGCCACTGTCTTCTATCGTTATCTATATCAGGAAGACCGCTACGAACGCCGTGACAGGCTTGAGGCCATCAGACTCGCTGAGAATGCCCTGCGTATGAAGGTCGAGCAAGGAAAGCGACGCAAGCTTCTCGCAGGAAGGACAATCGCACAGTGCATCCACGAAAGCAAAAGAAAGGAAATAGCAGATAACGATTGTGAGTAATCTACCTATTCCGACTCCAGTCCGGCTGCCAGCAACGAAGCTGCTCGCATCATTACGATCTAACTTTCTGCCTTGGAATGTTGCAGTGATACAGCTACGCCTTTGGTTTGTAGACTTCCTCGAGCGGATTCTCATTATGGATCCTGCCGGTAGACTTACAGCGGGAGAAGCACTTCAACACCCTTTCATAACCTTAAAATTGGACGCTTTGCTGCGGGATTGGGCACCGCAGTTCCCAGGACCCGACATTTGCCAGGCTCCAGTCACCTTCCCAGCACCTAGCGGCCGTGACTTGCGCATTACTCCCCCACGCCCGCATGACACAAGCCAGATCAGTGATCGTACTGAGTACGACGACGATTCGCTATATACTGCAACAGCTGCGCGTACCCTACCAGCGCAAGAGTCAGAGCAGCTCCGGCCTATAGCGCAACCCGCAGACTCCCACAGAATGCCTTTACCTTACCCAGACCACGATGGGCCTATGCTTCACAATTCCAGGCTCAGAGCGCCTCCAGTGCTGGAATTCGCAAGCTCCGAAACGTACACGCACCGAGATCGGCGGGACGACCCAGTAAAGTCCCAGCGATGGAAAAATGTCGAGCATCGCTTTCCGTCGTATTATACCGATGCTATGAGGCCGGAGGCTCGACCACGTCGTCCAGTCAGGGTCCATCCACCAGAACCTACTTATCGTCGTCGCACGCCAGGAGGAGGATTTGGAGATCATGACGTGCGACCACGCGAGTCCCGAAGTCGGAGAGTACCGCCGCTAAGAAGACGCGCAACTCCACATGTAGGAAGATTTCCAGCATATTACGGTGTCCCTTATCCATCTTATCAAGCTCGGCCATGATACGAGCATCACCCTTACTACTCGCATGAACAGCAGCGTCAGCAGGGATATCGAAGGTGATTTGTATTGGGTGTTGCATAGCACGAACGGCCTGAATGTATCGTAATAACCAGTCTGCTCGCAATGTCTTCTGTTGTATGCGGTCTAGGCGATAGACCGTCTCTTGTACTTGCGAAGCGACGTGAAATGACGGCTCTTTCCACTGAAGATGTCTCAGGGATGAATATACTGCATCATGTTTGATTTCTAATATTGACGTGTTTGTGCTTCTGTCGAGTTGACTTGGAATCGAAAGGCCTGCTCTTCTCGACGACGCGTACCGGTCTCGCCGGCTTGTCTTTTGACGCAATCGACTCGACTCGACTCCACCAAGAGGGAACACTGAAGGGGAACCACATAGAGCGAAGCAGCTGACGCAAGCATCACATTTGAGCTTTGCATTCTTACTCAACAGGACGACTGGACACCACTAGTTTACGCTTCAAGTCCCCAAAACACCATCAAGCTATCTCGAGGCCAATCCAATCCGATTGACCACCTTCAACGCGTGCATCAAGACCAAGAAACACAGCAAGGCAAGCAAGATTGAATCATGTCGACTACGTATACACAAGCTGAACTCTCAGCTAAGACAGTGAAAGATCTCAAGGTATGTTGGGAAGCGTCTGTCCTTACTGACTTGTGAACAGGCGTGCTTGAGCTGACATTCCGAAATGCGGGACTCGTTCTTGAAACCTGTCACATTCCTCGCTATAGGTTATACTAGGAGATTTCAAACTGTCTGGAGAAGGAAAGAAAGCAGACTTGGTCACTAGAATCCTAGAGCATCAAGGTGGATCAAGTCAAGATGCCTCGGCTTCCGCTACAGCTGCTGCTGCTGGAAGCGATAGTACCTCAGCAGCTGTACCTGCGTCATCGGCAGAAGAAGCAGCTGCCATCTCAGGAGGAGCAGTAACCAGCACAGCTGGCATTCCGTCAACAGCCACAACAGCAACAACAACAGACGGAGGTGCACAGACAAACGACAGTACATCTGCTGTTGATGCCAGCGCTACTGCTTCGGAAGCAACAACAGAGAGCAAACAGAAGGAAGAAGAAGCTCTACCGCTACCCGCTGGAACGGATAAGAATGACGAAGCTGAAAGAAGACTCAATAGATTGAAGAGATTCGGAAATCCAGATGATATTGCTAAGCTTGAACGTATGGAAAAGTTCGGAAGCCAGGGCGATATTGTTAATGAGAAGGTTAGTGTTTTTATCTCGTCATATGATATGCCGTCCTGCAGTCTTGAGCACGTGCACGCACTGGCTCCATGGAACTAGGACAGTGGAGGTTGCCGGTATTTACAGGAGACCTTACTGACAAAATTGCGTTCTCTCCTTCTGTCTCTCTGTCTCTCTCTCTCTCTGGTCTTCTGTCTCTCCCGGGTCTTGTCAATTGCCTCCAACAATTCTACCGCTCCAATGCAATCCCTATCACGTGAATCCACCCTGGCTGGACTCGTACATTGGCACAATCAATCAACCTCGGATAAACAATGCCATCTCACTTTCTTCAACCTCACAAACGCTCAACTCGACACGCTGCCACGGGACCCTCTTCCTACACACCGCGGCTGGTGTCTCAATTTGGCAACATCGTGCCTTTTTTCTGTTGCCGCTACACAGTCAATATCAGCCCTAGACTCTGAGCTTTCGAACAAGCGACAGCGCAAGGATAAAGCCGGAAACAGTGCAGCGACAGGTACAGCCAATGGTGGTCCCACTTCTTCTTCGCCCAAGAAAGGAGCAAATGGTAAACAACAGCAACAGCAACAACAACAAGGTGGACGACCTAATTTGAATCGTCAAAAGAGTGGAAACAACAATAATAACGCGAATGGCAATGGAAAACCTGCGAGTGGTAAAGGAGCACCAGTACCTAAATCTGCTGCTAAAGCTGCACCGCCAGTACCTGCTTTGAGCCCTGAAGAAGAAGAAAAGCGACGCAAGAGAGCAGAGAGATTCAATGCTGCGTCATAAGACTCGGGGGCGCCCAAGTTACTGAAAGCTGTCTGTACAAGTTCGCTCAAGACGATGTTTGTAGTACCACCTTTTCAAGACAACAGCTTGGCCATATGATAGGCTCAGATCATTATTCGAGTCCAATCGAGCAGGTCAGCAAAAGGTCGAGTTACTAGGTGCGATGAACTGTAAAAGAATAGTAAGTGATAACAGCCGGAATGAACCATTCAAGGAGGGAAGGAGGGGGAGGGAAGGGAATTTAATGGAGGATGAACTACGCGTGATAGTACAGCCTGTATCGGGTAGCATTCATTCATCACTTTCCAGCCAAATCTTTTGTAATCGTGTAACCTGAAGGGCGAAAGTATCGAGAATGCCCTGCTTTAAGAAAAAACGCGCGCAAATCCGAGATCTTGCGGAACTTACTTCAAGATGGCAATGAGACTGACTTTGTGTCTGTCTGAAATTGATTGTTAATGTATACAAACAGACTCGTGTAAATTCAAAACCGTCAATGATACTGTAATGGAATGGTCACGAGGAGAATTTTCAGAATTCAGGCAGACCATTGGCTAGCGGCAGGATTTTCAGGGTGAGGGTCTTAATAGGCAACAGAACAGGGTCTTTTAGCGGCACAAGATGTACAAAAGGTGCACTGCAGTGATGTAGTATAGTCTAACAGGCGTATTACAGTTCACCAAGGCAGCCCCTGTGATTATTGTGTTTTATTGAAGGATCCTCCATTCAGCTGAATTTCCTTCCAGCCTTCCTTCTTCTCTTGCTCGTTTCTGCCCGCGAGTTTGTTAGGCGGTGAGAGGAGAGAAAGGCGGCCCCCCTAATTTCAGTTTTGGGCGGTGGAAATTGGTGGCGTAGGGAGTGCAGGCGAGAAGAAGGAGAGAGAGGCAGCGGAAATCCAGGGAGAGAAAGAAGTCAAGTGAAGCGAGAGACGGACGACGACGAAGAGCACTAATCTTGCATTGCATCCTCCGAGCAACTCCATCATATTCAGCCATGGGTCAAAACAAGCCAAGAGGGTGGGTAGCAGAACACTCCCTTATGTACCAGGCTGCTTAACTGATATATATATATATACTCCTGTCCTGCCCAGTCTGCACGCCGCACGCAAGCTCGTCAACAACCGACGTGAGAACAGATGGTCTGATCTCGGTTACAAGAAGCGTGCCCTCGGTACAGCCTACAAGTCATCGCCCACTGGTGGTTCATCCCACGCAAAGGGAATCGTACTCGAGAAGGTGTGCAACCCTGCCAATTGTTGCGAGACGATTGATTGCGCGATATGGATTTGGGAGGATAAGCCTGGGTGGGATTGAATGGTTCACGGCTAGATCATTGGGATTGGCATTCAAACAAGATGGAATACAGACAGCCAGCATTGTGAGAAGCAAGCAAGAGAAGGTGGTAGTGCCATTGCTGCTGTCGCTCGTCGGCAGGGAATGCTCTACAGTGAAAGGAATGCTATGCTGCCTGTATCGAGCCATGCTTGCCGGACCAGATCAAGCCAATCACCCCATTCAGGCTCCTCCCAAACCCGCGAGATCATCGTCAAGCAGAAACTACATTCAGAGAAAGAGAGAGTGTGTGTGTGATCTGACATGTTCTCCCTCTCCATGTGATGATGTTAATTTAGGTCGGTGTCGAAGCCAAGCAGCCCAACTCCGCTATCCGAAAGTGCGTTCGTGTACAGCTCATCAAGAACGGCAAGAGAGTTACAGCTTTCGTAGGTCGACTATCTCGCATACTATTATTACACATCATCCCTTTCCGCTAGCAGTGTGCTTACAATCAACAACCTTCTTTCCTATGATTCATTGCAGGTCCCCAATGATGGCTGCTTGAACTTTGTCGATGAGAACGACGAAGTCCTCATTTCTGGATTCGGTCGAAAGGGTAAAGCGAAGGGTGATATTCCAGGTGTTAGATTCAAGGTCGTCAAGGTTTCAGGTGTCGGTCTACTCGCTCTCTGGAAGGAGAAGAAGGTTAGTCAATTTACCGCTGCGGGAGAGGACTCGTTGCGAATGACAGAAGGGAGCGGCGGCAGCGGCAGTGGCAGGTTCCCTCGACTATTGAGACTGGCAACACTCTGCCGCTTTCGTGCATGTGTCCAGCCTTCGTCCCGGATGTCATGGACTAGTCACCGTTCCCACGTCGTCAGCTCCTACCGTCATCCTCTCTCGAAGCCTGTCATTCCACTTCACATTCATATACTGATACAATGCTTCTCCTCTTTCTCCTTCTGAATTATAGGAAAAGCCACGCTCATAAACAAAACGGGAACGTCTTGGTTTCCTACGCTTTTCCTATTCCACCCATTGTCATGCCTCTCATCGCTCTCGATTGTAATCAATTAGTAGCGCACGCATCAGACGCAACGAGACTTTGAAAGGTTTTAACAGCTATTGGGTCAATCATGGCCTGCGGACTTTTGCATATTGCTCTATTATCAAGGTGGCGCATGTTGACTCCTAGATTTCACGGCCTCTCGAAACATGTGGTTACCTCTTTGGTCGGGAAAGGCTGTCGGATGTGTTGTTTCGTGTTCCTGACTGACATAAATGGCATGACTGACATAAAATGACATTGAGCGCAAACGTGGCCCATGCTAAACAGTCTCAATTGCAGAGTATCGTGCAAGTTCTACCAAAGTACATCCCTGAAGAATATCAAAATGTCTACCGAACAGCGCCTACAGCTATGAGTTCAAAGCCTCTCCAAACCAAATTGACCAGTCTGTTCATCCCGAGTAAAAGCGACATGAGCATCATTTGCACCCTCATCGTCAGGAGCGGCACCTTTTATCGCTGCATCATCCAAGCAGAGAGAATGCGAAGTGGTCGATGCAGCTGTCACTAGTGATGTAATGCAAAGCGGATCGAATTTGGGAACGTGTCGGAAGGAAGCTGATTTGATCAAGAACCACATGCCTAGTAGGCAAGCTATAGTGATTGGAATGACTAAAAAAAAATCAAACGGTCGTGTCAATCGGGGACAATACTGTGATACGAACGAACTGTTGACTTACGAAGGAGGTATGTAGGATAATCTACTGCATATGCAAAAGTATCATGTGATAGTACGCCAGTCCTGGTCACTCTGGCAACCTCGGGATTTCCTTCAGTCGCGGCTTCCGCCAAAATTCGTTCATAACTAGCCAGCTACAAGAACAACACATCAACGCGGTCAGCTCATATTGTGAGTGCACAAGATATTTATCCACGCAAGAACGATTTTGAACGTTTCTGCATCTCCGCCAGCAATGCACTCACAAAAGCAAACATGCCCTCAAGCTGTCGTTGCGCTACCACCGGCCAGCTTGTATAATTCCCACCGAAATAGGACGTCGTGATTTGCACGAATTGCTCTGCGATAAGGTTGTCTGCGAGAGACAAACATATGTAAGAATCCATTTTCGCGCTCGGTTTGAATCACTGAAATCACATCTGAGTTGTTCTGGGAACACTTACCGATAGAATTTTGACCAAAGATGACCATCATATCAACCAAGGTGCTCAATATTCTCTCTACCAACGCTTGAGGGTACATTCCCTGAGCAGGTGTAAGCGCGACAATCTGCTGAACCCACGTAGAGTTATCAATAGATCTAAAATCTGTTCTTTCGACAGTTGCAAATGGTAGGATTGTGCATGTGATATTCTCATTGTGACCTATTCCGTCCGTTCCATTATGTATATACGGTCCTGTGAAACGCATGTAAAAATCATAGCTTGGTATACCTCCATTTGAAGCTGTGGCACTGGTTGAATTACAATATCCAGCTCGCATTCTGAGATCTGGTGAAATGGTATTGATGGGAGTAGCAGGGTTGCAAGATAGTGGAGAACTAGTTATGTTCTCTGCCATTGAGAGAGGCGAAGTTGTAGCGTCGATACAGCTTATTCGTGCTCGTAGTCCTTGACTGTCTAGGCCTATACTGTAATTCTGACGACCGCTGGGCGCTCTCACCGACGAGCCGGCGGAAGTGAATGCATTCTCACCGGAAAATGATGTAAATGGCAGTGTGCCCCAGGTGGTACCGGTGTAGGTGATTGTTCCAAGACGGATGTCTGTTAAATCGATAGTCTCAAAGTCAGATTCTTCTCGCTCGCCATGACAGTCGCAATGATCCCGTGCGCGGGGTGCTTGTTTCTTACATGTCAACTCTCCAAGTTGTCGACTGTATGGAGGAAAGAATATGTAAGTAAGTAGGTGGCATCATGCTCCCTCTGCCGGGCTACAGAACCACCAAATGAATCAACGTACCTCTCGAAATGAGACCTTCCAGCATATGTAGTAGCCGTAAAAGCCGTACCAGCAGGACAAGGACTAACCATCAAGCCCCTGACTTGAGCCCATCGTGAACAATCATAGTATGATCCCCCTCCAGTTCCACCGGCTGTATTTGCGTTGTAAAAAGAAGCAAAAGATGGAGATGTCATATCCAATTCTGTCGTTGAGATAGTTTGATTATAAGTTCGACGAGTTGCTGTTAATGAAAGCATCAACATATCCACATGTTGTTAGCTTATTCTTCGGCGTTCAAACCATCCTTTGTCAAGCTTTAGAAGGAGTGGAAAGGGAGAACGTACGTAGTAAGACGGTGTTAAAGCCAGTGGTACTAGTAAGGAAACAGCCCCAGCATACAGCGCATAGCCACATCCATTTGCTGCTGATTGGATGGTTAAAAGTGAATTGACCATCTTTAGCGGACGATAGAGCTGATAGACCCCTTAGAGAGATGGGACGTCCTAAGGAGAGTCTATAGCGTGCGTAGGATAGTACGGCACATCCAAAGCACCAGAGTAGGATCTAATTTTCAATATAGCAGAGAACATCAGCATCCATAACTGATTTTAGGGAGAGAACAGTATGGAGTCCTGGGCTTGCCTGCGGAGGCCAAGGGGGCAGATAATAAGGGAGGTTTGAAAAAAAAAACTTACACCGTTCAGAATGGAAGAGATGAAAGTATAAGCTGCGACTAGTAAAGTTGGTTCATCGACTCCAAAGTTATAGAATGACTCGGCTGGCAAAAAAGGGGGTGGAAGATATATAGCAAAGCAAGAAGAGGTCAGTCTAGTCCATTTCGACATGATATCCGACTTTGATCCCCTCAGCTATTCGCTTTTGCCGGTTGATGGGCTACTGCGATCCAGCGATTCGAGACAAGCGCAAACCTTGCACTTACAGTTGATTTCAATCATATGATCTTTTTGTACTTGAGTAGCGATGGTCATCCTATTTATTGATTCCAGGCAGGAGAACAAGATTAGCTCTATATTTCCCTACTCCATAGCACAAGTGGGTTATTAAGTGTTTTTTACTCACCCCCACATACCACCTAATATAGCACAGAATCCAAGGAAAGGTAACCAAATAGAAATAAAATGTTCCGTTCTAGAGAGGTAAGCTTTTCTTAAAGTTTCATCATTTTTATAATCAAGATTTGAATGTTTGAAAGAAGAATATCTTCTTTGTTCCATTTTACGTTTGCCGTGTATAGGAAAGCCTCCAAATTTATGCGATGACGATCCATGGGCTGTAGCAGGCGTATTTGAAGATGTTACGGGAATGGTATTGCTTCCACCACCGCCGAGTCCACCTCCTGCTCCTGCTAAAGCTGCCTGTTGTGTTTTCTGAAGTGATGGCGATGATAGTGATGTAGTAAATGGAGGAGGAGGCGAATAGAACCCATTATTACTTCCACCACCACCTTGTCCTCCTCCCATAGGAGGATTTAATCCAGGAGAAGGATGGCCACCGTTATTGAGCAATAACGGTACTGCACTATGTGGAGATATAGGATCACCAGTTGATGCAGAGGCTGATGGTGATGATAGACCTGGACTTGACATGGGTACCTTGTTGCATGGTGTACTGCTACTATATCTGTAGTTGTTACTGTTTGTTCCATAAGTCGTATGACCACTGCCAGTACCACCAGCACCACCACCGCTACCCCCTCCACCATTACCATTGACTGAGTTATGGTAGGAGGAAGCGGCAGAACGAGGTGGAGAAGCTAGATGAATAGCACTTCCACTGGCAGCATATGTATTATGATTATGATTATCGCCATGTGGGTTTGAGAAATAGGAAGATGGTTGTATTGCGTATTGATCATTACCTGGTGGTGCTGCTCCTCCTCCTCCTGCGACTGGAGCTCCGTAAGGCAAGGTGTTATCGTCGTAAGAAGAGGGATGTGTAGTAAGTGGAGTATAGACGGGAGCTGAATTTGGTGACTGTGTCATTGAGTGACGATATGGTTGATGTGCATCGTACGAGTATGCCATGGTGAGTGAGTTGTTTCACTTCATATACTGTCCGTAATAAGGCTGGCTACCAGGTGGAAGTACTAGATAGATCGCAGTGGAGCTGCTTGTCCGATACCTCGCCCAGCCAGTACAGCAGTAGCACTAGTGACCCTTGATGGAGAGTATACTAAGCTGGTATAGACAAGTCAGTATAGCAGGGTCAGTCACTGTGCTCTGTATGGATGATAGGTAGTTAGAACCGGTGTCATATTCCAGCACTGCAGAAGGAGAAGAGGAGACCGCCGGATAGCAAGGAAATGACCATGATAACAGTCACTTGTCCTCTGTTCCCAAGATGGACTGATTGAGTCGTGTTCTAGACCAGCATGCAGTGCGTCCAACAAGCGAGAGACATCTGGTTTACTTAACCAGTAATCATTGTGGGTCTTCTTTATCGTGATCAGGGCAGGGCAAGGGAGGAGGAGGAACCTCGAAGTGGAGAAAAGAAGGGAGTCAATGTATGTGCTGTGCTGTACTATGCAGTATTGTAACCCTGGTGAGCTGCAAGATGGACTATATGCAGTATAAGCATGCTCGGGACACTATGTACCACTTCACACCCTACTCACCGTCATGACATGTCGCAACTATAAGAAAGAAAGCTTCTTTAGGATTCTCCCCGAATTACTAAGTACTTTCCTCGATCACCTCCTTGTGATATACAAGTAGAAGGCAGTGTGCTTCACTTGATGCTTTTACTATAATCCATAACATACTCTCTCTCATATACAGCTAACTCATCGTCCAACATGCCTAAGGTACTCTTCGTTCTATCTTCATTCAGCAGCTTCCAAGAGGGCGACAAGCCCCATCCTACAGGTCAGTGCTGATACATGCCGTCATCGTACACAACACGACAGCTTTCCAGAGGAAAAACAGTTACTGACTTCGTCTTGATATGCTTTATTACAGGATGGTACCTTCCTGAGGTGTGCTATAGTCCTGCCTGTCCTGTCTATTCAGACTATTGAATGAAGACGAAAAGCTGACCGATATGTCTGTCATACCCGGCTACCTACTTGACATTCTACCCTGTCATATATAATCGTAAACTTGATGGGGCACAATCAGTGCGCTCACCCTTACTACGCTCTAGTAGACAAGGCAGAAATCGTATTCGCATCGCCAAAAGGCGGTAAAGCTCCTCTGTATGTCAACATTCACCATCATTTCAAGTCTTGATAGGCGAACTTTCATGCTGACATACCGCATGTAAAAACGTTTGGTGGCGTACATTTCACCTGGCCCATTCTCGACTGAAATTCATCTCCTTCCCTTAATTACCTTGCGACCTCCCTATACCACACCCACTGTGTTCTTCCCATTACATTCTTCCAACCCGCTTTGATATGCCAATAGTGACCCTTCCTCAGTTGAAGCCTCAAAAGAGGATCAACAATCCGTAAAGTTCCTGAATGAGAAGCAATGTGTGTGTTTTCATTCAATCCATCCGTAGAGAAATGCTGAGATCTGGTTTGTATTTTTATCGCTGTGCTCTTTTCCTATCGGGGATTCCGGATGTGATATGGCAGCCCTCTGGGAAAATACAGAGAAACTCTCCTCTTTTCTCGATAAAGTCAATGAATTCGATGCCATCTTCTACGTAGGAGGTGAGTTAGACAAACATTCCAGAATCTGTTCTAAAGGCAGGTTAAAAGCGGACAGTGTATACTCATTTGTTGTCATGCATTCTTTACGTTTCTAGGTCATGGACGTATGTTTTTCGGTTTCTTTTGGCTTTCAACACTTACATGCATACAGTGTAGGCCAAGGAAGGCGGTCACTGACTTTCGCTTTTGTATCTTTCTCTTTCACGTTTGATTCGTAGCCATGTTCGACCTCGCAAACGATGAGACTTCACACAAGCTCATCCGTGCTTTCGCCGAACAGGGCAAGGTAGTAGCGTGAGTTCGGCCTCTCTCTCTTTCGCAGGGTGTATTGAATGATCTGATGATAATAATAAACACTGGCGGTGTTGCACAAACAATAAAACAGTGCCGTCTGCCACGGACCAGCAGCTATCGCAAACGTCAAGCTCTCCAACGGTTCCTATCTAATCGCCAATCACAGCGTGACAGGATTCAGTAATTCCGAAGAAGATGGAGTTAACTTATCAAAGTATATGCCATTCATGTTGGAAGATGTTTTGAACAAGAATAGTGGTGGTAAATATACAAAAGCCGCTCAGGATTGGGGTGAGAAGGTAGTTGTTGAAAATGATGGAAAATTGATTACTGGTCAAAACCCCGCTTCTGGTATGTTCTTCAGGTTTTTTTCTTCTTCATTCTTGATCTATGCCTACTGCGTACTACGCAAGTAGACTGCATCCTATCAATATGCGTCAGCTCTTTCGGGAACACAGTGCTGATGCCCACCCTTGTTGTTGGTGTGTGTACAGCTGCCGGCGTTGGAAAGGCGATCCTCAAGTCTATCGGCGCTTGAAAGGCAGGCTCAAAACATGACTATGTAAGGAGGCATACTTTTCGATAGTATTGCAAAACTCAATGAAACAGAACAAACATGTAGCTAGCTTGGCTTGGTTCATTTGCAAATCATCACAAATCGTCGTTCGACAAAGTACGGTAGCATCAGTATTCCCGATGCATCATGAGCGCGCTCACCCCGTGACATTGAAGAAGGGCACGAGGCTTGGACCGGGGTGAGCGCGATCCTGAGGGACGATTCGCAATTGCTTCCATCAGTGATCGCCGCGCATCATCAGGTCTACTATGATGCATCTTCATAGAACGCGCCGAGATTATAGACTAAAGCTTCATGCCGACTCTCATGTTATGAAAGAACCCCTGGATGCGCAGAACACGTATAGTCGATGTGCGCATTTCCTGATTGTTTTTTTCAGTGTTGCCAACGGGGTTACGAAAAGCTACGAGAAATCTTCGACAACGGAGAACGCGGCCAAGTTTGTATGCTGTAGTACACAAGAATGTTCCGACATGACGAGAGAAGAAGAAGAAAGAAGAAATGAAATAATAGAGGGTTCATATACTCTTCCTTACATCGCCCGGATTGGACCTTGGAAGCCACCTCTGCCGCGTCCGCCTCTATAGCCGCCTCCTCTTCTTCTCTCACCACCCGTTCTGCGACCTTGCTGTCCATCAGCAGCGCCAGCACTACTATCCTTATTATCATCTCCAAAGCCAGGTCTAGTGTGACCTAGAAGTCTGACCATGTTCTCTGCTCTTTCCAGTAGATCCATCGACTGTTGTTGTAGAGCTGTTCGTTCTACACGTTGCAAGTTCAACATGGCAGATGATTGATCCAATGAACCAGAGATTTCTTCTTCCCAGATCATTCTTGAAACGACAGGAGTAACGGTTGTGATTGGTAATGAGAGTGTGATAGCCAAGTGTTCCAATGAAATATTGGAGTAGAATTTAGCAGAAGTGAAGAGATAAGTTCTCAAAGCGACTTCTTGAATTTTCACTCCCAACATTTCTTTGATCTTAGCCTCGTTAGGCATCAAATTCCAAACTTTGATTGAAGTGATCAATTCAATAGTTTTCTGCCAATCTCCTGCCATTAATGCTTTACTAGCTTGAATGACATGATCACGTTTATTTTCAGGTGGACCATGGAAGGCTTGTCTTTCTGAAATATCAAGCATACGTCTGAACACTCTTGATGAAACTTGTTTACGCAATTCGGGATTTGCTTCTTCTTTTGCTAATTGAGGGATTTCAATCAACATTGAAGAAACCAAATAAACGCATTCGAGTAGATCCAGATTGATATGCATGTGGAAAGGTAATTGACGTGATCTTTCAATCTTTTCTTGTTCGGGAGTGAGGAAAAGACTTGAATGTCTAGAAGTGAAAGTTGGGATACCTTGGAAGAGCAGTTCCTTTACGCGTTGAGTTTGAATGATCTCTCTCAATGTCTGCTCTGATTCTTCAATTAGACCAACTCTGAAAGCGCATAATCCAACTTGAACCAAAGTACGGTTGAATAGTCCTTGAGTTTCGACATCGAGATAAGGAGCGTCCGATTGTACATTTGACATGTTGAACATGTTTCTAGCATTGTAGTAATCATCGTGTAGAGCGGCATGGTAGATGTGGCATAGAAGGGCACGTGTGCGTACTCGAGGAGCGGCGTGCTTGTAGAGGTAGATGCACAATGCACGAGTGAGAGCTGGCGATGTAGCTGCTGTTGCTTTTTCAGGGAAGAGAGAGGTAGAAAGTCCGTCTGATAGGGAGGCTTCGAGTGCTGCGACGACAATGTCGGGCTGGTGAAGGGTACGAAAAAAAGGAATGGATACAGGTTTTAGTAAGTTGTTTCGTAGTCCATGATGCTGTGGACAAAAAATAGAGTGTGAATATTCCAGCTCACCTTGGAGTAAATATGCTCCAACCGTCTGAGCAGAACTCTACCAAGAGCAGTTTCTCCATCGGGTCCTTTTCCACCTTGTTCAGGATAAGCCTCGAACAATTTAATGCTTCTAACAAGGGTATCATAAACCAATTTCTCATCTCTTAGACGTTCAACATATTCCGAAGCATGAGGATCTAGATTCTGTAAACTCTTGAAGAATTCATCATCCAATCTCTCAACTAGGGAGACTACATTTCCTCTAATTTTAATAATATCACCTTCACCATTTTGATTTGGAGCTCTTTCTTCTAAATCATCATATTCTTCTTTGACGACTTCTTGAACTATATAATGATTTTTGTTATTAATTAAAATATCAAGTAATTCATTGAGTTGAGTTCTTGCTTGTGACCAAGTATCAAGGGGCATATAAGCAGATATACCAAATCCAGTAGAAGAAGCAGAAACACCAGCATTAGCAGCTGCATAATCGAAATAAGAAGAGATGAGAGCTAATAAAACTCTAATTTTGCTGTAGACAGTTGGGCATTGTTCAATGTAGAGTCGATTCAAAGCTTTCAATTGATCTGATCGGTCGGTATTCTTCTTTCCTCTTGCTTCTAGGATGATTTGTAAATTCTTGAAAACTCCTTCTCCACTTGCTCCGAATGCAACGGCTTTTCCACCTTTACCAACTGTCATGAACTCATCGTCTGCTGCTGCTGCGTTGGAATCGAGGAGGCCGGAGGGCTATTATAACACAGAAGAGTTTGAGGAAAATATACCATGCATGGGCATCAGATCTCGTCCTCAAGAAGCTTGGAAAGCCATAACACAAAAGACGCCCGAAAACGCTTCGATTGATGGAAAAATGCGCGTCGTAAACTCACCTTCTTGGCCTTCTTGACAGCACCGCCAGCAGGAAGTACAGGACCACCTTCGTATCGTTTAGCATAGGCGTCTTTGTCCTGTTTTTTGTTTTCCCCCGAAAGAACGGTAATGAATAGATAATTGCGGGTTGAGATAGTACCAAGATTCAGTCAAGAAGAAGAAGAGGGAAAAGAATGTTTGAGGGGGACGAGGTTATAGAGAGTCGTTATAGAAGATAGAAGAAGAAGAAGAAGATGGCAAAGGAACGACGAACAAACGTCAGTATAAAAGCCCGAATCTTAAAGCAGGCAGGCAGCAGCCACACATCCAGCACTATTTACCCCCGTTTGAAGAGTATCATAGCTGTGTGTTGCTCTTCTTGTGACGTGACAAAAGAAGAAGAAAAAACCTACCTCCTTATACTCCTTCAATAGAGCTTCATTCTCCCTCGTACCCTTTTTGATTTTCTGTTTCAAAGCAGTCAAAGCTTTTGCAGCAGTAGCGTTCATTTTATTCTTCTTCCCACTTGCACCAGCTGATGAAGTACTTGTTGAAGCTAGAGTCTCTTCTAGATGTAGAATGACGCGTAGTAATACGGGAGGTAAAAGTGAGGATGTAGATCCTGGTAGTGGAGCTGCTAATCTTGATAGTTTGTCGAATTCTATTTGAGAAGCAATCATAATTCGTTACCAGCGCACGAGAGAAGTAAAGAAGAAGAAGAAGAAGAAGAAGTATCAAGTGAGAATGTGTGTCAGCTTATGTACGTTAAATGCTAGCCAGGCAGCCGATATATATATATATATATCGATATAAAAGTCGAAAATGGGACCAACCCACCTGAATTAGCAGAACCCCAATCACCAATCCTCTCAGCATTCAATATACTCTTCTCAATAGCTTCCATTTCATCCATTCTCTTAGTTTTAGCACTCTTGACAATCTTTACAGTTTCTTCATCTGAATCTCCTTCATCGTTGTCGCTCTCGTCGGATTCATCGCTTGAATCTCCAACACCACCTTTAGATGATTTCAAAAACTTGCTTGCCATTGGTTTCTTGGCTTTAGTAGCTGCAGTGGCTTTGTTGTCATCATCACTATCTTCATCACTGTCCTCATCACTATCCTCTTCAGACTCGGACTCTGATGTTGAATCATCTGAGTCTGATCCTGCGCCTCTTAGGAATTTTGAACCACCAGAGGAAGCGGGCGTCTTCTTGAACGCGTTGCCAGCAGACGGCTTTGAAGCCTTAGCGGGGGCAGTGTCGGACCCTGAACCCTCATCGGATGACTGCAATAGTTCCTCCTCTGATTCATCACTGCTCTCGCTGTCGCTGCCAGCCTTTCTGAAGAAGGACCTGTGGTGGGTTCCAATTGTTCGTGGGCATAATGAATGGCAGAGAGAGTGTCGCATTGTAGTTGAGTAGGTATACAGAGAGAGGAGAGTGAAGTAGAGGGTCAGCAGTGCATGAATGATATAGATGTAGTATATGCACCCACATTGTCGCTGTACTATACTGCTGCTATGGCTAGTTGGTGAAGAGTGAATGAAATATCAAGTTGGAATCTCTTGCTCTGTCAAGGGCGCGCAGAGTTGCAAGGTGAGAAAGGCGTAAGGACAAAAAGCTGATATCAGGCAGAACGAAGGCAAGACAAGACAAGATAACAGAAAGACACGAGCATTACATTGGAGCAGGCAGTGGGTGGTGAATGATACAACAATGACTAGATCTACATGTAGTATACCGTCAATACTAGCATATATTGCTGCAACCCATTGCATGTGAGTGAGATGTGTGCCAAAAGTTAGAGTCCCAGCTTGAGGGTGGGGCTTGCAAGCATCCCTCGATCACCCATTTATCCCAGCTTCCACCCTCGAGAGCGAGCATAGCATCTTCAATCATATCCACCCATCACTTCTCGACTACTGCACGGATACCAACACTTCAACCTAGTACAATCCCACCATGTCCTTCCTCCGTGCATCGCCTGCATTCAGATCACTCTCGCGCAGCTATGCCACTGCTGCTGCTGCAAAGGCTGCTCAGGTGAGTTGTCTTGTCTTCGCTTTCCATTCTCCGTCCTGGCGCATTCATTGGCTGGGATGGCATGGCATGGGAGCACTGGAGAAGAGATAGAGAAGTAGCCTACTCGATGGAGAGGAGAATAGAAGCATGTATTCGACTGACTCGCTGTTTACTTCTGATTCCTCATACCCATTCTACTCTCCATCAATACCCGCCCGACATATGGAATGTCCCGACTTGGAACTCGCCTCGCTGCTTCCATCTTTCCCGCTGTCTGTCTCTCGACGACCTCGAATCCAATCTCCTCAACTGCTATTACCATTCAAACAACATGCACGCATAACATAACTCCACCATTGGATCTTCAAATGCACACGATATGTGGATATAGCCCCCAGTCATCCCTCCTGGACTAGCAGGCAAATACGCCGGTGCCCTCTTCAGTGCCGCCTCAAAGAAGGACAGCAAGGTCCTAACCCAAGTCGAATCCGACCTCAACTCTCTACAACAACTCATCAAATCATCTCCAGAAGTAGCTACCTTCCTAAACAATCCAACATTGGCAGCCTCTGAAAAAGCATCTGGAATGAAGGACCTATTGAATAAAGTCGGAACAAACGCAAGTGATTATACTAAGAATTTCCTAAATGTACTAGCGGAAAATGGTAGACTTTATGAAACGGAAAAAACTATTGAGGCTTTCCAAACTATAATGTCTTCTTACAAGGGTGAATTGGAAATCACTATTACTTGTAAGTTCTACAACCTGGTTTCTCCTCCCTTCTTCACCTTTCTCCCTTGAACACATGTGGGAATCTCCCGCAATTGATGGCAATGATGGATAGAAAAGCACTAAACTGACCAATTTCTCCCCATCCCTTACATTCTCTTCTTTACATCTCTCGTTATGCCAACTCGATTCGTTCCCCTCCATTCCCTACTGGTACATCAATGTTAATCTCCTTCAAATGCTTTATTATTCTCAATGGCAATCCCCCACCGTCATATTTATGACATCTCTCAAAATAATGAACGCCTCGACAAAATGCCTTGACCCTTCATATCATCTTTCTATCGAAATGCTCATCCACAATTTCTTTGTCAAACTCATGTATGGAATCGATTCTACTACAAATCACTCCTTTAAAACAAAACAAAAAAAACAGCCGCAACACCACTAGACAAGTCAACAACAGATCGCATCCGTAAATCAATTGAATCCTCTAAAATCGCCAAAGAATTCAAGTCATTAAAGATTAAAAATAAAGTACATACCGATTTGATTGGTGGATTGATTGTTGATTTTGGTGATGAGAAAACTGTCGATTTGAGCGTTAAATCTAGAGTTCAGAAATTGGATCAATTGATTTCTCGTGAGTTTTTTTTTTCTGCTTTTTTTCTTTTTTTCCCGTTTCTTTTCTTCTCTTCACAATTCTTCATTCTTCTTTACTTCTCTTCCAACGCCTTTCCCCCTTCCCTCCTCTTCCCTTATGAGTCTCTTGTTTATCTCAATGAGATTTTTGGAGCATTTACTCTGCTTCGGGAGAGCGAGGACAATGAGACGACTTTTACTGACAAGTGTACCCCTTCTGTTTCCATTTGACTTGTACAGAATCCATCTAAACCAACAATCGAAACGACGGCTAAGAAAGTCGAGATGTTGGAGAACGAGACTGGGGGTTTGACGGAGTGCAGGATAGAACTTTCCTTCTTAAATCTGTATGCTTCCGCCCCAAAACCTATATCTCTCCCCATATCTCTCTTTGAGTCAAGCCAGAATAGCGAGACTGTTCTCTCGTTTTGATTACTACTCTTTTTTTAATGTACATACCAAAAGCATGAAAAAAGAGAAATTTTTTCCCCAAAAATCTGACTACACCAACATTTTAAGACCATATATGTTTGCGTCCTACGGGTTTACAGTGCGCACTACTCGCTTGCGGGTTGAGACTTCTCGCCTTGCATGTCCCGACGGGACAAGCGGGTTATTGTAGAATCTGCGCCGTTGGACTGACGCCAGTAGTAACTCTCCAATTTGGGTCCCAAAGTTGAATTCACTTCCGCTGGCCGCTCCAAAACTGCACTGTCTGTGTGACACAGCGTTTGCGTTGAGACTCAGTGAAAAGCACTCGGTAGGTCTCTGTTTACATCGACAATTGGCTTCCCGATGATCTCCCCAAATTATTATTGTACAATTCCTGCCAGTCGCTCTGGGTATTATACCTTCCATGTACCTCGTGTACGAGCTAACATGCGCCGGGATAAGATGAGTAGTCCACAGGAACATAAAGAGCAAGTAGCAGCTACTATGGCGGCTATTATTTCGTATGGTTCCAATAGTGTTACAAGAGGGAAAAATAAGGGAGAGTGCGAGGGGAAGAGAGGGGACAGGAAACAGAGCCAGAAAATAGCAGCGGCACGAACAAGTAATAGTAGATCAGCGTTGCGTTTCGACCTTCTCATATAGCGTAAGAGAGAGAGAGACAGAAAATTTCCCCTTGTCTAACTCACCTTGCCAGTACTCCCCTGTTGCTGTGATGATCGCACCTAATGCCGGTGGACCAGCTAGTGCAGCTATTGAATTCGTCATGAATGCCATCCCGATGTGCGTCTGATTAAACAATGTCACAAAACAGTTATTTAGATCGTCTCGAGTAATGCTGAACTTTTCGTTTTGAGGAGTAACGCGGCACGTACTCCTATCCTTGCTGGTGTGTCACTCATGAATGCCAATGCGACTGGGTTCTGATGAAGGGAAGAGATAATGGTGACACATTAGCAAAGAAGCGATTGTGGCATTATGAAGCGAGGGCCCGCTTAGAAAAGGCAAAAAGTAAGCTTACTATCGTAACGTAGCAACCTGGTCATGCAGCAACAAGTCAGCAATCAGAATCGTCGGTTGGCTGGACATAGCCTTCCCCTCTACCGAAGGTGAGACCTACCGTATGCTATTCCGTTCAGAGCCGAAAAAGCAGCGACCCCAGCAAAGTTATGGATGCCCGTGAAGCCATAGATGAGGATCTGAGCAGTTATCATGCAAGTGGTGTTTGTCGTCGTCAATATAGCGACTTATAATAACCAGCATAGTCGTCGAAAAAAATGCACTTACACATTGTACTGCTACGGCTGAGATCATGACGTTGTATGGTCCAAACTTATCCGCTATTAAAGAAGGGAATCTAAAACCGCATGAACAAAAGAGCGTCAGTGAAATGGGAGCACGAGGTTTGCAAAACGATCCATTCGCTTACATTCGGCCGAAAATACTCGCTCCATCTACGATATCATACGTACTGGTCAGCAACGTGTACATCCAAGGAAGTACGCGCCTAGCGTATGACTCACTTAGTATTGCTATCGAGTAGAACACCAGCGACTCTGAGACACCTTTGGCAACCGCAAACGGTTGAATGTAAAAGACTGGGAACTGCATATCGAGTAGGCTATCAGATATTATATCTATGATATGGTGAAAATTGGTGCATCGCGCGGTATGAGACAACTTACGAACATGCTCATCGTCGTGAAGAACAAAGCAACGGCAGTGACTGCATACGCCTTCTGATGATATACCGACACATCAAAGAGCGGTCTCTTGCTAGGTGTTGTCTTCTTCTGTTTCATTATCAGCCAAGCCGTGCCTTGAAACAGCAACGCTAAGAATCCAGTCATTCTGAGCGCCCATCCTAAGCCAATCTTTGGATTGTTGATCATCTTGCTCTGTACTATCGGTAGTATGAGACCGCCAAATGCGCTTCCTGCACTCAATAGACCTGAAGCGATAGCTCGGCGGCGGCGGTAGTAGGACGACACGCATGCCAATGATGGAGAGAAGCCAGCACCAAGACCGATACCCATCAGAAAGCCTTGAGAAAGGAGGAAGTGCCAATACTGCGTTGAAATCGATGCCAGCATGAAAGACGTCGTTGTCGACAGACAGGCAAAGAGGAGGCTAGACACACGGGTATATGCAAATCAGTAAGATACCCATAGGGTAGGGCAACTCGAAACTGTCAAGAAACGGAGAAACGTACATGTGACTCATATACCCTTCATCGAACAATCTTCCAGCAACGGCACTGCTCGCGTAGATCATGCATGTCTGCGCCGAGCCAATCCATGCAATTTCGCTGCTCGAATAGTTTGATAATTGGTTGCGCTCGTAGGTATCTTGAAGAACACTCCATGAACCTGTCAAAGCAATATACAAATATCAGAACCGGGGAGGGGGACCATCTTGACGGCATTCGGTCGGACAATGCCGAGATGTCTTGATCGGCGACCCACCTGACATTCCCCAAGTGCACAAGCTGCAAAGACCAGAAATCAGGAGATCTCAGCGTCAAGTATTACCAGATAGATGTAAAGTCTCGCTCACCTAACACCAAATCCACCTATTACCGCTCTTACACCATACTTGCCACCTTCCTGCTCGACATCAATAGAAGGAACGGCATCAGGTTTCTCGACGCTACCTTTCTCTTCAAGGTCTACACTTTTGTTGTTGATGTCCTCGTTCGGTGTGCCTCTGCTATCGAACTCTGCTTCTTGGGGATCATGAACTATGATAGGTTCCCTGGCACTTGTAGCCAGAGCTAGATCATCGGCTTGTATGGCGCCTGTTCGTGCCGCTTCTTGTAAAGGTTGCACCGGGGCGCCACCATTGAAAGAGGACGACGATGTTGATGCTTGAACCATCCCTAATGACCTCAACTGAGCTTGATCACTCGCATGTAGTTGGGCTGCAAAAGTCCCTTATTTGAGCAACTAGAGCAGTCGCAGCCTGTGCAGGAGAGAAACGTCAAGATGTTTTTTCGCAGTTGCCGGCGTCTCGAAAGAAAGAGAGAACCACGCGTGACTTTTAATTGATGGGCAGCTGATCGGGCGGTATTTCAAGTCATCTTCGACCATGGTATATGCCACCTTTCGGAATTGGACATAATTCCTGTGTAGAGATAGTACGAGACCCACATCGCGACGGTCTAGACGGCGGGCGTGTTCCTGTCAGCAAGCGCGTAGTCAGCTTACAGAAATCATCAGATGAATGTATTTTTACTATGATCACCCTTCGCCATTCGCAAGTCGCCCGCGTTATTGAGCTGGGAAGAAAGTTGAGATTCGGAGAGGTCGGCCACCGACATATATGTTCATTCAATAATAGATGGCCAGCAGTTCATCTGCCTCACAAGCGTCATTCGCCCAAGCTCTGGTGGTACGTCGGTCCCTACATGTCCAGTGTCAGCCGGTTGACGGAGCATACTCAATCTGATAATTCGTGCAGGCAGGTGGACTCGCAGGCACCTCTGTTGATGTCGCGCTATTCCCGCTGGACACGCTCAAGACAAGGCTTCAGTCATCAGAAGGCTTCTTGAAGGCTGGTGGATTCAATGGCGTCTATCGTGGATTGGGCAGTGTCGTAGTTGGCTCTGCTCCTGGAGGTGTGTTGACCATGTTTCACCACGATCATCATGACCGAAAGAGTACTGAAGCTTCTCAACATCCGCATCGGTACGATGACATTAAAAAGCTGCTGCATTCTTTACAACATACGAACAGCTGAAAGCAAACCTGCCCAAGCTAGTGCCCTCCCTGTCAAGCGCAAACGCTGCTCCGCTCGTGCATATGCTAGCTTCAAGCGGAGGTGAGATCGCAGCATGTTTGATACGCGTACCGACGGAAGTAGTCAAGTCTCGGCAACAGACATCAAAGTATGGCTCTGGTAATTCATTGAATGCTGCAAAGCGAGTGATGGCCGAAAGCGGGCTGCGCGGTTTCTATCGAGGTTTTGGAAGTACAATAGCTAGAGAGGTATGTCACTATCAAGTAACGCCTGCTGCTTCAAATACGCTGACTTCAAGCTCTCCTCAGATTCCATTCACTTGCATACAGTTTCCACTCTACGAATATATGAAAGTCACCCTGGCCGTAGATTGGCGGGGTCTGAAGTCGGTCGACGATCTACCGGCTTCACAAGCTGCAATCTGTGGTAGTATAGCAGGTGGCATAGCAGCGGCTCTCACGACTCCTCTGGACGTCGCAAAGACGCGTATAATGCTTAGCGTGCGGAATGTAAGGCAGCCTCGCGGCGCCTGCGAAGCCTTTTACTTGAGCTGACCCCGGCTTCTGCACGTGCCCGTAGGGAACCTCCGAGATGTTACCGTACTCATCGAACTTCATCACCACTATGAATCGTATAGCAAAAGAAGAAGGAATCAAAACACTCTTTCGAGGTATTGTGCCCCGAGTGACGTGGATTAGCATAGGTGGTGCGATCTTCCTAGGTGTGTATGAAAGAGCGAAACAAACCTTCATGCGGAATAACATTCTATCATAACGCGCAATAGTCAAACAAGCAACTATAGACCAGGCTTTGTGCATCTTTAAATAGACTTGAACGGCAGAAGATGTATGTTTTTTCATAGATGATGCTGACATAGTAATGGATTATAATAGTATAATGCTTAAGATCCCGAAAATTGCAACGAAACAACTGATCTGACACAACATCGACCATGAAGAATACACACCTCGGCGCCCAAGAGTCTTCGAACATACCGGAAAAACAGACGATTTGACGGCTTAATGTTGTGGCTTTCACTTCTCGTCCGACTTGTCAGCTAAAGTGATGGCATCTTTGTCACCCGAGCTAGTGGAGGCAGATCCGTTCGCACTGATTGCTGTTGAAGAGGTTTCTTCCTGCTTTGGAGGGCCATCTTCTTCTCGCTCACTGTTGGGAGTAACAGCAGGTGACGGTGCTTCGGAGTAAATAGTGCTCAAATACCCATTTAGGGTCGGTCTCGATGGTGTTTCCCGTCGTACAGGTGGAACGGGCGTCGGGGCGAACTGGATGCTCTGGGCACCGGTCGAACTATCTTTTCGTGGATTGGAGGAGCGTGAAGCTGCAGAGACTCCGCTTGCCATGCGCCGTGCAGGTTGGCCACCGCTGAACCTGCGCATGCCTGACGAGGCAGTCCTCGTCCTGGTACGCGTTCTTGGGGGTATCACACTGCTTCGCGTCGCTCCCTTCTCTAAAGACGAGAAGGTGCCGTGGGGAGAACGCATATTCGGAGATTGTGTAGAAGCATTGTCTGAAGGTGGTCCGTGGAGGGCTTCGAGATCGGAAGGAAGTAGAATGGATCGATCAATAGCGACCGGCAGGCCTCGATGTCGACCTCGAATCATGACGGCGCAGAGGATCAGTTTTGACAGCGTGCGGAAGTCGCCGCAAAGCGAATAATTGGCCTGCACAAGTTAAGGCCCGTTAGCAGGGGAGTCTTGCTGCTCATAATTTCGACTTACGTTTGGACTGCCTAGCGACAAACCGACCGTTCCGTACGCACTGACGACCTAGTGAACAAAGCGTCAAGCGAGTTCGTGTTGTAACGCGACCCTCACTCACTTCGAAGATGATGGTAAAAATGTTGAAGTATGAGTCTGTCTCGGGATCATCTATGTTGGTTCGTTCCACTATGCAGATAGCCCATAAGGCCAGGCCAAGCCACCAAATATCGAACGCGAGCTGCTTCCGAGCGTGATGGGCGAAGTATGAACCAATACTGTGGGATCGAGCGTATTCCGCTTCTGCTTGTAAAGCATCGTCTTCTTGCTGATCGTATAGACCCCTGGAATGGACCGGAGAGTGAGTGAGCTTGTCCTCCTGTCATAGTAGAATCTGACCTACATGGACTTCTCTTCGTAGACATTTGTGCTACGAATGGACAGTGCGATCGGAAAGACGGCCAAGTACTGTCAGGTCAGAGGACGCGGGTCAGCTGCAGAACTAGCCGATGCTAGGAGTCGTGCGTTACTCACCATCATAACCACGTATAGGAACTGCAAAGCTGGAGCGGTTTCGCTGAGTGGAACGATGGAGAAGCCGGCTGCACGGACAGCAAAGGCTTGAAAGAGTCCGTCTATCGCTTTCTGCAGTGGAGGGTTAGCCTTGTCCCAAATTGCCTGGAGAACAGTCATGACACACTGCAGCAGGTGGTAAAGCCTCCAAGAAGGAGCTCCCTATGTCGAGGCTAATGGCAAAAAATGTCAGTAAGAGCTGGCATAGCACTGGCGCGGCCTGCCTGCACATACACGATAAAGCAGATCCAATCGGTGGAGCTGCCAAGAGCAAAAAATCAACTTAGCGCAGAGTTTCTGACAGTTTGGGCATGGCGGGTATGAGCTCACTTGAGAACGACAAGCATCGCCACCAGGAACCAAGTTTGATGGGATGGGAACAGGTAGATGAAGCATCGCCTTGGGTGGTCGAGCAGGAACTGAACACTTTCACGAAATCGGGATTCACCTCGCGTAATCTTTGACAGAGTCCAAATTGCAAGGCGAAGGAAGACAGGAAAAGCAGTGTTGCCCGCTAAGATACAGAAACCGAGAAGTAGGACGTAGCTATATCAATTAAAAACTCATCAGCTGACACCCAATGCAAATTATGAATCCCATGGAATGGCACTCGCCCATAAGAACGCTGGAAAGGTACCATGGAGTCGTCAAGCAGAGATAGCCCAGCACTAAGCGGTGCACAATTGTCAATCGATGTCATGCTAATAGCCAGGTGACTGCCAAATGCTCACTTGCTGTAGGCCGAGGCGACGTTGAAGGCAGCATACCAACCCCCGGCGCCTCTGATAGAACCCTGTTCTTGGTCTCTGAAAAGCCAATCGTAGTGGCGAGACTGCATTATCGGCGTCAAGATGATCATGGGTATGAGTTGCATAAGCACGAAGTATGCGATGACAATCTTGAGGAGAGTCGACAGCGCCTGTAGCAATAGCGGCCAGTTAGCATCGGGCTCTCCCTTACGCAGTGTGCTGTAGCCCGACTTACTCTGTATTCAACTCCGCCCAGCTCATCTCGCTGTGTCGAAGTCAGGCTATAAAATCGAGAATTGCGGCCAACAACAGCATCGAAGCTGATATAGCTGACTGCGCGAGTAGGTCCACCAGAAATGTTCGATAGACCGCCATCGGCCTGAGAATTACCTCGGTCTGAATAGACGCTCTGTAAAGTCGTGGTCCGTGGCATATCTAGAGTCGCTACCTTTGGTAGTAGGCGCTTCTGGGCAGCATTGGCGACCACCTTGACTGGATTAGGGAAACCGCCGAAGCCGGTCGTCATTGATGTGGTCCCTCTTGTGAGTGTGCGAGGCAGCGGATCATTGCTGCCTCTTCTCGCGGTACCTGGAGGAACATGACAAGCCAAAAAATCAGACTGATGGCTATATATATATATATATATATGAAATAAAACATAACAAGCTTACTTCGAGCGAGAGGAGCGCCAAATGAGCTGCCAGTGGCCGCTCGCCTTCTCATCATGTCTGGCTGGATGTGGCTTCCAACATGTGGAATCGCGCTCGAGTACCCTCTTGGTCTATCCGGATGCACAGGCTCGCGAATTTCGATAGTTTGAGTTCGTGGGAATGTACCACCGCTCACTGGCGGACTCGTAAGGCCGGCATGCTTAGGTGGATCCATAGTGCGAACACGCTTGAATTCCTTCTTCAGCTGCGGCTGTCCATGTGAGGGCAGATGAGCTGGGTCGCTCATCCTTCTGGAGCGTGAAGGACCTAAAGCCGAAGTAGACGCCTGCACTGCGCTTGCCTCCGGCACAGCTTCTTCCGAGGATGAGTCCGAACTATCTTCGAAGACGCTAGAGTCTATAGAGGCAGGACGGGAGACACCTTCTTGGATGGTAGTCATATGGACATTGTCTGATGTCTCTCTACCATGTCTGAGCGTGGGTAATTCAGCAAGAGAGACTCTACGTTGTCCTCTCGGACTAGCTGGTTGTTCCTGAATTCTTGGCGTAGACAGCGGTGTTATCTGACTCGGACTTTCTGAACGACTGACCGTCTTCTCCAGTATGTTTCCAGCTTGATCCTCTGTGACAGCTTCTGTAACTTGATGGTCTGAATCGATAATGTAGGGTTCGTTACCGCTTTGAGAGCCTAGTGACATGCGACGATTGAGACCACCATTCTCAGAGAGGAATCCACCAACATTCATCTGATTGACCTTGACGGGGGCATCCACTCTTCTAATCATATCAGGACGAAGCTTATCTCTTTTGCGCTTCTTAGGCTTGCCGGAAGGCGTTCCTGATCTAGAGTATGCAGGCGATCTAGATGCATTATCTGTTAGAGTGGTAGTAAGACCTGGTGCCAGGCGTGCTTCTTGGTGTCCTTGCTTGTGTAAGTATTTTTCGCCAAAATGGAATGGATGTAGCCAAGGGTGGGCCTCTAGTTCCTTCTCATGGGCATGTTCGACATCGCGAGCGCGTCTCCTGGCACGAGGGTCTGTTCTGACCATGTGCTCGAAGCGTTTTCTGAAGAAATGTCGACGGATTATGATTGTAATGATTGAAACAGCCACCTGGAAGCATCAGACGTCCGGCAGAGGTCAGCTACTCTGGACCAATGCAACCGTACGCACACGAGCGATAAGGCTTACAATGTTTCCGATACTCATAAGAAAGTACACGATAGCCTGTTGTCCGCGTGAGGTGTTCTCCATGAGAACCGGGTTGAGACCTTTGTCAGGCGGGTAGAAGTAGCGATCAGCACCTAAATTAAGCCATGCATTCCCGCCAGAATCAAACCCAGTAGGAAGCTTACCCGTTACGGTCATTGCGGAGGTACATAGCGTCAAGCAGTTGATGTAGTTGTTGCCACGAGTGTCGATACCATAGAATATACCGGAAGCAATGAGAGGGACTATCGTGAAAGTGAGAAGATGGACTGTTTTAAAAGCAAGGGATAGAAGGTGAGTTGTTTTGGCAAGAAGTCAGCTTTCGAGGCAGCTAGAGGGAAGGGCGAAGCCAGCTCACTTCTGTAGAAGTTCGAATGACTGTAGTAGAAAGCTTCAGCGCCAATGTACCTCTCTCCCCACCTGCGAGTGCCCGCCTGTCCTGCAAAAACGAGAACGTGCATGTCCCGATCATCCCAAACTCACAGCTTAATCCATTCCCATGTCATTTGCCATGACTTGCAAACGGTACTGTACACCTTTGTGGGAAAGCTTTGCTGTCCTGCGTCGTCATGCTGACTAGCCTCTTCAGACTGGTCGTCAGCATCGCTCTCCTGCGACGATGCATCCACTCTGTCCATCCGACTGAGCTCTAAGCCATTGCTGCTTTCTTGCGCATGGCCAGCAGCAACACCAGCTGGGACCATACCCTGACCAGGCAGGCGTGTCTTGGAGTCCCGCCAACCAAAACGATGAGTAGACTGTTGCGCTTGTTGGGTGTATCTTTCTACCCTTCCGTCGTTGGCCGTACCACCAGGTTCAGTTGCGTCAGAGCCAACAGCCTGCATGTCCAATTCTCGAGGTGTGTCACTCGGTCGCGCGGAGTCGCGGGCAGAGACAGGTGGCGATACAATCCTGCAATGGGACAGTCGCGATGAGAAAGACCTAAGAGCAGCTTCGTATCGACAGGAATATGCAAGTTTACGAAAGGTTTCCTTATCTCCCTTGCATTCTGGCTGTCTACCAAACCTTTCCTATCGGCCAAACAACGGCGTGTCTACAGCTCCTTTCAAGCTTTTCTCGGCTTGCAAGGGACGTCTGATAAGGGGTGTAGCCAAGTTAAAAGGAAAGTCTGGGAAGTATACTCATTTCTTCACTTCAGCTGCGGTGTATTCGCATGGCAAGCGAAACGCCAGCTTTGGACTCGCTTCAAGCCTTGCGCAAGATTTGCGCTAGATCTACTTAATCCAGATATTGAGCACAGCGGTTGGCTGTTTCAGCCGGCTCAAAACCCTCAAAACTAGCTTCAGGTAAGTGAACTAATCTGACTTATATTGATCTCCCAACAACGTTTGCCCTCTCGCTTTCTGCACTTGGAAGGCCTTGATCTGGCTAAATTGAAGCGGTACTCATACATATGTTATAGGTGCCGGGTTGTAATGATGCAGATTTAGACGACGGTTCGCAGGGGCTTGTGGGCACGCACATGTGTCTGATCTCCTTCCTGAACTGGCTGTTCGACCACTACAGTCGATTTGAGCGGATCCGTTCTTACATTCTGATGTCTCGGGACCATAGCCTCGAGATCGCAAGGCAGGAGAACAGAACGACTAATCACATGCAGAACGTGTCAAATACATTCTTCCGATCTTGAGCCAACAGCAAGTGGGAGAACTCACTCTATCGCTTCAGGGAGACCTCGATGTCGACCGCGAACCATCACGGCGCATAGTACAAGTTTCGACAACACCGCCCACTCATGGCATAGCGCGTAAGGACCTTTGGGAGTACCCATGCTGAGGCCGACTGTGCCATAGCCCGAGACAACTTCGAATATGACTGCGAAGATATTGAAGTAATCATTGTCTTCGTGACTTAATATACGCCTGCGCTGTACAAGGCGAGGAGGTTAGTGGGCTTTGACACACTTTAAGCATAGTGGTACCTACTTCGCTAATGCAGACTTTCAGGCGAACAGAGCATTAGCGATCAGAGTGCCTGATATGCTCAGTCTAGCTCACTTACTGATCCACAGCGAGAACAGTAGAAAGTATCCGTCGAAAGCTGTAATGCAGGTTAGACAGTGGTCGTATGTTGATTATGCGGAGGGAAGGGAAGTAAGCCGCACCGATCTGCTTGCGGAGATGAAAGACTGCGGGGCGGAAGGTTTCTCAGGCCGTCCATACAGCTGCTTTGTGATAGCCAAGTTCAAGCTCACCCAGATACTTGAAAGGCCTGCGAGGTCGATCAGGATTTTCGAGACTTTCCGGGTCAGGTGTTGGTGCAACACGAATCCCTCTGATGCAACAACGAAGTAAATGAGAGTACGTAAAGCAAGACTAGATCGACACTCACAGTGACCTTTCTTCGTATACATTCGTACTTCTTATGCTCATAGCATTTGGGTAGACACTTATATACTGCATAAACATGTCAGCAAGGCCGCATTGTGTATTACCCATTGACTAGGACCGACCACTGCATTCACAAAGCAGCATCAGATAGAATCGCATGAATGGGATAAGGAACACTGAAATTCACTGAGTAACACTGTTAAAATTTGCTGCGCTGGCGCGATATCCCGCAAGTTGAGTATGGTATAGCCTGCCCCTCGAGTAGCGACTGACTGAAAGTAGCCATTGAAGAGTCTCTGCAGCAAAGCACAACTTTACCCAAGTTTATCAGGCCATTCTACTGAATGTCGCTCACCTCGCTTGCTGTCAAGCCTTCCCACACTGGTAGGTCCCGATTGAAGAGTGCCCAACAGACCATGTCGAAACCACTGCAGATTGTAGGCCTTCAATCCCTGCTGAATACACTGTGTAATCTTGTCTCAAACACCCACTTGAAAATGACAAGCAAAATTACGAGGGACCATGTTTGACTATCAGCGAGTCAGTCTGAAATCAGCTTCATTCCGGAAAAACCAAGCGCTTTGATGCGAGTGCTCTCACAAAGATGGGAAAAGATAGAAGAAACATCTTCTGGGATGATCCAGCAAGAACGTCAAGGTCTCGTGGCGCCTCCCATGCTTCGGCACCACCTTGCTTAGGACCCAAATCACCAAACGGAGCAGCATAGGAAAGGCTACGTTACCGGCCAAGATCAGGAAAGAGACCATTAGAACCCAGCCATAGACGTTTTGCACGGGTGTCATGGAATCATCAAACAGGGTGAGGCCCGCGCTGTCGTATGGAAATAAACCATCAGATGGTGTGCCTGCATCACAGCCGAGCAGACATAGTCACTTTGTGTATGCGCTGTTGACAGTGAAAGCTACCATCCAAGCGCCCGCGCTCGCAGGAACGCCCCCGTCTTGCAGGACTCGAGCATACTTCGATGTGGAGAAGATCGGACAGAAGATAGCCATGGGAACTAGTTGGACGAGCAAGATATACGAGAGAACAATGCGCTTGAGCATTTTTAATGCCTGAAGGTAAGGTTTGCACGCCCCGGCGTGACTGTCAACAAGAGAAATCATCCTGGCAGATCACCGAGGAAAGGTTCGCTCACTCGGTACTCCACACCCCCCAATTCATCACGCTGCCCTGAGGTAAGGTTCACGAATTTAGAGTTTCGGCCCACGACTGCGTCGAAGCTGATATAGTCGACGTCTTTCTCATGTCCGGGTGAAGGATGCCGCCAGGTAGTACGGAGTGGCGGATGAGGCTTTGCTCTTGCATCCCGGCGCGTGGACTTAAGGGACATAGCGCGAGGTAAGCGGCTGTTTGGTAAGTGGCGATGGACAATGTGACAGAACAGTTTCCTAGAATATCGCTTCAATGGATTGTCAAAGCCGCCGAAGCCTGTGTTCATGGCTGTGGTGTTGGGGTAGCGGGTATAGGTGCGTGTGAGGCTTAGGCCTCGTCGACGAGTATTGAACGGCCGATTGGAATGTAACGTACGATCTGGATCACACTGGTGGTCAGCTAGGTAGGTGGCGTACATGCGGCTCGAATTGACTTACCAACATGAGAAGTTGTATAGTCTCCTCTACTAACACCTGTGGTAGCCGTGGGTTTCCTCCAGTCTGGCTCACTTGCTGAAAGATCCGCATGTTCGCTCTCACTCGCTTTACATGTTTGGAATGGCTCTTGTTGTGCTTGAACCAGGTCTCGAATTTGACTGGACGGCGAAGAAGAAGACAAGGACACGCTCTGCTCTGCTTCAGCAGTAATAGAAGCATGATGATGTGTGTTGGAGCAGGCGGAGGCTCCTTCAGGTTCAGTACCGTTTGCATGATCTTGGGGAAGTGATAGACGGTCTTCGCTGGCCTCTTTCAGCCCTGCAACTATTTGCGCTAGGTTTCGCAAAGTCTGCATCTTGTTTAATGCAGGAGGTTTACCGACTTCGCGACGTTCTCTGTCGGCTTTGATGACCTCCTCGAAGTGTTGTAAGAAATAGTACTGTCGAATGACGATTGTCACAAAGGAGACGAACGACTGTATAGGGATGTAGCATAATCAGGAGACATGCAGCTTTCATTTGTTCATTGCACAGGGTTGAAAACTGACCGTGCTTCCGATGGTAGCGAGGAAAAACAGAATCGAGCACTGCCAGTACGTGAGATTGCTCATTGCGATAGGCGTTAAGCCTAGTACACCCTTAGAGTTAGCTCGGCGTTCGTCGGTTTAGGCGATATGCGGAAAGAACTTACCAGTGACGGTCATTATAGAGTAGCACGTCGTCAAGCAGTCAATGTAGCTGTTATCGGTTTCGTCCGAAGCATAAAATATGACCGAGACCAGCAAAGGAATGATGATAAAACAGAGCAGGTGTATCTGGAAGCATCACTATACCTGAGCACTTTGCAGAAATATTCGTTTTGTGGGCAGGTTGACCTACGCGAAAGAAGTTCATGCGTCTGCATAGGGAGCATACGGTGGCGGTCACGTACACGTAAAAGGCTCAAATCGTATGTCGAGTATTGAAACCTACCGAGTTAGCCAGCGTACTGGATCCCTGATCCACTGTGGTAGTGGCTTCCTGCGAGCGGCTTGGGCGCCATTTGCAGCCGCCGACGAGCCGTTTGCTGCATTTTCGCGAACAGAAGACTGGGATGACAAGGAGCTAGACTGATCCGGCAAAGCATGTAGCGCTATACTGGTGCTGTGCTCTGCTCCGTTGGATGTATGCAGTCCATTTGGCAGACTCGACATCTTGAGCTGGCGGATACTGCATGCTTCTCTGTATGTCGAATGCTCGAAGATGTTACGTGATCACCCTTCGCATGCCGGTATAATTGAGGCCCAACACGTTGATCCGGGTTGCTTCGCCGCAGTGAGCCTGGTGGGTGGTGGGCAGATGCGTTCAAGATTCAACAGAGAGAGAAAGCACGTAGACCTGTGGTCAGAGTGCAGAGCGAACGCTTGGCGAGCTGACTTTACGCATTAACCGAGAACGAAATTCAAGGACGATCGCGAATGGCCCGCCTGAAGCACAGCACGTGCGACAAAATAATTTCTACACTAATCTTACAATCCTGGGTCAGAGGACGTCTGATTTTCGAGGGCCAGGTCGTTGCCGTCGGTTCCTTGATGGCATTTCGGCTTTATGCGATAGTCCTGTTAGGGTCCCCGGTATATTCTGCAGGGCTTGTTGACTGTTGAGCTACGAGTGGATCTCCTTAGAATGGTCCTACGGTGTTCGTGCTGTAGAACCAGATATTCGTAAACTGTTTCGGCATTCGGAGGAAAAGAAGGTAGAGCACGCATAACCGTGACACAGGGACTGCATGACATCAAGCAGTAGTCACAGCTTGCTGTTCGCCCTTGCACTGGCACGTCGTCACTGGCACCGGCTTGTCGCGAGGGTATGGTAGAGTGTGTGGATGGAGACCTCCGTGGTCCAATAAGTTGATGGCCGTCTCAATTCGCCCGCCCCTTCGGCGTGATTTTCCCAGCTCGAGTGGCGGCCGGACTTTGTATCCGCGCTGTTGCCCACCACTATCAAACGCGGGGCCCGGAGTCTTTAGGAAGTCAATTCAAGGGAATTCAGCCAGTCAAGAGTGCATTGGTTGACTTCCTTACACTTCCTGTCATTATCGCCAGCTTCTTTTCTCAAGTCCGCCCGACGACGACAAGCACGAGCATTACCTGATAGAGATCTCATGGCAGGATCAGCTCAAGGCGCGACAGCGCTCAGCTCAGAAGAAGTTGCAAAGCATAACAAGCGAGATGACTGCTGGGTCATCATCCACGGGTCTGCTTTTGATGTAACAGGTACGCCCGTCCACTTGTCGGTGAGATTGCCTTCATGCAAAACGCAGTCCTGACGATTGGCTTCTTCTCGTTGCACCGCTAGAGTTCATGCCGGAGGTGAGCTTTACAGCGTTTGGCTGGACTGTAGATGCAAGGATTGTCAGCTGATACATACTTCTGCAGCATCCCGGTGGCCCTGCTATCATTCTCAAATATGCTGGAAAAGATGCGACGTGAGTCTATGATAGCCGGAATTGTCGATTACCGCGTCTGCAATCTCAAGGGCAGACCGTGGCTGACTTTCCGAGGTTGTGCAATGACAGGAAAGCATATGACCCCATTCACCCTCCCGTATGTGAAGCTCTCGTTCTCGAATACATGGTCTGAGCAACCTTAACAATCCTTCATGTGTTCATAGGGAACTATCGAGCAATATCTCGCGAAGGACAAGCATAAAGGAACTGTCGACATGACCGGCGTCAAGGTCGAAGAGGCAGAACTCTCGCAAGCCGACAAGGACCGTCAAAGTCTCCTCGAGCATAAGCCACCTTTGAGCGAATGCCTATCGCTGCATGATTTCGAGACGGTGGCGAGCAAGGTAGGTCTATAACCGTCCCGGACCACATAGACCTAAGACTGCAAAAAGCTGATCTTAGGTTTTTATTTCTACAGACCATGAGCCAAGCTGCCTGGGCCTACTATTCCTCCGGTGCAGATGATGAGATCACGATGCGAGAGAATCATCTCGCATACCAGCGTCTTTGGTTCCGTCCGCGTGTCCTTCGCGATGTGACGAATGTGGATTTCTCTTGCACAATGCTCGGCACCAAGTCGTCCATTCCCATATATATTACCGCTACTGCTCTGGGAAAACTTGGTCACCCCGATGGCGAGAAGAACTTGACATGGGCCGCAGCGAAGCATGACGTTATTCAGATGATTCCTACTCTTGCTTCATGCTCGTTCGATGAGATCCGGGATGCAGCTGTCGATGGCCAGACACAATGGATGCAATTATACGTCAACAAAGATCGAGCTATCACCAAGAAGATTGTCGAGCACGCCGAGAAGAGAGGCATCAAGGGTCTGTTCATCACCGTTGATGCACCACAATTAGGTCGACGAGAGAAGGACATGCGTATGAAGTTCGCCGATGCCGGATCTGAGGTTCAACAAGGTGATGGAAGTGTTGACCGATCTCAGGGTGCAGCTAGAGCTATCTCATCCTTTATTGATCCTGGTCTATCATGGAAGGATATGGACTGGTTCAAGAGCATCACCAAGATGCCTATCATACTCAAGGGTGTTCAATGCTGGGAAGACGCAGTCATGGCCGCCGAAGCTGGTCTACAAGGAGTCGTTCTCTCGAATCATGGGGGAAGACAGCTTGATTTCGCCCGATCCGGTATTGAAATTCTAGTGGAAGTTGTGGACGCTCTCAAGGCGAGAAACCTGTGGGGCCCGCACTTCGAAGTCTACATTGACGGAGGTGTCCGACGAGCTGGCGATGTTCTTAAAGCTGTCGCGCTTGGCGCTAAGGGTGTCGGTATCGGCCGACCGTTCCTGTGTAAGTCAATGTCGACAGTCTCTCCCTCAGGCAAAGTAGCTGACGAGTTATACTTTATGCAGACGCATACTCCGCATACGGATCTGAAGGTGTCGTCCGAGCCCTGCAGATTCTCAAAGAGGAGATGGAGATGAACATGCGCCTCATCGGAGCACCTACGCTAGCTGATGTCAACCCTACAATGGTCGACGTGTCTGCTATTACGGCTAGAAACGTTGGAAGTACCGCAGACAACCTCTTCGCCCAGAATTACGAAGGCTTGAGGACTAGAGACTTTGCTAAGCCTCAGCCCAAGGGCAAGCTTTAGGCCCCAGTCAGTATTGTGCCTGGTGTGACATACATAGATATGTATAGTAGCTCTAGTGAAGTTGTTGCATTGTGCAAGCTACCTTCTTATTCACAGAGGTGGCAAATGACGCTTAAATCTGTATATCGAAGAAGCTAGCTCGTGGGCATCAATACAATTCAGAGCCATTACCTCGCGACCCAGCTACTAGGACTGTGTACTGTTTCACACTGATTGGGCTCGCCTGTCTTTTGACAGGGCCCTCTATGCTTGGTGGCGACTTTCAAAGCCTAGGAATAAGCTGAATCCACCACGACTCTGCAGCAAACCAACGAAATCACCAAACTCGCATCAGCAAGCCAAGATGAAGCTCACACTGAAGACGTTACAACAGAAGCAGTTCACGCTCGATGCTGAACCCAGCTGGACAGTAAGTTCAGCCATCGCTGTACTCATATGACGCGGCCAGACACTCTCAGACGCCTCGTCAAGACCGCACTTCGTCAGTAGACACTGCTGACCACCTTCATATTTCCCGTATTGTATAGATAGCAGACGTCAAGAAGAAGGTTGAAGAGACCCAGAGCTTTTCCGTTGACAGCCAGAAGCTCATCTTTTCAGGTGTGTCGTGCTGCCCGTCATCTGGAGGGGCGTGATCAAGCAAGACAATGCAGCTCACTTGACTTTCGCATGTTCCTATGTATAGGCAAGATTCTAGCAGATGACAAGACAGTTGAGAGTCTCAACTTCAAGGAAGGCAAAGACTTCATGGTCGTTATGGTCAGCAAGGTGAGGTGACCCCGTGTACTGCGTAAAGAGCTGTGTCGTGCGCTGTGCCTGATTAACGCGGTATGTGTCTACAGCCGAAAGCTACACCTGCTACCACAGCCTCCACCTCAGCAAGCTCAGCACCTGCCGCTGCATCAAGTGCACCTGCCGCGCCCGCTTCCGAGAAGCCTGCTGCTCCATCGACACCCGCTGCTGCGCCTGCTACAGAGACAACGCCAGCCCAAGCCGCTCCAGCTGCAGAGACTCCAGCACCCCCAGAGACACCTGCTCCTACGTCAGGCACCGTCTCCAGCGATCCTTCGTTCGTGACTGGCTCTGCTTTGCAGAATGCCGTCAACGAAATGATGGCAATGGGCTTCGAGCGCGAACAAGTAATGCGAGCTCTGCGAGCTGCATACAACAACCCCGACCGTGCTATCGAGTATCTTATGGATGTATGTAGCTCAGCAGTATTGTGCGAGAATGCCCAGCTGATCACTAACTCCACAGGGCATCCCCGAACATCTGCTGTCACAGGGCCCGCCACAAGGCGGACCAGAGACCGGTAATGCGCCAGCAGCAGTCGCTCAAACGCCTCAACAACAATCGCAAGCACCCGCAACGCCTGCTGCTCCAGCTCGAGCCCAAAATCTCTTCGCAGCCGCTCAGCAAGCCGCGCAAGGGCAAGGTGCTGCCACACCTACAGGCGCTGGAAGAGGCACTGGTGATGCCGCCGAGATCGAACGCATTAGAAATGACCCGATGATGGCTCAGCTTCGCCAACTTGTGCAATCGAATCCTGCTCTGCTGCAACCTTTCCTCGAGTCTCTCGCTACTTCAAATCGGGACCTTTTCAACCTTATCAGCAGAAATCAGCAAGCATTCATGCAATTCCTTGCTGAAGGATCGGGTGTCGAGCTAGGCGATATGGATGAAGGTGACGAAGAAGGAGGTCATCAGGGCGGCGTTCCCATCCAAGTGACAGAGGCCGAACGGGATGCAATCGAGAGACTACAAGGGATGGGCTTCCCTCGGGACATCGTACTTCAAGCCTTCTTCGCATGCGACAAGAACGAAGAACTGGCTGCCAACTTCCTTCTAGAATCAGGTATGTCCTCGCATATTCTACATTGCGAGCATGTAAGGCTCTAATGGTTGTCTCTGAACAGGTAACGATTTCCTTGAGGATTATAATCAGGGTCCGGGTCAGTAGAAACGTGCGGATGCTACATATACAGTCTGGTATACGAGAAGCTACATGCTCAGCGCAATGCGCATAATCAATGCTAGTTTGTTTCTGTGATAATTTTGAAATGTATCTCATTGCCAAGATGTACGTCTGCAGGTTGGCAGGACGCGCAGAACACCTACATACTGCTTCTAATATTTGCGACTACAAGCCAGACGGACCACTACAGGCTACATTGTTAGGACGGACATCGCGGATCTTGCTTATGAAAAAGTCAAAATTTGTTGAAGAACGGTCGCGCATTGGTCTCCTCGACTCGCTGAATGGAAAATTAACAAGTTAGCCGGGAGCGCGAGTCTGTTGACGAAGGCATCTCCCTCTGGAAAATAGGGCTGCTCACCTCGACTATGACCGTCTTCGTCTTAGGCGGTTCAGTAGACATCGCGGCGCGAGCCGACACGCTAATATCAAGGGTGTTGCGCCGAGGCATACTGCCAGAGCTTGCCTCTCGACTGCGCTCTCTAGCCGGAGCGGCACCTCGGCTCAGGTCGAGACTTGCAGCTTCGCGGCGCGAAGCATGCCCTCTTGGCCTGCCATATTCTAGATCTTCGTTTTCGTCGTCTCCTGCCTCGCTCAAGACACTTGTGCCTCGCCCTGCACTTGCATCTTGCTCACGCCGCTCTACTTGCTCCATATGCTCCATCAGCGCGAAACCAGATGCTCCTCCAATGACAGTCTTGTTCAGGTCCAGTCGCTGCGCCACTGGAATCGGCCGCGATCTGTCACTGCTCAGATATGTGGACGTCCGGTTGTATCCTGGTCGATGTGGTCGACCATAGCCACTACTTGTCCGCCTGGGTGACACAAGCGCATCGACACTGGCGGACATGTCGCGCCCATACTCGCGGACTTGTACTTGCTCTTCTATATCTATGCCATAGGAAAGCTCTGGTGCTTCTTGTGAAGCGCCTTGAGCAGTCGCCTGCATTAAAACTTGGGTGAAACCGTCGTCGGCGACTGTGATCTCATCATCGTGAACGATGCAAGTGTGCCTGCGACACAGCTCCAGCGGGCCTTCATCGAGGTTTCGAAGACTTTGTACGATATTGTATGCTTGTCCCTTGACGACAGCAATCTGCTTTTTGAACATGCGCTCGCTGAAGTCTGCATCTTGAGAGAATAGCTCCCTCAGCTCGAAAACAAGCTGGCTCCACCACTTTGGATCGGTAAGAATGGGAAGGAAATGGTCTCGCGTTTGTTGAGAGAACGGGTGGCCGATGAGAGAGGAGGGGAGGTAAAGCCACCCATAGGAGTATGATCGCCAGCTGTTGGGATGGTATACTGGCCAACTTAAACTATTATCGATTGCGGCCAGATGTACATGAGGCTTTTCCGTGTAAGGCAGGTCGTCGTTTTGCACCCCAAGACTCAGTGCCTCTCTGGCCTTCGGCTGCATCGTTTGTGGTAATTTGCTTGTATCGCCCTCTTTCGGGGAGTGATTGGAATCTGTCTTGCAGTCCCCTTGACAGATCTTGACCATGAAGCTAACGAGACCAAGATTGATGAGCGGAGTCCAGCAGCGATGTATGCCTACAACGTACTTGTCTAACCCTCTATCGGTATTCCGCATCAGAACGTCAAGTATCACAAGCTTCTCCTGAAATGTGGAGGGGGGGGGGGGGGGGGGAAAGGCGGGGCATACAAACACCAGCACCCAAAAAAAAAGCACCGTACCAGTTCGTGCCTAAATACCCCAAAAA